>MU537915.1:2284555-2314555 GCA_024362625.1 Silurus asotus | reverse complement strand
GCAATATCAATGTTCACATTTACTGTGGTGGACATTGCAGGAGATCCACTATCAAATGCCTGGACTAGCAGCATGTATCTGGAGACCTTAGATAAAATACATAAGAAGGGTTCATGAGGTGTGATTAATAAATTATTACAAATAATTGTATCTGCTTTAACAGATTTACTGTGACCTTTGGGTACCAGAGGGTAATCGCCTTTTTTACACTTCTGATGTTTTTATTCTGTTGAGAAACCAAATAAACCTAATAAAGGCCTTGATGTGGTTTGGTTCATTTGTCCCCTTAGAGCTACAGTTCATGTACTAAAGTCACAGCAAACATATTACATACATACATACATACATACATACATATATATATATTATTTAATATTTATTTTCCTTTCTTTTAAGGTGTTAAGTGTCTGTAAATGCGAAATTTTTAAGTGCAGTGGTCCTTTGAAATGGAATACTGGCAGCCATATCTACACATTCACAGAGTCTACTGGCTAAGAATAGATTTACAAAGAAATAAAAAGACCAAAGTGATTTACTGTTACTGGTAGTTTAAAGTATGCCAGAGGATCTAACCTGTTCTCTATCAAGAGCCTTGTTGACCTTCAATAGTCCCGTGACAGGATCGATCCAGAATTGGTTCCCTTGGTCTCCTCTCAAGATGGAGTAAGTAATTCTCCCGTTTACTTGGCTGTCAAGGTCTTCTGCTAATAACTTCACATCACAAAGTCACACAACAAGGTGCATAAAAATTAGCTGATCTCTTTAATGCAAATTCAGTGAATGTATATAATTAAATATTTGTAGTGTTAATTAGATGCATTGGAGAAGTGAACATAATTAAGCACTGGCTATAAAAATGAACTGAGTAATTATGTAGTAGTGGTCTAATAAACATTAGAAAGTTGTATAAAACAACACATTATTGAGCCATACCCTAGTGATTGTCGACCCAATCACTGTGTCCTCACTGACAAGAACATTATAAATCTCCTCACTAAAGAAAGGTGCATTATCATTAACATCCATCACTTCAATGCTAATGATTGTGGATGTTTTCAGAGGAGGAGTTCCACCATCCACAGCCTCAACTTTTAGGAAGAAGTCTTTACACACTTCATAGTCCAAATCATCAGCCACTGAGATGCCACCTGGAGTAATGAGAATTAGTCTTCAGTACAGTACAAAGCTGCATTTGAATGACTGTAGTGAGCAAGAAATCTTAAGATCACTGTAATAATTAACTGGCTGCATATACTTTGAATGGTTCCTCTATGCTCAGAATTGTCTAAACTTCAGTCCTTAAAAATGTTGTCATTTTCTGCTGAAACATGCTGAAATCATACTAGGTATTAAATAAACAAACACTATAGAAATAAAATCAGATATGGTAGAGCAAGTAAACACAGTGGACTTTGGAAAATCCAGGACTGAAAGATATGTGCATAATCTATATGCTAGAAACTTTTCCTATCATACAGATTTCCATCTAGAAAACCCTTCATTTCTGATATATATCCCCATGTTTCAATTTATGCTGCATGCAAAATTACATTGGCCCTTGTCCAATCTAAAATCTTTAAATTGTATTTCTTTTGTGTTGTATTTCCTTGTGTTATTTCATTAATGTGGAAAGAACATTGCTTGTAAATATTTATTTTGTATGTACCGTAAAATGTATGTTATAAAGATTGTGCTGAAGTTTTATTTTTAAAATAGAAAAAAGTTAAGACCTTGCCTATAAGCAACACTAATCAGTCTCTTACCTATTATCTGATCGATGTAAAATTTCCCAAGTTCGTTGCCGTTACTGATACTGTAGTAGATCTCAGCATTGACACCAATATCTTTACTGGAGGCAAAGACCCTCAACAGCTCCGTTCCGACAGCAACATCCTCAGGCACTGCAACAGCATAGTCCTGCTTCTGGAAGACTGGTGGGTTGTCATTAACATCCAGAACCATGACAATGAGGTCTACCTGTGTGAACAGAGAGTTGGCTGCCCCTGTCTGGTCTGCAGCCTGGACCCTCACCCGGTATGAGTCCTGGAACTCTCGATCCAGAGGCTTCTCCAGAATTACCATTCCAGAAAAAGGGTCAATGGAAAAGGTATCATCAGCAGAGTCCACTAGAGAGTACATGACTCTTCTGTTCAGACCTGGATGGGAGAAGAAGAGTAGAAACCCAAAGACCACTTTAAACCAATTTGCTTGCTTTAAATATATTTTCAGGATGTAGCAGAGTAACAGTACAAGTCTACAGGTAATTCCTGCCTTAAGGTGATTTCACATATTTAAAATTTACTCTGCTTAAATTCAACCCTGAAAAGTTTACTTTCTTGGTGCAGTTCAATCAGGCAAAAACACATGTTTCCCTGCTGCATAAGAAGTAAAAAAGCTACTTAGAAGAGGTAGTGTTATGCTGCTTCCAAGGAAACCTTATTGATGTTTAACTGCAGTAAAAACCTTATTCAACAGAGAAAAAGTCTTAGAGAAGCACAGTTATAGCACTACACTTTTACATATAACCTACATAATTTTTTTTATGTAAATGTAATTACCTTTAACAGTGTTAAGCCATGCTGAAAAACTAAAATTCAGTTCAGTGTGTTCTTTTCAGTAGCCTCTCTTTTCATAGTCATTCAAAATAATTTTGACCTTGGAAGTGTGAATGTTGATTTAATATAAAACAAACTTAGTCATAATAAAAATCATAAAACCTTTTACCCAACACGTTTTGAAGTACTCACTCTCGTCAGGATCGTCAGCTTGCAGGCGGGCTATTGGGGTTTTAGGTGCAGCATTTTCAAATACAGTGGCTAGAAACTCAGTGAAATTGAAGAATGGTGCGTTGTCATTCACATCTATTACTGTGAGAATGATCTTAGAGCGACAGAATAAACCACCTCCATCTGTAGCCTGGGCTATTAGATTATAGCTCTCTGTCCTCTCCCTATCAATCAGAGAGGTAGTTTTCAGTTCACCTGAAATGACAAGCAAAAAATTGACAGATGGGTCGAATCAGTATGTCAGATCTTTTTCTATTTTTTTAATTTAATTTTGCAACCAACATCATTGGAAACATAAGTGAGAAAAATAGAAACATTTTGGGGGAAAAAATTTAATAATTATTTACAGCACACTAACCTGCTTGCATATATGTGCACACTCCCTTTAAATGGTGCATTCGACACCGCAAAATTAATTGCATTTAATTATTTTGTTATTTAATTACGATGTTTTAAGATGAATATTATATTATTAAGAATAGCATTCAGTGCCTGTCAAAAGTTTGTAAACACCTAGTCTTTTATTGTGTCTGAGAGACACATGCATGTTACTTTAATTTATGCAAATTATGTAATTTGATGGGCTGAAGATTTACTTTGACTAAACAATTATATACATTTACAGATGTTACACTCACCCTAAACTCTTAAATTCTGTAAAGCTGCTTTGAGACAATGTTCATTGTGAAAAGCACTACAGAAATAAACTTGACTTGACCTGACTTGACTTGACACTTCATTTTCATTGCAAAAATTCTCCGTTGGCATGCATAAAAGCTTTACACACTCTTGCCAGCTGGAAAAGTGAGTATTTTCAAACATTCAGCTGAAATACTCTTGTACAACTTGCCAGAGGTTACTTGCAATCCAGTTCAACCAAGAGCAGTTTAATAGGATTTAGGTCCGGTGACTGGCCAGGTCATTCCATGATAGATAACACTCCAGTCAACTGGTTGCTCTTTAAATAACATTTACAGCTCTTGGGCATATGCTTCAGGTAATTCCAAATTTTTGACAGGCACTGAATGTTAAAAAACAATTACAATGCTTGTCATCGTTTAAGTGATTCTGATTAACCTTAAATAAGGATCCACTGCTTCTATAGGACTTTCTTGCCATTTTATTGTTGAAGCTGTTGTCTGCAAATGGTTACTAAGAATGCTAGACGTCTACTGTTGAAAGTTATCAGTCAGATGAAGACACAACAAGTCCATCATCAAGAGCAGAAAATGAGGCGCCACAGAGACATTTCCAAGAACAGCATGTCACTCCAAAACTGACAAAAAGAACAAGGCTAAAACTGATCAAGTCAAGTCAAGTCAAGAGAGTTTTATTGTCATTTCTACTATACACAGTGGTACACAGTACACAGTAAAAATGAGACAACGTTCCTCTAGAACCCTGGTGCTACACTAAACCAGAGAAGCTATCGAGATACCTAGGGCAACAGTAAAGAAGCTACATGAATATACTGGTCACTGCCTGCACATGACAAGAATCTAGTGCTATTCACATGACATAGTGTTAGGGTAGGGTGGTTTGGGAATAAGCTTTTTTTTTTTATGTACAAAAAAGACATATAAGCCCTAAATCACCCCAAACAATGTGATGAAATGTATTATAGTCTGATGAAAAAAAACACCCCTGGGGTGGCAGTATCATGTTCTTTGGCTGCTTCTCTGCACTTGGGTTCTAATGAAAATGGAAGGAATCGTGGCAAGCCCCAAATACTTACCAATTGTGATAGATAGCCTGCAGCCATCTTTCAGACAGAAGACAAATTTCACGTTCCAGCAAAAATGACCCTAAGCACAAATTCAAGTCAAAGAAATGGCTTCAGAAAGAAAAATATAAACCTTTCAAAATGGTCCTTTCTTGTTGAAACCTTATAAAATAAAAAAACAATGTGCAAAGAAGATCCTCTCACTATTTGATATATCTGGATATCTTTTTCAAGAGTACTAAAACTAAAATCCAGCTGTATTATGTTGTTAGACCTTTACCAGCAAGATTGAGTTTATTAATAGCAAAAGGAACTTTATTTCAGGTATCAGTTAAAGGGTGTGCGCACGTGAAACCAGGTTATTGTAAGTGCTTTTCTTTTACCCTGAAATGTTTTTATTTGTTCTTCACTTAAATCTGTTAGTTGCAATGTCACCTTAAAGGTGCCAAAATGTCTGACCATGGTCAATGATGGAAAAACACAAAGGATTGTCCAAAAGATAATAAACTCTATGGAAAGGTCATTGCATTTGAGTTGTGTCAGTCTCAGCACCAGTGCGACTGTCATTGGGAGAAAATACCCAACAAAGGCCACACAGTAGAGCAGAAAAAACACCTAGGGTGACATCAAAGACCCCCTAAAAAACATAATAATCTGTTTTCATAAGCCTCCCTTTAAAAAAAATTGTTTCATATTTGCTATTTAGGTTTCTACAAATAACATATTTGATTAGTTTACTGCTAAAGCATTGGTTACCAAGTATCATCTTTACCCGTCTTAATGTCCATGTAGAAGTCTTCAACTCCTATGCCAAATAAGGAGTACTGAATCTCTGCATTAATGCCTATGTCAGAATCTGTAGCTCCAATGGTTAGAATTCCATAATCATTGGGTATGTCCTCTGGAAATGAGGCTTCATATATAGCCTGTTGATGTCAAATGTCAAAAATAAAAATAACAAAAATTATATATTAATGGTTAAAATATTTAAATCAGTAACAATTAAAGATTGTTACTACTGTATTAAGCAATGTGTATTAATCTACTCTTATTGTAAACATTTTCCAGTTTATTTATGTAAATCATATTTTAATAAATATAACATTCTTCAATTAATTTAGAAAACGATGTGGGTTAATTTTTCTAGTATTACATCATTATTGTTCAATTGTATTGAATTTGTTTCAAAATAACAAAAATATTTTTTAACACTTTGAACTAGCTTAGCAGTACCTTTAAATATGAAAGGGATGAAAGACTACTGGGGACTGAAATTATGTACAATATGAAACTGCTTGACATGTATGGTTTAACAAAGGTGATTTCAATCCATCCACACCTCATTACATATAGGGCTGTTGTCATTG
The DNA here is from genome assembly GCA_024362625.1 of Silurus asotus. Lineage (NCBI taxonomy): Eukaryota > Metazoa > Chordata > Actinopteri > Siluriformes > Siluridae > Silurus > Silurus asotus. Next base: position 2,308,679 of record MU537915.1, on the reverse strand, counting down.
GTATCCATAATGCTGACCTCTACCATCACCTGGGTGGTAAACAAGCTGTCACAGGCAGTGATATTGAGTATATATCGATCCTGGTTTTCCCTATCCAGTGGCTGGTTCACAGACAACTTCCACTCTCCTTGCACTGAAGCTAGTGCAAACATCCCTCTAGGGTTCCCTCCTAAGGCCAAGGAAACAACCACCACAAAAATATTTATATTTCCACATTACATAATCATAGTAATAAATATGATTCTGTAACAGACCTAATTTTATCTACACTGGGCCGATTGGTGCACTCTTAATACTAATGGGAATAAATTTTGTTTACTATAAAAGGTTAACCTATTTTTTCCACGTGTTGCCTTTTTACTCCTCAATTACTAATTCTCATTACACTAAATGATACAGTACAAAGGCGAAAATTAAAACATACCTGTGATATGGAGGTTGACCAGTCTATTCTGATCAGAGGTGTCTGAGTCTCGGGTTCTGAGAACAGCCACTACTTTTCCTATTGGCTCACTCTCACTCACAGCAGCTCTGTAGTAGTCCTCCTCAAAGATAGGAGGGTTGTCATTGATGTCAGCAATGGCAACAGTAACCAAAGCAGTAGAAGAGAGACGGACTGTCTCCCCGAGATCTGATGCAACCACATTGAATGTGTAGGATGGACATATTTCATGGTCCAAGTCTCCAAGTGTAGTGATCCATCCTGTTTTACTATCAATTGCAAACATGGCATCGATAGCAATGGTTCTCTCAGTGAGTTTCTCATTATTGGAGGTTGATTCAAGGCTGTAAAGGACCTGTCCATTTGAGCCCCAGTCAGGGTCCACAGCATGCACTCGCATGACCCTTGTACCTACAGGAATGCCCTCCATTACCATAGCTACATATGAGCTGGTCTCAAATGAAGGCTTATTGTCATTCACATCTAGAACTTTCACCTCCACATCAACCGCAGACATGGATTCTACTAGATCTTCTCTCATAATGGCAGACACTTTGAATCGATAGATATTGACCAATTCATAATCTAGCTGGTTATCAAGCCTGAGAACCCCAGTTTCTCTCTCTATTATAAACATTTTACCCAGGTTGCTCTCTATTGTTTCCCCATTTACCACAGCAAAAAATGCTGTCTGACCTGGACTCAGGTACACTGAACCTAAGGGTGTCCCAATTGGTGTATTCTCTAATACGGTAAAGGAGTATTGAGGCTGAGAGAATGATGGTATGTTAGCATCAGGTGGCAGAACGTGGATGAATGCAGACACCAATGAGTGCTTAGAAGGGACTCCTCCATCTGTGGCCTTGACAAAGAATGATAAAACAGTTCCTCTCAAATGAGCCATGCTTCCCTTTGTGACCATCCACCCACTATCAGGTTCAATTTCTAACACATCCACTAGAGGAAGCCTTGCCTCACTGTACAGTGAATAAGTCACTGTGCCATTGTCCCCAGCATCAGGGTCCTGAGCTTGTATCTGAGTCACAAGTGTACCAATGGCTATGTTTGCTTTAATGCTAACCCTATACTCTGCAGCCCTAAAGAGTGGTGCATTATCATTCTCATCTGTTAGCATTACTCTAACACTGCTGAAGGATGCTCTTCCACCTCCATCGAGAGCCATTACTACCAGCACCATGTTCTTGTTCTTTTGATTCTCTCTGTCTAATTTTTGAGCTGTCGTGATCACTCCATCTCCCCCTATAAAAAACAGAGTCTTTCCAAGGTCACTAATCAGTGAATACTTTATCTGGCCAAAAACCCCAGAGTCCTCATCTGTGGCCCGTATCTGAATAACCTTTGCTCCTGTAGGTACATTCTCTGGTATCTCAGCAAGGTAAAATCTCTGGCTAAAGACAGGGTTATATAAATTAGCTCCCAGTATCCGGATGTTTACCTGTGCAGTACTAGTGAACACTCCATCTGATGCAGAAACATTGAGTATGTACATCTGCTGCATGCGCTGAAAACGCTGGGACGACAGAGAGATAACTCCTGTTTTAGGGTCCATTAAAAAGTTCATCCTATCATCTCCAGAAAGAATACTGTATCTTAACCTGTCAAAATCTGAGGTGTCTACATCAAAAGCCTGAACACAGGTTACAAAATGCCCCCTGGAAGCAAGTTCATTAACAAAAGCTTCATAGAGTGACTGAGTAAAAGATGGAGGGTTGTCATTTGTGTCATTTACTAAGACAGTAATCGTGACCTCAGTGCTTCGGGCTGGAGAGCCATTGTCTCTTGCACGGACAATGAAGCTATAGCGTTGAATATGTTCATAATCTAAAGGACGGGTTGTAACAATGAGACCAGTGGTGCTGTCAATGTCAAAGTAGTCTGTGTAATTTAAAGCGTCTGAAAGCACCTCATAACAAATAGCAACATTTTCAGATTCACTGTCTGTTGCCAAGATTTGTACCACTGCAGTTCCTGTTATTGAGTTCTCAGCCAGGGTAACAGTATATGAGGATTTTTCAAATACAGGGGCATTGTCATTCACATCCAAAATATCAATATTTACATCTACCTCTGATGTAGCTCCAGTGAAGACATCCATGGACTTGACTACTAGCTTGTAATAGGGAGTAGTCTCATAATCTAAAGGGTAAATTACCCTCATCACACCACTCTCAAAGTCAATGTCAAACTGAAGAGAGGGATCCCAATGCACAATGGTGTAAATGATTTTCTGTCCTTCAGGACTGACAGCATTAATCTTCAGAATTGAGGTTGACACTGGTATGTCCTCTCTAACAAAAATACCATAAAAACTTTTGTCAAAAATAGGCATGGCTTTGTTAATTACTGTGACTGAGAGTTCTACTGCAGTGAAAAGGGAGGGGTAGCCGGCATCACGTGCAATAATGACCAGAGAATAGTCAACATTGGACATATCTGCTGCGAAGGTTCTTTGAAGGGTGAGCTCACCTGTCCCACTGTTTAGCTCAAAATATCCATGCTCATCCTCAAGCTCATAGGAAACCTTCCCATTTAATCCTTTATCCAAGTCTGTAGCCGACACCTGAAATATGGATAATCCGATTTGTGCATCAACCTGCACTGCAGCATAGTATGGTAGGCCAACAAACTCAGGAGCATTATCATTCATGTCTTCCACTTGAACTCGTACAATAACCCTGGTAACCCGCAGCCAGTCATATTCACGGCTTGCCTCCACCACCAACTCATAGACCTCTTGCTCTTCACAATCAAATGAGATCCCTGTGGTCTGTATGACCCCAGATGTCAGCCCAATTTTAAAGTGGATCCCTGCATTCAACACTGCATATCTGATTGGTTCATTCAGATGATTTCCTATAGCATTGACCACTATTAAGGTCGATATGTTTGAGGTGTTCTCCAGCACGAAGGAGGAATATGAAGGCTGACTAAAAAAAAGGCCACTGTCCATAGCCTCACGTACTATTACTGTCACGAGAGCAGAGCAAGAGTAACGACCGTCTGATGCCTTTATGGTAAAACAGTATCGGTCTTGAGATAGTTTGCTGTTTTTGACTGTGAGGATGCCTGTGCTAGGATCAATTGCAAAAGGTTCCAAGTCGTTGTCTGCAAAATAATAAATTGAATCTGTACTCATGTCTGGGTCAGATGCCTCCAATCTCAAAACCTCTATGCCAGAATATGTAGGAAGCAGAACAACAGTGTCATATGTGTACTTAGAGAATCTGGGAGGAGAATCATTTACATTTAAAACCTTTATTAAAATTTTAGCTGTACTAGCTGCAGTCAGCTCTGGGCTACCACTGTCCTTGACATTGACATGGAAGTAAAACTCACTAATAGTCTCATAGTCCAGATTGGCAATGGTTCTAATTGATCCAGTACCAGAGTCAACAGTGAAGTATAATTTAGCCATGTCTTCAACAATCTGAAATACTAATAGAGAATTCTGATTACTATCAGGATCAGAGGCTTGAATCACTAGAGGAACTCCATCCTCACTTAAAACCACACTGTTGAGAGTGGCAGCTTCACTAATGCTCCCTGAGTAGCTTAGTTGTTGAATAACAGGTGGATTATCATTCTTATCAACCACTTGAATGTTAAGTGTAGCACTGGAAACAATCCCTGCCATGTTGTCAGCTTGGATAACCAACATGTAGGATGCTGTGGTTTCAAAATCTAAGGACTTCTGAGTCACAATTACACCTGTGTAACGATTGATTCCAAACCTCTTCTCTTTATTTCCCTGCACTATTTCGTAAATAAGCCCTGATGTGCTTATGGCTCTGATATTAGTAACAAAGGCCCCAACAGGCACATTTTCAGGGATCTCAGCCTGGTACTCCAGTTGGGTGAATTTGGGAGCAAAAAAGTTGGAGAATGTAATGCAAATTTTGGCAGTGGCTGTGGCACTTAGTGCTGGATTGCCTCCATCTGTGGCACGAACAGTAAGGATGTATTGTCCAGCAAATGTAAAGTCAAGCTCTCTAGACACTGAAATGGTGCCAGACAGCGAATCAATTCCAAATGCACCCCCTGTGTTTCCTGAAAGAAAACAAGTTATTTACAGTCCTGCAGTAAAAATGAAGTTAGGTATAATAATAACAGCAATAGCTGACTACAACATCATAAACAGATGCCATTGTAAGATCAATCAGAGGATGTGGAAGAGGATTGTAATATATATAAAAGCTTACCTGCTTCAATAGCATATACCAGCTCTTTATTCCTCCCTGTATCTCTATCCAAGGCTGAAACCTGTACAACAGCTTTTCCAAGAAAAGCAGAGTCAGTTACCACCCCATCATACACAGTCTGTGTAAAACAAGGACTCTGGTCATTGGCATCCTCTATATTCACTATGATCTGAGCCAGGTCTCTGTAGTAAGGGAATTCCTGGTCTTTTACCTAATAGTAAATATGAAAATAAGATTTCAAAAGAGGAATACAAATGTAAGAGTGCATACAGTATAAACAAACCAGCAAAATAACCTATTTAAAAAACTCCCATGACCTTAAACTTTTCTTATCATGTTTTAATAAATCACATGCTTTAGGGTAAAAAGCTAAATAATATTTGCATTCTTATTATTATTTGTTTATTCTTTCTTACCATAATTGTAAGAATATGCTGAGTGCATACTTCGTAGTCCAAAACATCAGCAGTGTAAATGACACCAGTGCCAACATCAATCCGAAACATGCGCATCCCGACCAGATCAACACTACCATGAACAGAATAACTCAGCTTGGCTCGTTCATCACTATCTGTGGCTTTGACACGCAGAATCTCAGTGTTCACTGGTGTGTTTTCTGAAACTAAAACCTGATATACAGGTTGGGAGAATACTGGAGCGTTATCATTGCAGTCCAAAACTCTGATATGAACCTGGAATAAGAAGTAGTATAAGCCAAAAAGATAAGCTACCTGCATTAGTGTATGTATAAAGTTGATACATTTTACATTGATAAATTGTATGCATACATAATATTGACCTAACTGCATAATGTACAATGAATTCACATCGCTTTGGATATATAAAGCTAGTCCAATTCTAGTCCACACAATTTTTAGGTCCATGCCTAAAATTTGATTATTCACCTCCAGCCCCATCTTAATTATCTACAACGGCCTAGTTAGAGTAGCTTTTGGAGTAGCTAAATTGAGTAAAGTCTAGCCAATATTAATGCATGTGTTACAAACCATATATTTTATTTAATTTTAATTTAATTGTAATTTAATTATTAATGTGCCTCTATCATTGCTTCCTATTTCCACCTATTAGATCACAAAAGTATTCCTCTAAACATACTTAGTGAATGCATCCTTCAAATCACATTTGATTACTATTACAAACAAGCAAATTATATCCAAATAGTATTGAAAATATGGCTAAATGTACAGTATGAATACCACATCAATATGTGCCGATTTTAAAACCAATTGTATTAACATGGAGTTTGTACTGTACATTGTTTTGCAGTTACAGCCTACAGTTCTGATTGGAAGGTTATGGGGTGGTTTGTGCTCATTAAGCTCACTAATATTGATTAGTAACATCAGGCAAAATGTAAGATCTAAGATAATATAAGACGCCCTTGACCGCATTCATATTAACCTTGACAAACTATGTCTTTATTGGACCTTTAGTTTGTGTGCAAGACCACTTGCCATACTGGAAGATGTTTGGGCCTATTAATTTCAGAAAAGAAAAATGTATGCCATAGTATCCAAAAATATTAAATACTTTTTTGCTCCTGTGTGACTGTCAGTATACTTTATTCCATATTGTACAGATCTAATAAAAATAGAAACACTTTCTTATCATATAAGAAACAAACAAGATTCTTGACTATATCTAACCTGTGTTGTTGCTGTACTTGTCCCATCAGTCACCTGGACAGTCAAGTTGTAATGTGACTGATTTTCTGCATCCAGAGGCTTCACCAAAACTATAATCCCCATTCTCCTCTGGGTATCAAATGCTCCATTAGAGTTTATTTTTTCTAATAAATAAATGAATAGAAAATAAGTTTAAAGCAGCTTAGCAAGACACAATATTTCTGCTATTATGTGACTTTATAGTCGATGAAGCTATAATGTAATATCAACACACTTATTTAGTATTTTTCCCACATCTCTGGGAAATGCAATTTCCATGCTGCAAAGCTCATCATCAAAGTTTTGTGGACTTCATAGCACCAGCCACTGTATGCTTGCATCTTTCTCATCAGCTAAGGTTTCATATCTCAATTTACCACAAACAGCTGCAATAGGTTTAGCCTTTCCTTGCCCCACTTCTACAAATCATTAATTCCAGGCCACTCTAAAGCATCAGGGTATTTTTTAGTATTCATTGCATATGTCTTATCCAATTTCACTCAATTTCCATCGTACTTAACAGAGATCAGAGAAATTGGATTCTGGCAGGTGTCGAGTATTTACTGTTTACTGTAACACAGTTTGTGCTTGTGCCCTAAAGCAAACTGAGGTCTTAAAGCAAATATTAAAAAGTGATATGGCTGAACCGAAATAAGAACATTCAAAATGCAAGTGAAATAAGAAAGGATTTTCTCTCACCTGTGCTGGATGTGCAGTTTCTAGCATGATATATTTGGGGAATGTCAAACATCTCCTGTGATTTTCCAGCTTTTCGAGATGAAGCCAAAAAGATAGCAAGAGTAAGCATTATAAGAGAAAAATAGAATTGAAGTAAAAGTGAAATGACATAAAAGCAGTGGTGGCCCGTCTGGGCCATCAAGGCCTTCTCTGCTGTCCAAAACACTATAAGAAGCACTGACCTACATTTACAACCTAAATTCTAATATTTGTTCCATGAAATTTTATTCATTTATTCCCAAAAGTCTATTCTCCTAATTCTATAGCATTTCTCTTGGCTGCACTGCTTTCAGTACATGAATGTGGATGTTAAATTATTTTGTCCAATCCGATTTTGGCCTCTATGTGTTGCCAGGTCAATCTAATCTGTATAGGGCATTCAGAATCAGTAGTGCTGGCCGATGTACCTAAGACTATATTAGCAATGGGTCTGTTTCTTTAACCAATCAAATTTCAAATTCACCTCACAGGGCAGCTAGCTGGCCCAGAATAGCATCAGCATTATTCTGTCCTCTGATTGGTCAGAGGGAAACTTTTACAGCCAAGTTTGTCTAGCAAAAAATGTCTGTAACGATCTGCACACTTTAATACATCCTAGTTTGACTTTTTTGCTCACAATGGCTGATGGAGGAAGAGAAATTGATTTGGTCTCAGACATTCCTAAAAATGCAGAAAAGCTAGATATTATGAGGAGAGGTCAGCCAACTCTGAAGCTAGCTAGCTAGTCTCAGACCAGTGAATATGAGCGGTACCACTGGCTTACAGCCTCTGAAGAGCGTTGCAAATTATGAGTCTGCATCTCTGGTGAGTAGATTGTATTTTATTTACATTTTTAAAGTTTTTGTCATGTTATTAGACAAATATTAATTCTGAACTGCTCCAGATGATGTATGTTGCACAGTTGCGGTTATAGTGTAGAGGTTTGGAGTTTCTGGGTTTCTTGCTTTAGTAAAATGGTATTCACCCTCCATATGTGAAATGCCTTTCAATCTGTAATGCCACGCGTTGTTATATTGTGTTTTTGTATAGTATTGATGGTTTCTATAATTGCGACTTAATACTGGTGGTATTAAGAGGTGGATTAAGTCGGATAAGTTCCCACTGAAGGCCCAGGTACCAAATGCACGGCCAACCACTGCATAAAAAAACATGGAGATGCAAAAGAACAGAATGAAATAAGAACTTTAGCAAAGCTAAAATACTTTTTCTTAAAATGTATGAATAAAAAAATATATATATATTTTAAAATATTAAAGGTTTTGCAGTAAACCCTGCTGAAACTAAACCAGATCCAGCGCTATCCATTCTATAGCTCACCAATGATATCAAACCAGAGGGGTGTTTCTGTTTGCCGTACAAAGATGGTGCCCACTTTTTCAAAAACTTTTGCATTTTCTGCAATAGTAAAGTCATAGTTAGACATCATGAACTGCAAGGCCTGTGGGGAAGGTGAAAGTTTTTGGATCCACTCAACACGTAGCTGTACAGTTGACCATTTCTGTGGCATCCCATTGTCCATGGCTTTTATCTGCAGTGTATGAAGAATGGTAGGTGTACAATAGGCAGCAACTGACATTAGTAAGAGAAAATAAAACAAGACAATATATTAGATCAGTGGTCCCCAACCATTTTTGCGCCACAGACCGGATTAATGTCAGACAATATTTTCACGGACCGGCCTTTAAGGTGTGGCGGATAAATACAACACCAGCATAAAACGACCGGCATAAAAACTGGTATTTTCTAGATATATTAATAATAAGGTGAATCCACTGTGTTGTTTTTTGTTCATTTTTCTAGCTTGGGGGTTTCAATTTAGTGATAATGTAGTAATGTATTATGTGTTAAGGGATGGAGCCATCCCTTTAAGAAGGTAGCGGATGTAGTTAAGACATTTGACCGAGGCATCTTGACTCGTGAGTCATAGACGTGGCAGAGAGAATCGGGTAATTTTCCAAAAATAAAATATCATTCAGAATTAGATAATAAATAAAACGGAAATAATGTAAGTTCTGTATTTTTTCTGTGTGGCCCGGTACCAATTGACCCACGGATTGATGCCAGCCTGTGGCCCAGGGGTTGGGGACCACTATATTAGATGACAAATTGGGTAAAACAAAATATCTTTTTAGTATGTTTCAGTATGATAAAATTGTCATGTACCGTGAGGGTGTCATGAGCTCCTGCTGTAACTATTTTTCTGGAGTACACCATTGCAGATTTGGTGTCAATGAAGTATTTCCCATTTTCATTTCCATCCACTATGCTGTATGTGAGTTCTGCATTAGGGCCTTCATCCTTGTCATATGCAATAACCCTATAAACAGGATTGCCACGTTTGCTTTGGTCCCGCTCTGGGAGACTTATGCAGTAGGCTTTCTTGGGGAACTCTGGTGTGTTGTCATTCTCATCTTGAACATGTACTATTACCCACACTGTGGACTGCCTGAAGACACTACTGCCATCCGTAATGGTAACCTGAAGGCAGATAAAACCATTAAAATGTGTGGAGGAAGCAATTGTTTGATTTTTATTAATAATTGTGTATGAGTTTCAAAATAACTTGAATGACTTGAATCTCAAATTCCCTGCTAATATCTTGTCAAGATAAATTCTTAGATAGTTTATTATTCATAAATACATAATATTACATACGTTGTGTTCATACACACACAACTTTCCATGCGCCTCTCTCTTTTTTTTGTTCTATAAAATGTTGACACATAATACAAAATGTATATGAGACATAAAAGAATGATGAATAATGACTTATATGCACCTCATATTTTCTCCTTTTGCCCTCATATTAGATACCACATAACAACCAGCGAAAGGCTTGGGGCAAGACGATCAGCATTTTGATTTTATTTATGGTGGATTTGTTAGACAACAGCAGCAGAAGGGTTCCAAACTAAACCTTTGCAAAGAGAGCAGTATTCACAAGCAGCTATACACTTTATAAGTCTGCAATACTGTACAACACTAACCAGGTAATCAATGAGCACTTGCTCACCAAACTATTTCAAAATGCTATCTTTGCATGTTTGTTGTCTAAAAGAAGAATTATGCACATGCAGTAAAATTCTTCTTCTTTTTTTTTTTGTTTACCTCTTTACATAATCCTACTCTGTAACCTAATTTCCAAGGTAGGGCAGGCTGCATAGTAATGATACTTATTTTGCGTTGTATCCATCCTATCCTACTTTAAATAATCAATAGCACACAAAGTCCTTTTCCTATGAATTCATCAAAATCTTTGAGCTGATGGATGTGCTCGTGAAATGAATCACAAAACAAATAATGTTCCAAATGTTACTGTAAAAGAATAAAAGTAAAATGTAGACGTACACAGCATTATATCCAAAGCAGGATGTCAGACCTGTCTGATCATTTTCACAGTTCTTAAAAAACGGCTTTGTGCCTTTTTCACCAGCTGTGTAATGCTACCTTTTAATAAATATTATCATTCTGGTTGCCACTTTGAAACTTGTTTAGGTTGTGAAATACATAAGTGCATTATTGGCCACAAATCTGTCTAATAACAATATATTCTGGATTAGGCTAAGAAGTAAGATTAGCTACATAGCCTACATAGCAGTTTTTTCTTTCATGACTCCCTGCCAGAGGTAAAACTGTAATCTGACTAAACTGCCAGAGGTGGGAAAAAAAGGTTAGGTTAATTAAATTTTTTTTAAATAAACCAAGTAATGGTTTAATAACCTAAAATAACCCTTGAAAGCTGATGTTAACGATTCCTACAGGTGTTCGGACTGTTGTTTATTAATTACAAATCTCTATATAAAAGCAGTGTTGCATGGTTGCTATGGTCGCTTTAGCAAACTTCGGACAGATATTTACAGCAGGAAGTAATATATTGTTCTGAAATGAAAACAATATGATCTCATAATCAAAAAGGAAGCTAGACAGAACATTACAGTCCCTAAAAGTAAAAAAGCTAGCTAGCTTTTGTGAAAAGTGTAAGACTTTAGAAATTACAAAGAAAGCCAAGTATCAAAAACATTTAATGTGTAATTGAAAGGGTTGTAGCCTGATGTTTTACCTGTCTTTATACCATTCAGATACTTTTAAATGCTGGTTAAAGATGTATTTGTATTATTTCTTTTTCACAAGCACAGTGGGAAATCGATAAAAGCTTTACTATGATGTTTGTCTATTGGATTACTCACAGGGTATATGGGCAAAAGCCCTAATTTCATGAATGACTTTATTTACTAAATATATACATAAATGGACACACACACATACCTCCAAAAAGTGTTCAGCTTGCTGCTCCCTATCTAGTTTTCTTGATGTCGTAGTGATGAGACCTAAATGAAACAAAATCAGGTTATTCACTAATACACAGGTGAATATTTTAATTAATTGTACACTCACAATAAACATTGTATCAAACACTACAATATTTGAGAACTTGTATTAATGTATTTACCTGTTTTATGCAACTACTCTAAATGTAATAATAATAATACCTCACATTGAAAACACACTTGTGTTTTGGGCAGCATCCCTCAAAGTTCACTGGGCTGCATGTGCAACTCAGACTTTAGAGATGGCATGAAGTAAGCGTTTCCTCTTTTTTTCTGAACCCCCATGTGGCCTCGGCAAAGCTATTAAACTACCCCCCCCCCCAGAGATTTTGAGACTAGAAAGACACTAAAATCAGAGCTTTTTCTTGACGGTTATGACATTTGAATGGAGACTGATTCTAAATAAACATGAACATGTCAAAATTTGAGCCTCATTCCTGGTAGATTCTGTAGATAGACTGAGCGGTTTATAAAGAAACAGATGGCATAATTCATGTCCATGTTATAATTTTGAAACTGTAACTACAAGGAACAGTTCAGTGCAGCTGAACATGGATTCTATTCCCCAATGTTTAACACCCTGATCCAGAGAGATTACATTAAACAAATTACAACAGCTGCGAACTGACAGCAGACACATGCACACATGACAGTGACACAAAAAGGGCATTAAAGCCATGAAGCAAATTTCAAATAACAAAAAAAGACATTGACCAACAAGGCAAGGTAATGTAAATGTCAAAGTGTTATTTAAAGAAAAATTAGCCTAAAAGCTAGCAATAAAAAGCTACCAGTGAAACAAATGCATCAAATACAAAATACCTCCATAAATTACTGCTTGAGTAAACATTGACACACTCTAAATTATAAGCATAAATGTAAAAGGATCCCTTTTTGACGTCCTGCATGCTATTGCACTAAAATGTGACAAGGATTTATACAAAACTTCTGACCATAAGATATTTAGTTTTTTGTTTACTCTTTATTTATTCATTTTTATTCAATATGCTCTCTGCCTCAGTGGCCTTCATGAAATATTTTATAGTCATTTAATTTTTCTACAGGAGGTACAATTCATAACTTAACACGATGCATCTAGTATGTCTAGGATTTCTCTTTCTACAGAAAAAAAAGATGTTTGACTTAATGTGCAAGTGGCCCAAAGGTACGTTGTATCACCTTTATTTATTAGATTAACACACACACACACACACACACACACACACACACACACACACACACACACACACAGAGAGAGAGAGAGAGAGAGAGAGAGAGAGAGAGAGAGAGAGAGAGCATACCACAGCATGTCACAAGATATTCTTATTAGTTGTTACAATGATTTTACATGAACAATCCTGGTGTGCAAGGGAATATATGCAGCCCAAGGGACTTCTCTGTTAAGCTCTCTCAAGGGAATGAATCACCATTTCATAAATTTCATTTCGCTGCGTACATTGATCGCTCATGACTCATGAAATATGCAGGCAGATGTGAGAAGTGAGCACTCCTGATTATTCAGAGATGCAGAATAAGCAAGAACACAATATAAGACACATTGCCTCCCATATGTGTGTGGACAAGCATGTGTGAGTTAGAGTAGCAGCTTGTGGATGATCTGACACAGGAGGTAATTACTAGTCAGCTAGCAAGCACATGGATCAATACCTGTTATTGCCCATCTACGATTGAGCTGCCACTGGCCTCATTTAACTATTTTACAATGTAAAACCTATGAGTTTAAATGCAGAAGTAGAGTAGTGAAGTTACACTTTCCAGGTCTGAATTACAGAGTAAGTCGTTTGCTTTAATTGTGTCAATACTACATTATCTATTATACATTACAGTCAGTGGGATTTTTTTGTTGCACTTGCCATATATTGGATGAAATTTCTGGCTTCGCTGCACAAAGACAATATAGCTAGAAGTGAAAAGTGACTGAAATTACCTTGGAAAAAAAAACAACAGAAAAAAAAAAAAAACCTCATAAAACATTGTTTGAACAATATGTCCTTCCCTGGGCTGGGTTTCAAAATGCTGATTCCATTTTAAATTGCATAAACTTAGCAAATTTGTGTTTTCCTCGTGTATAATTATTTATTTCCTATACAACCACTCTGACTATTTATGAGAGCCTCACAGTGAACTCCAAGGTGTTTCATTAGGAAACGAAATAGACATCGCTTCAGATAGAGAGCACTTTATTCATTTCCAAGGAGAAATTTGTATTTTGCTTTGTCTATAACAGGAGGGAAAGTTGATATCAGCTTGCAATCCCTGCTGCTTTCCATTTGTCCTAGCAAGCTAGTTTATATAACTAGGTAAGCACATTTGATAATGGAGATTTAATGGAAAAATGTTTTGATTCTACAGTAATATCAAATGTAGCTTCAAATTACAAAACTGGAGCTCTCCGCAAATCTGACATGGCATTACTGTAAATAACACAGCTAAAATGGATAGCAAGCACAGAACTCGCTAGCAAGGACCTGAAATTAAAGTGGTTGCCATAATAATCCAGCAGGTTCTCTGAGTGTTGGGAAGTGGTTGATATGCTAACCCAGTTGGTTGTTGCTAGTTAGTTTCTCTGTTATGCCAATTGCTGGATTGTTGCTAGAAGTTTGCTACGTGTTGGTACTCAATCTCAAACCTTAGCAAACCATGTCGTTATGGACAATGTGCACAATGTGGCATTGTCATACCAGAACATATTTTCTGGTGCTTACAGTGTGACTACTCATTGCGGGATAGGATAACATTTTAGCTAAAGTCAATCCTATTCGTTGTGTATTAATTCTCAGATTCTTTGGTCAGATTATAATTTATAATGATTATAATTACTATCAGATTGCTAGGATACTTAAATATTTTTTGCAACCATATTGTGAGTAAATTTGGTCCCTTAAAGTAGCAGTAATTATAGAGTGTTATTTAAAAAACTAAAATGTCTTTGCTTAAAATTAATAATTCTAATTCATAATTTGTTTATCATAATGCACATGCTTATAGACCAGAAAACGGATACAATCAAAAGAGATGATTAAAAACATTAAAAACTGTTTGACTATCTACATTTTTCAAAGCAGATTTACTTTTGTCAAAGTTTGTAAGTATCACAGCGACTTTTGATGAATTACAGCATATAATTTGGAATATGTGTACGGAATTGTGGAATAAATAAGATTGTTTTCAACTCATTGTAGCAAAAAACATTTAAAAAGAATTCAGCTGCAAAATATAAACTGCCATAATCTGAGTATTCTCACCTGTCTTGGAATTGATAGTGAAGAAGTTTTGTGGGTTTCCAGCAGTGATGCGGTATGTGAGACTGTTGGTTTCAGAAGTGCTGTCGGGGTCTTTGGCCTGTACATGCACAACTGAAACATCTTTGGGTGAATTCTCCAAGACATAAGGATGATAGATGGGCTCAGAGGTTAAAGGCGCATTATCGTTGACATCCTCCACTTGGACATACACCTCGATGGAGGTAGAGAGTGGTACAACCCCTTGGTCTGTGGCGTAGACGGTTAGCCAGTAAGAGTCCTGCTTCTCACAGTCTAGAATACTAGAAGTGTAGATCATTCCTATTGAGAAGATCACACAACATCATAACTCTGGTCACATGACATGCAACAGCACTAATAACGTATTTTCCGGACTATAAGCAGCTACTTTTTTCCCACGCTTTAAACCCCGCAGCTTAAACAATGAAGCGGCTTATTAATGGATTTTTCCTGGGTTTTTCCCGGTTTTACAAGCTTCAAGTCAAAAAAACTGAGCCCCATAACATTAAACAAATGAAATTGCCGAACGGGATTAGGTGAACCAATGAAATTCCTTATATTAAATCGTGCTCCCACTGAATCAGGCCGCACGACATCATAAATATGGATGATGTTCTTCTGACGTTTGACCTGCCGCTCACTCAGACTGTTAACAGGAAATGCAAATCATTCATCACGCTGAAAACAACCGGGCATGAAAAAACGCACTTGACCTGTGTTCTGAGCTGCACAGCATAAGGAGAAAAGCTTCACCGATGGTGATTTTTAAACGCATAACAATGCCAAAAGAAAAACTCACGAGAGAAATTGTTGTGAAAGGAAGGAGGAAGACAGTGAACAATGACTTTCTTGGTAGGCTACTGTTTAGATACACGCAGTGTTATAGTCACTGTATTTCGTTAAAGCCTGTGTAAAGTTCATTAGTTTTAATGTAGGCAGGTGCGGCTTATTTATGTTCAAAATAAAAATCTTTGTAAAATTCAGTGGGTACGGCTTATATTTTGGTGCACTTAATAGTCCAGAAATTACGGTAATTAACACATAAAACATGGGAAATATGTAACCTTTTTAAAACATAGTCTTCCTATTTCGAATTGAATTTATGATAATATATAATTAATTTTATGATAATATATCAATATAGTATACAAACAAGGTAAACCATCAGCATCAAAAGTAAAAACAAATTTCTATTACTAATAGTAATTATAGTGCTTTTGGAACTAATAGTACTTTTCCTGAAATTAACATGGCATTACAAGCTTTATATATCTATTGTACATATATTTAAAGACTCTATTTACTATTTATCACAGGCTGGCAGAAATCAGTGTATATGAAATACAAGAGGTGTCAAAAACAATGCCTTAGTTTTGCCAGGATTGCTATCTTGGTTTTCATTACACGGGACTAGCAATTCAGTTACAGTTAAACTGGAACACAAAATATAAATTTGTAATGTGCTACTATTTCACTATAAATGTAGTATATCACACTAATCAGAATTTTTTAGATTCTGAGATGCTGATTACTTCATTATTGATTTTCTTTTAAAAACACACTCCATCTAACAAAAGCAGCTAAAACGTGTGTGTTTCATCATCGGAGCTGTGCTGACCTATCTAGTTTCTTAGAGAACCTTCTCTGGGGAAATTTACCCAACTACCCAGGCTCCTGACCATAACCTTCAGCTATGGGTAAAAAAAATTGCTCAGTTTGCAGGTCTTAACAGCATAGAACTCTTACTTTATCATTCATTTCCTACTAAACAAAACACTGTGAATAAAAATTCTAATCAGTATTTGAAAGTAAGGTAATAGAAAAGGCTAAAATATGTACATAAATAAAGGAGTTTTATTCATGTCCTCCATTTTCTTTTTTTTTTTTTTTTGCTGTGAAGGCGTGATACCATAACTGCTGAATATACAGATTTAAAATGGGCGGTGTTAAAGCCACACTCACATGGTACAGCTCTTTATATTAGATTTGAAGAAATTGTCTAGATTTGAGAGCCTCATATTGTAGGGAACAACTGCCATAGGCAACACTCAGGGACTGGATGACCTTCAGCTCTTCAACATCTTCAACATCTAATCGTTCTTGACCAAAGTGCTACCTCTGCCATTCTGTGATCAGAGCCCCTCAAATGCTGCGACAATCCCACATGTAAATACAATCACCACTGGGGCTTTAAGCTGCCAACAAAGTCACCCAGCTCATGGCAGTTCAGCGATCAAACAGCTGTCCCTATCCACTAGTCCATACTATGGAACTCACTTCAGTACCACTCAGCCAGAAAGTGCTGCCTCAGGGGTTCAAACGAGCACATCCACTATGAGCAGAAAAAAAAAATCCACTCAGGTCACCCGGCGCACCGCTCCTAGACTGTAATTAGGATCGAACAAGCTTCTGTAGAATGTATTAAGCACCACCGGACATACACACAAGCATACAAATGTGCACACATTTACACATGAGGATGTAACAAAGAGAGACAGATGATGGATCAGCTCATAACAGGATCAAACAGCAAATCACAGTGCACCTTCATTCCAAACACAAAAATATGTATTCATTCTCTTTAATAATGCATTTACTCTTCAACCATTGTAGTGACACGGAAGGTTGGAATGTAGAAAATGAAGAATATATTAGCATAACCCCCTTACATCTTAATCAAGCTATTTTGACACATGTACAAATGAGTATGACTGTTTAAAATAATATTTAATTATTTTAAAGACCTGTAACGACTAGGTATCGATCAACTAATCAGTGGCAAAAGCACAAGCATGTAGGCATAAGGACATTTGAAAAACTGTTATGACAAACATACATCAAAATCTTCCTTTTCACATGTTCCTTTGCACAGATACCTAAATCCATGACTCTGTGTACAGATTGCTTTTTTCTACACAAGGAAAACTTTCTTGTGCGTTTCTATTTTTTTATCTGGTAGCCTTACTTTCTGGAAATTGTGCCTTGTAAAATCCTTACTTAATAAACATTTTATTTCAGGTTATTTCCTGATTTACTTGAAATTAACAGATGTGTTTTAAATGTACATGAATAGGAGGCAAAAAAATTTTTTTTTATCAAAATAAATCTTTACAGGTCATTAAAATGAATACAATGCACAAAATCTGCAGCATGGCCAGGGTCACAGAAGTTTAAATTAAGCTACTATTCTCTATTTATATCTCTGGTGTTAAAATACCCAAAGGGTAAATACTGAAGCCAGAATTTACACACCTTGCTGACAGTGCTATAACTCCTATCTCGATATTTTCTCACAGTTTTTTCCACAGTGTTCACCAGAAAAGAAGGAACAGGGAAAATCCTTCTGGTTTAGACCACAAACAATATGGTTTAATTCTAACTACAGATACAGATTTAAATAAAGATAGTCATTACCTCTGAGCTTAAACATATAAAGCAACCTGAAATGTAAAAAAATTTCAGGCATTTCAACATTTTAGGCAGTTTTTAGAATGATTTTCATTTTTTCCGAAATGTGTGTGTCTACTATTAGACTGCATTTCTATAACAAGAAGGCATATAAGGAGAATATATTTATGCTTAAAAGTAAACCAAATTAAAAGAACCATTGTTTGTATTATTTTTTTATGTTTTTGATATCTGAAATGTATTATTATTATTGCCCATTACTTTGGAGTCCATTGATGACTTTATTGTTTATTTTTAATGTATTTCAACAATTGCCAATTGCTAATATCAGTTAATGACTTGTAGAGGACCATGGACGTCTATAGCCACACATTGCTACCATGCCAAACAGGCCTATTATCTACTGAATTAACTTTTCTCTGCAGTATTATAAACTGTACCTTTTGACTGCATATGCATTTCGAAGTCAGTGAGACAAATCACCTGTCCTGAACAACAATGCTTCAGCTTCTGTGGCCAGAATCACCGTTAATTGATATAAGAAGACGTAAATCACCAACAGTGCTTTCTTAAAAATTCTCAAAATATACAGCCAAATCTGTCGTACTCACTAATCCCAATGGCTTTTCACCTGCAAGAACCTATTTCAAAACAACCACTTCCCGTGAATATTAAAGACCATTTCAGTTCTAACACATACCTTTAAGAAACAGGTCTGGTCTTTTTCCACATATACAGTGAGTGCATTCTACATTGAGCTGTGATTAAATGAAAGTGACTTAAGCTATAAAAATAGACTTAAGTTCATAGAAATAATTCTCTGCTCTAATGGCTTCAAGGGAACCAGAAACATCTCCATATAAAAGAGCAATGAGATAATAAGATTATTCTGAGTATGCTAATGAAGACATCCAGTAATTGTTTTTTTTTTTCCTCTACAAAAAAAGTTTGATATCCAGAATGAAATAATAAAAAAGGCCACAGATCAGAGGTAAATTAGAGTTGAGTCTACTCCGTGACAACAATCTAAATGAAAATGTGCTTTGACTTATTTCTCCAAGTTCTGGTGGGAATACCAATAGCTGCTAAAGGCAGGGAGGTGGAGTGAGGATAAGCCTTCTATAAATCTCATCCATCTTTTTAGTTCACGGTGACATTTAAACAGAGGAAGTTCATTTTACTAACTTGCTTTAACACACACAGTGCTACAATCAATCACAGCAGGAGTTGAAGAAAATTAAGCGAAGATATGTGACTTTTCAATTTCACAGGAAGAACATACCGATTTCACTCTTTAAAAAGCTAACAAAATTAGTGAGAGAGACAAAATCCCAGCATGTCTCCTAACATGAAACACTAATTAGATGCTAATAAGCGGAAGTGCAGAGAAACACCAAAGCAAACAGGAAGTGCTAACTTTGAGCATGAAATAAAACTTGAGGGTGGCTAGCCGCACTCGTTATAACTTTAAACACTGCCAGATTAACATACTCAACCCGAAAAGTTGACATGTGAATGGAAGACCACAGCTGTGTTACCCCACAGCGCTCCAGCCATTTAATCAATAGTAATTAGCTGTAATTAATGATCAGGCTGCTGCCCAACATGCCACATGAGAAATTGTGAATATTTATTTTATTGTTTTTTTGTTTAGTTTTTTTACCATTTTCTTCCCTGTAGCTGAATTCTGCTGAATCAGCCTTCTACTGCACATTTTTACTAAAAGTTATAAATTTAAACTCTGCAACCGCAAAGTGCTTTTTAAGAACGCTTATTCAAAAAGCATGAAGGTTAATTCTTGTTTTCTAGGTCAGTGGTTTGCTCTGATGGCTCGCAAAGGCAGTTTCATTTGATAGAGCAACAACCTTGTAATAATACGTAATTGGCAGACTGTTGCTAGCACAATGAAAGACCATTTTATTGCACCAACATAGCAAAATGTAATAATTGCATAATCATCTTTTTTTGGTTCACCAAACCCATATCAAGCAGATGATACCTCAAGCAGGATAACTGATTAATAAACGGAGATTACTGAAGTTTCTATTCCATGTTAAGAACCCACTATTAGGTAATGTCTAGAAGAAGATGAATAATTAATGACATGCTTCCATATAACAGAAGCAATCTATCATAATAATTACTAATCCCCTTCATGGTGCAAATTATATATAATGTGTGTGCTCTGCAAGTAAAAGAAGAATGAATGTCTTTACCACAAAAAGGGTGCACAGATATTAAAGTGATTAAACACATACCAGTCTCTTCGTCAATGAAGAACCTGCCAAGGCCACTTCCAGATTTGATTGAGTATCTCAATAGGCCATCCTTGCCCTTGTCATTGTCCCTAGCGGTGACTTGAATCACACTTGTTCCAAGGCGTGAGTTCTCCTTAACAGTGGCTTTCACTGCAAATTCAGAGAAGCTGGGCTCATTGAAGTTTTCATTAACATCGACTACCTGTACTTCAATGTAAGAGAAAGAACGAAGCTGAACGGAGACATCACAATCTTCTGCAACCACAGAGAGATTGTAGAATTGCTGCTTTTCAAAGTCCAGTTCCTTGGCCACCTTGACAGCGCCACTGTCCATATTAACCTTGAATGTCCCATTGAAGTCATTGGTCAGGAAATAATTTACTCTCCCACCTAGTCGAAGGTCAGGATCTTGGGTTTGTAACCATGTAATGACAGTGCCTACAGGAATGTCTTCCAGTACATGGCAGTTATAACTCTTAGGAATAAACATGGGTGGGCAGTCATTCAAATCCTCTAGGTAGATCTTTAATGTTGTCACTGAGGTTTTTTGATTTCCTCTCTCTGCCTTGTCTCTGGCTTCAATATGTAAAGTAATATCTGCCAAGGACTCTCTGTCCAATTGGCCAGAAACATAGACCGAACCAGTTGTACTGTTAATAGTGAAAAGATTTGTACTAGTCAATATTGTGTAAAAGATTTCACCGTTACATTCCAGATCATTATCTGAGGCTACTATTTTTATAACTTCCGTGCCAATGGCTGTGTTCTCTGGCACCACTGCAGTGTAGCTCTCCAAGGAGAACTGAGGGCTATTATCATTTACATCATCAATGTTTACAGTTACCAGCCTCCAGCTAGACCTCTGAAGCAGACCCATGTCATATATACTTATATTAAGAAGATACCGGTCTGACTTTTCACGATCCAGCGGTTGATAGATGTAAATCACACCAGTTTCCATATCAATATTGAAACAGTCATCAGTATTCCCATCGGATATAACGTGGAGAATGCGAGCATTGAAGCCTGTATCTTTGTCAATGGTGTTCACTTTAATGACTGTTGATCCAACAGGCAAATCCTCTCGAATTACAATAACAGAGGGAAATGATTCAAACTGAGGTGTGTGACGGTTGACAGAATATAGGTCACTGTAACTCTCTTCAAACTTTGACTTGTCTATTGCACTGGCTTTTTTGAGGAGCTGTTCAGCTGTTTTTTCTCCGATTTTGGTGTCATCACAATTAAAATTACTCAAAGTTTTCCCTTTCACAATTGATATGTTGACAAAGGTGGGCTCAGAGAATAACTCGCCATCTGTGGCTGCTATTTCCAAACTAAACAGATTATTTTTAAGATTGGCACTAACAAGGGACTTCCTCAGGGACAACATCCCAGAGTCTGGATTTAAACTGAAGATGCCCTTTTCATTTCCGGACAATATCTTATATTTTACCAAACCAAGGTCATCAATGTCAATGGCGGAAAAAGTTATTATTGTCTGTCCCACTGTGAACTCTTGTGCAATTATTCCTTTACATGACACACGTTCAAATTGGGGTGGATTGTCATTGATGTTCAAGATTTCTACCGTCACATTTACCTCACTTTCTCTTCTATAAGGCAAGCCCCAGTCAGAAGCACGGACAGAGAAAATATATGTTTCCAAAGATGATTCAAAATCAAGTTCCTGTGATATCATTATTTCACCTGTATTCTGGTTAATAGTGAAGGGCAGAGGCTGAAGGCCTGGTATACTGTATGTTATGCAGCCATTATCCCCATGGTCATCATCTACTGCTGATATGACAAGTACAACAGTATTGGAAGGAGTGTTCTCGCTGACAGACACTTTGTAGAATGCTTGGGTAAATGTTGGAGCGTTATCATTAGCATCCTCTACAGTGATCTGTACTTTAGTGCTCAGACCACTCATGGCTTCTTTTACCTCCAGTTCAAAAAGATCTTGTCCTAGCATGGTGAATGGACTTAGTGTTGAGATGACTCCAGTAAAAGTATTAATGCTGAAATATGTGGAATCCGTGGTAAGGATATATTTCACATACTCTGGCTTAGGAGAGATTCTGACAGTCTGTATGATAGTTCCAGGAGGAGCCATTTCATATACTGTAGCTCTGTAAATATCTTTCTCAAATTTAAAAAGCACAGGCTCTGGCTTTTTTACCAAGAGCTGAAGAATTGGAGTATTGGAAAGCTTTGGAGGTATGCCTCGGTCTTTGGCCTGAAAAGTGAGATTATAGGCATATAGAATTGTATGCCAGTCTGCTGGTTCAGACAATTTCAACAAGTAATCATTGCCACGTGGTGCTTTCTTGAGAACAAACTGTTCTAGTGGGTCACCTTCATTGACACAAACCCACTCAATTTCCCCATTTGGACCTTCATCCAAATCCTCCACTGTGACCACGGCATACACTGGATCTTTGTCCGTTAAAGATGGGTCAAGTGCAACAACACTTACTGTTGGTGTAAATTCATTTACACGTACGATGTTGAACATTACTTTAGCTGTGCTGCTCACGCCATTGTTTTCATAAACCTTCATTCCACGATCTACTGCCAACACCTCAATCTCAATTTTTTTATTCTCTTCAATATTGAGTTTTGCTGTAAGGTATATAATACCACTGGTGGGATGGACAGTAAATTCCTCCACTAATTTCCTGAAGAAATAATAGAATTCACCATTTGAACCTATGTCAGCATCAGTGGCAGTGACCTGGGCGACACTGGCCCCCAGTGGGGTGCTTTCAGGTACAGTGATGGTATAAGTGGTGGGTAAGAATAAAGGACGAAGGTCATTCATGTCCATGACTTGCACATTGACTTTTGTAGACGCATTCAGACCATCACTGGCTGTAGCACCGACACTTAACGTGTAGTTGTCTTTTATTTCACGATTTAAAATAGCAGAGCTTTCACCCTTTGTATGCATGCGTAGGAAACAAAAGTCTCCCAAGACATACTCCTCAGCTTCAAATAGCCCATCATCATCCCCAGACAAGATGGAGTATTCAATATCCCATGAGATGGACTTTGACAGAATTATCCCCATTCTGATCTCACTCCTTAGGTAGGATCGAGCTGGCGAGTTCTCGTAAATTGCAGCATTGTAGACAGACCTGGTGAACTGAAACACTTGCGATTCGAGAGCCTGAATCTGTGCACAACAGGTAAGCAAGCAATGAAGCAAAAAAGAAAAGCTGGAGAGATCGGCTCTCATATTTCTCCCACAAATGCTGGTTAGAGCCATGCCATCATCCGGTGTCCCTATAAATGAGAAATTACAATAAATTGCTATAAATGGTACACAGATTAATTCACAAAGCCATATAAAATTGGCTGGCTTCTTGACATGCTGCCAACAGTTAATTGTAGAGAAGATGAAAAGATTTTGGTCAGGATAACAAAAGTGAGCCAAGGTCTGAATTTAGATTTGTTCAACCTCACAGCAGAAAGGACAGTCGTAATAGGAAAAAAGTAATATTATTTTGTAAGGTAAAGAAAGAACTGCAACATACTATACATAATTTGTATATATATATATAGACATGCTGCCAACAGTTAATTGTAGAGAAGATGAAAAGATTTTGGTCAGGATAACAAAAGTGAGCCAAGGTCTGAATTTAGATTTGTTCAACCTCACAGCAGAAAGGACAGTCGTAATAGGAAAAAAGTTATATTATTTTGTAAGGTAAAGAAAGAACTGCAACATACTATACATAATTTGTATATATATA
>MU537915.1:2217614-2283263 GCA_024362625.1 Silurus asotus | reverse complement strand
TTTTTTTTTTAGATTATGTCTCTCACAGTGGACATGCACCTACGATGATAATTTCAGACCCCTCCATGATTTCTAAGTGGGAGAACTTGTGAAATAGCAGGGTGTTCAAATATTTATTTATATATATATATATATATATATATATATAAAGGCTGAGGCTTCACTGGGCACAGGATGTGGTGTAATGTTGTGGGAAATGAACTTTGGGTCCATTGTTATCATTTAACCGTCTGTTTGACAACATGTATGCCACTGCCTATTTAACTGTTGTTGCTGTCAATGTACATCCCTTTATGGTCTTAATTTACCAAATTTCTAATGGCTACTCCCAGCATGATACAACATGATGTCACATAGCGAAAGTTGACTCAGACTTTTTTATGAACATGACAAAGAGTTCAGTGTTCTTCAGTGACTAATTAAAACAATTATTATTTTTGTAGAATGCAGATATTTTTTTCCTATTTTTGTCCTTGTTCATGTCTGTAGCAATAATACTTTGAATCTGATAGTTCATCTGAACTATATCTATTAAACTATCTTTCTGGCTTGTTCCAGAAATGTTATAGCTTTATCAGAGTTCTTTTGTTTTATGTATTTAAAGGTGCTTTAGGTAAGATCGTAAGTAGTCTCAGGCATTGGTGGGGTGGTTATTCCAAACATTTCTCTTGTTGCTGTTGTAAAAATTCGATTACATTTTATTTTATTTGTATAGTGCATTTAACAATAAACCTGGACTATGATGTTTTGGATTATATTGTGATTTGTGGTGAGAGTATGGAGCAGGTTGAGAAGAGCTTGGAGAGGTGGAGGTATGCACTGAAGAGAAGGGGAATGAAAGTCAGTAGGAGTAAAACAGACTTCATGTGTGTGAATGAGAGGCAGGGCAGTGGAGTGATGTGGAGTGGAGTGGAGTGGAGTGGAGTGGTGCGGTTGCAGGGAGAAGAGGTGGAGAAGGTGGAGGAGTTCTGGTACCTGGGGTCAACATTGATTTGTGATGGAAGGGTATCTGCAAGAGTGAAAGGGAAAGTTTATAGGACTGTGGTGAGACCTGCGATGTTGTATGGTTTAGATACAGTGGCATTGGGTAAAAGACAGGAGGTGGAGCTGGAGGTAGCAGAGCTGAAGATGTTAAGATTATTATTGGGAGTGACGACGATGGACGGGATTAGAAATTAGTTTATTAGAGGGACAGCGCATGTAGGACGTTTTGGAAACAAGGTGAGGAAGGTGAGATTGTGATGGTTTGGACATGTTTTACAAACAGGTTTATGTTCCATCATATTTGTACAACTAAGGATAAAATAAATCTGCTGTTGAACCAAAATACATGTAAATAAGGTTTTCAAATTGTACTAAATGTGATTAAAAGAATAAATACATTTTTAAAAAATGTAAAAGTTAACAAAAAATATAATTTAAAAAAGATATCGGTTCTCGATTCTTAATGCCTGAAATCGGGAATCTACTCGGTGTTGGTGGTCGACTTGCAGTCCTGAATCATACGGTTATGGCGGAAGGAGGAAGCGGCCAGTAGCGCTTTAGATCCGATCGAGTCCTTGTCTGGCCCAGGCTCATTTCCGTGATCATTTAGAGCTTTTTATAGACATATTAATCTACATAATGTCTTTGCTTTGTTATAATAAGGGATGTGGACAACGTTTTGACCCCGAAAAGAACCCGGACGGTGAGTTAGGAAGCTTTGCGAGGCTGAAAGGTTTGCTGCATGCGGCACCTGGCTTAAAGAACTCATCATGCACAAATAACTGTAATGTTATGTTAAAAAAACAAACAAACAACATATTCAATAATAAATATTGCTCAGATTATTGGTTAGTTATAACCCATTTCATTAAACAAGCATGGCGATGAAAACCTCCCTAGTTATCTGTTAGTTGTAACCTAGCCGGGTATCTGTGTAGCTATAAGCCGAGAAGTATTTCGATTAAAAGAGACAATTAATAAATTATAACTTTACAAATGCACTTAGTTCACTTTAAATCTCTATCCACAGATGCATGCACCTACCACCCAGGAGTGCCTGTTTTCCACGATGCTCTGAAGGTAAATAATGATTAAATAAAGACATTCCCATACACGATTTATACAAAGTTATATTTATTATTATAATTTTTTACTCTAAGCCTGTTTGTATTTATATGCGGTTTTATTTTTCCCATATCATTAGGGTTGGTCATGCTGTAAGAGACGCACAACTGACTTTTCCGATTTCCTTAGTATTGCTGTAAGTATAACTTTAGGACTAAATAACGTTTTATTTGCTATGGATCGAGATACAGCTTTTGAACTGTTTCTAAATGTTTAGGGTTGTACAAAGGGACCTCACAACCAGGAGAAACCTCCTGAAACCATCAAACCTGAGGTCAGGACATCTGGAGAGAAAAAGGATGTGGATGACTTTAAACCAAAGTTCAATGAGTCTATCATTCAAGCACCAAAACCTGTTGAATCTATTCAGCGACCCAGGTAATATACATTCCCACACTACTTACTAATGCTGTGATCTATAGTTTCAGGGAAAAGTTTGGACGCACCTTCTCATTTAGTGGTTTTTCTTCATTTTTTTTATTATTTTCAACATCGAACAATAATACTGAAGAAATCCAAACTAAAAAAGAGCATGTATGGAATTATGTAGTAATCCGAAACGTGTTAAACAACCCAGCATATGTTTTCTTTTTTAGATTGTCCAAAGTATCTACCTTTTTTATTTTGATTGCAGCTTTTCACATTCTTGCCAATTTTCTCAGTCAGCTTCATGATGTAGTCACTTAGAATGGTTTTCATTTTACAGGTGTGCGTTGTCAAGTGTTCATTGTGACATTTTTTGACTGGTACTTAAAAAAAAAACTGTGCTTGTAATGGAAAACCAATGTGTTTTTAAAAGTCTGTCATGATAACTGCTTTAGTTAGATGCCAGGAATATTTTTCTCTAAGAATGATGGTGTTAATTATATTACTTTCATTTAAACACAATTTCATGCCAATGATAGAACAGTGTAATAATGCAAGTACACACTTTCAAAGGCCATTAAAATTTTAATTCTTGTCAAATAAAAATAAATGAGTAAAACAGGAATAAAATAAAACTGTACAATTAAAGCAATGATACAAATGTCACTCTTTGGTGTGCACTAACTATGAAATCATTAATTAGAGGTAAGTTTAAATAACCTGTTATTAAAGGTCTTTGGTAGGGATGCACCGAAATGAAAATTCTTGGCCGAAACCGAAAAAGAGGAAAGCAAGGCCGAAAACCGAAACACCGAAATAAATTATGCCAATTATTATTACTATTGCATTTATGGCTATGACTGTGTACTAAACGTACTAAAATCAAGGCATTAAAATTTTTGTTTTAAAGAATAAATCAATTACAAATTATGAAAAGATTTATTTATAGCACATTGCAACAATGCACAGGATAAAATAAATTAAAATTCAAACCTAAATGTTTAACTTAAATGCACTCGTGTACAATAAATAATAATGTAAAGGCCCTCTGGACTGCTGAAAGGTTGTACAATTAAATATGTTCTTTCATAAAATCAAAGTGCTTTCAGAACAAGTGCAACTGCTTAAAGATACAACAATAAACACTATCACTGGGAAACATCCTGCCTTTTTAAAAACGTCCACCAGTGCACGTGCTCGGAGGGGTTTTGCTTTTCTGTGCCCCGTTCCCCTCCTATTAGGCATAACGATCGGATGTTTGGATTTCAGGTGATAAATGTTTTACATGTTTTGCAAATCGCTATCCGTGGGTCTTTCTCAGGTATACTGAAATACGTCCACACCGCAGACAAGCACGTGCAGGCAGCGGTTTCTGTTTGCGACATCACAACAAACTTTTTCATTCGTGTTTTTTTGGTGATCAAAGTCTTTCGAAAACCGAAAATGCACTTTTGGGCCATTTTCGGCCGATAATTTTCGGTGGCCGAATATTCTGTGCATCCCTAGTCTTTGGTTTACTGGTGTTTAGCAGCAGCTCTTCCAGCTTGAGTGGGCCAGTCCCTGAGTTAATTGACTATGATTGCATTATTTGAAACACTAGAACTATTTTTTCTAAATTTCTACTTCAAAAACATTGTTATTGCATGTTTAAATGAAAATTGGTACTAGTGCTACACATCCTAAATTTAAATTGCACTGTTTATTTAGCAAATATTTAAATTTGAAAGCATGCATGAGAGTACACAATCAGGGCAAAGTCTAAATCATTGGTGACGTTTATTCTTCTGTAAAAATTAATAATATCAAGGAAAGCCAAAAGAATCAGTACAATTATTGTGACTTGTGGGCCTCTGTTCTAGGATTGGACATGTATCCAAACTCTTTCACCTTTTCTTTTTGCAGTCCAGATGAACCAATATCAAGATTACCACAGAAAGTCTCTGCTTCACTTAAGCAGGCTTTAGAAAAGCTCAAGCTGTCGGATAATGCACCTGAGCACAAAGGTGAGTAAGAATATGTAATGTTGCATTACATAATCATATTCTGCTTGTCTTTTTCTGTCTCTCTCTTTTTCTTGCTGTTCATGAAGGGGATGGTATTTATTTGTTTTACAGAGGAAGAGGGTGATGAAGTTAAGATTGGTACATGTTGTAAAAATGGAGGCTGCACTAAGGTTGGTTAATGCACAAAATGTACAATTAGGTAGTGTCTTCATCTGAACTACTGTACCAGCTATTAATGTATTAATGAATGCTTTATTCTGATCATCCTGTTAGAATTTCAATGGACCAGAGAGCCTTGAGGAAGTTTGCATGTATCATGCTGGATTCCCGATCTTTCACGAGGGGTAAACAAAGAACTAATAAACAATATTTCTAGGTACTTTTGAGATAATGCTAGCTAAGAAAGTTACAAATGTTCTCATCGTCTTGGTTTTCTTGTAAGAATGAAATACTGGAGCTGCTGCAAGAGGAAAACGTCCGACTTCAACACTTTTCTGTCTCAGGAGGGCTGCACCAAAGGAAAACACCTATGGCGGAAAAAAGATGCGGTATGTCTTTTTCTATGATATTTAGAGTATTGTTCTGTGACTGTAAACTCATTTCAGGACAGGGTTTTAAAGAATAGTAGGCCCACAGTAGAGGAGTTGAGTGGAACAGTGTTTCTAAAGGCTTATATAGAAACACCTTGACTCATGTCATGAATACCTTTCAAGACTCATAAATAGTGTTGAGAAATGACTTGCGTTGAACAAACCCTTTAAAAACGACCTTTAGACCATAAACCTCTGTCAGCAACCCCATAATATCGCTAATAGAATAGTCAACAGTTCAACATTTTACAGTATTATTATTTGGTTCATACAGAGTGAAAGGGAAAGTTTATAGGACTGTGGTGAGACCTGTGATGTTGTGTGGTGTTGAGTAAAAGACAGGAGGCAGAGCTGGAAGTAGCAGAGCTGAAGATGTTGAGGTTTTCGTTGGGAGTGATGACGATAGACAGGATTAGAAACGAGTTAATTAGAGGGACAGCGCGTGTAGGACGTTTTGGAGACAAGGTGAGGGAGGTGAGATTGAGATGGTTTGGACATGTTCAGAGGAGGGACAGCTGTTTTGTTTCATTCGCTTGAGAAAACCCTTCACATGGTAACATTTTGACCTTTCTTTATATACTCAAAAGCAAACTGATTTCTGTTTGCATCAACAAATAAGGTCACAACAAGTCTAGTGACCCCTACAAGTAAAAAAGGGAAACAAATATTATTTTCTGATGCTATTAAAGCACATCGATGATAAGTTTTGTTTAGTATCTTTATTATAAATCAAATGTAATATAAGATAGTTGTTTAGTTGCCAGTGACCGTTGAAACTCTTAGATGATCTACACAACCATTTACACCTACATTTAGAACATTGTGTTAGACTGTGACACTTGAACAAAATTGGATACTGTATGTTACATTTGCAGCACTGATGGATAGGTTTATATTACTGTACTGGTACATATTCAAAAGGAATTTGGAATCCAGGATTAATAATAAACAGACCTTTGCTCTGTGACATTTGATTTATTAGGATCTTAGGCATTTATGTGTCATTTTGTTTAAATTATAGTTGCCCCTCATAAATAGATTCAAGATTTGCCACATAGACAGTTATATGCGGTATATAACTTGAAATAAAAACCTGGCCTTCTTGTTCTTCGATTGAGCAATAAAAACTAAAAAGAAAATAAGACCAAAAAGTAAAATAAAACATATAAAAAGAAACACACATTTGTAGAGTCTGCCATTTTGTGTCCAAACATCTAAAACACGATTCCAATTGGTGTAAAAACATTTGAGAGCTAGTCAGATTTAATCCAGATTGACACGGTTCTGCCCCACTGATACGTCTACAGTCATAATGAAAAGCCAAATAAAGAGCGTTTTGTCCATTCAACATAGTGTTATTTTATTCCTTATTCTGGCCGTATCCCACCAGCCGATACTCCTTTAACTCCCAGTGAAGCCATGCAGCTGGGCAGGACTCAAAATGACGTATTAAAACCTGTTGTCCAGTGAGAGTTTATAAGAGCTGCACAAATGACAGACACTATTTGACACACAAGCTTCAGTAGGTCTCTGTTAGCTAAGTGGTTGGGGGATTCTAAGGTGATTTAACATAAGCTGTGCTGTCTGCTGAAAACACTGAGTTTAATGAGAAAACTGTAATATTCCAGTGAGATATTAGATCTTTTCAGTTCCACCAAGACTGATGAATAATAGAGACACTATGGTAAACATTTCATTGCTGCATTCTAATGAAATCTTACGGGAAGCTGGGCTTCCTGCATAGGCTTAATGCAATTGCCTCTGGTGCTGAACATTCCAGATTAAGTCATAATAAATTCTTCTTTTCTGTGAAAGCTTTCTGCTAGATTTTGGATTATAGATGTGAAAAATTTGTGCTCATTCAGCCACAAGGGCATTAGTGAGGAGGGGGCTCTGTGCAGGCCACTCAAGTTGCTTCACTCCAAATTTGGCAAAGCATCTCTCATGGCACTTGCTTTGTGCACAGGAACATTGTCATGCTGGAACAGTTTTGGTGCCTTCAGTTCCAGGAAAATGGGTGTATATGGGTGTTATGGCAAATCAAATATATACAGTGTGTGTATATATATACACACACACACACACAACATGTATATGTAGCTCAAATAAAAATGTAATAATCCTTATAAAGGCTGTGTTTATGCAGCTTCTTTTTTTTTTATATATATATATATATATATATATATATATATATATACACACACACACACATGTATATGTAGCTCAAATACAAATTTATTCATCCTTATAAAGGCTGTGTTTATGCAGCTTGTTTTTTTTGTTTTTTTTTTTTCTCTCCATTTGTTTGTATGTTTGTTGTACCTCCATTTTAATTTAGAAAGAAATTGCTTTGGGAATATGAGCCTGATCTTTTTTTCATGTCTGTCTGTTTTCAGGGTAAGAAGGTTGTGCCATGCAGGTTCGATTGGCACCAAACAGGAAGTCAAGTCACCATAACTGTTTATGCCAAAAACTCCATCCCTGAGCTGAGCTATGTGGATGGGAATAGTACCAAGGTATTACAGCACTATGCCATGAAACCTGTATTATTTTGTAGTTTAAACCATTGTTTATGGATGTTCTGAAATCTCACATTACCTTATTCTGAAAGTAAGTCCATCTGTTGCAGCTGGATATCCATATTATATTCGATGGAGATAAGGAATTTGAACAGAAGATAATTTTATGGGGTGTAAGTATCAAATATGGATCTGAGAATTCATAATATTTAATGGCTATTTTAAGACTATAGTGCTCATAATGAACCTACTTTTACCACACAGACTTGATTTTATTCAGTAGTGGTGGAGCACTGATTCAGTTTCTCTCAAAGGTTTTTAGGATTTTCAGTGCTCATTAGAGATCTACGTAAAGCTGCTCTGAGATCGTGTTCATTGTTTTAAGCTTAACACAAATAAAATGAAATTGAATTAAGTGATTATATACACGCACATCATTGCTCAGTAATAAAAAGCCTTTATTTTTTTCATTCTCATAGGTTATAGACACAAGTAAAAGCACACTGAATATGATGGCTGCTAAGATTGAGATTGTTTTGAAGAAAGCTGAGCCAATGTCTTGGGCACGACTCGATCTTCCACCTGCAGTTAGTCCACCCAAAGAAGAAGAAAAGAAAAGACAGCATGATGATGATAGTGATGATGATGATGACGATGATGACGATGATTAGATAAAGCATAGTGCTGTAAGACATTTCTGACCTTTTCCCTATAAAACAGACTCAAAAGAATGAAACCTCATGATGCATGAAAGTCATTCGATAAAGACCAATATTTCCAGTGTTCATACTTCATTGCCCTTTGCAATATAAAATGCAGTGTGCTTTTCTCTAAATTAGTTTCAGAACTCCTATTCTAATTGTATTAAGCTATGAATGGTTATGAGATGACATTTTTCACAGCAGACTGCTTTAAGCATGATAGCCAGGGCCCATTACTATTGTCATAAGATTGTCAAGTTGACAGTCAATTACTATTGAAATAGCCATGATTTTAGCTCCACACTCTGTAAATCTCATACTTTTAGTTCTATATAGTTTATCTTTCTATGTCTTTCAAGTATGAATTTAAGATCAACATTATGGATATTAAAGGTTGGACCAGGTCTAAAACACTGGAAGTGAGTGTTACTTAAAGCATGGCAATGAAGCAGAATTTGAAATAATGGGTGGACTTTATTATTAAAAGACTAATATTAACAAAAACTACATTTAAACAAATATATTCAGCATCTGCATTCATTTATATATCATGTTGTGGGGGCTCTAATACACGTTGGATTTAGTTTTCCAGCTCAAATTAGAATATCATTAAAAAGTTGATTTATTTTAGTAATTCAATACAAAAAGTGAAACTCAGATTCATCACACACAGGAAAAAACCAACAAATTCACTATCTCAGAAAATTAGAATACTTCAAAGAAACATTTTTAGTGAATTGTTAGCCTCCTGGGAAATATGTTCATTTACTGTATATGTACTCAATACTTCGTAGGGACTCCTTTTGCTTTGATCACTGCCTCAATTCGCCCTGGCATGGAGGTGATCATTCTGTGGCACTGCTGAGGTTGTATGGAAGCCCAGGTTTTTTTGACAGTGGCCATCAGCTCATTTGCATTTTTTTGGTCTCTTGTTTCAAATCTTTCTCTTGAAAATACAAGTAACAGTCTCTAGTGTTCCGGTCTGGTGAGTTTGCTTGCTAGTCAAGCACACCCACACCATGGTCATTTAAACAACTTTTGGCAGTGTGGGCAGGTGCCAAAACCTGCTGGAAAATTAAATCAGCATCTCCATAATGCTGGTCAGCTGAGAGATGAATGAAGTGCTCTAAAACTTATAGATGGCTGTGCTGACCTTGTACTTGATAAGGAGTGGCTTGACACAAGGAATGTGTCAGTTGTAGCCCATGGATACGTCTGTGTGTGGAGGCTCTTGAAGCACTAAGTCCAGCTGCAGTCCACTCTTTGTAAATCTCCCCAAATTCTTGAATGAATTAGTGGAAGTTAAATGAAAGGAAATGTTTACCACATGTGCTTGAATACAGCACTCCGTAAACAGCAGCTTCTTTAGCCCCTTTTGTGTCTTACCCTCCATGTGCAGTGTCAATGATCGTCTTCTGAACAACTGTCAAGTCAGCAGTCTTCCCCCATAATTGTGTAGCCTGAACCAGACTGAGACACCATTTAAAGACAGGAAACCTTTGCAGGTGTTTGGATTTAATGAGCAGATTAGAGTGTGACACCACGAGTCTCCAATATTGAACTTTCACAATATTACTTTTCTGAGATAATGAATTTGGGGTTTTCATCAGCTGTAACTCAATCATTCAACCATAGAAATAAACTGTTGAAATCTCAGTCTGTGATTAATCTATAGAATATAGAAGCTTCTCTTTTTGTAATTACTTTTTTAATTTGAGATGCCCCAGTAGTTGGTACTTAGTGTTTAAATCACCAGTAAAAGCTCACTTTTGTATCTATAAAAAAAAAAAAAATTATACTAACTATTTACATAGTCATTTACATCACCATAGCACCTAGACGCACAGCGCCCCCAACCCCCCCAACCCCCCCCCCCCCCCCACACACACACACACCAAGTTGTTACTGCCAGCCAGCTTTCCATTATTATGAGACAGCTGCAGCCAAAAAGGTTAACATGTGGTTCCTCAGAGATTTGGGAAGCCAGATAAGTAAATCTTATCAAACTCTTGTTCACTGAGGAATAGGCTCTGTAATCAGTGTTTCCACCCGCCCCTTATCCAGCTAAAAAGTATTTGGAAACGATAAAATTTGTGCTCATGTTAATTCAATCACTGACTAATACTGGGGCATTCTAGAGCTGAGAATGTAAATGTACTGTAAACAATGCATTGTCTCACAGTAAACAAGTTAGGTGTCCATGATTACCAAATACTTGGGGAAGGTTGTCCATTTTGGGCTTTTTATCTATAGGTAAAGGTAAATGAATTTCAAGTCAGGGGAAGGTCAACACTTAAGCATTTGTTACCCTTCCTTGCCATAAACATTTAAATAGGTTGCCAATATGCCAAGTGCTTGATTCAACATTTGTGGACGAAAGATATGTTCTACAGTGAAAGGAAGTGTGAGACCAACCAAATCAGGCAACACTAAACCTAAGGAATCAGTGCAATGTACAATCAAGTATAGGCAGCTTGGCCAATTTCAAAACACAACCAAATTGCCAAGTTACTGCAAAAATATTTATTTATACAAAAGGGTATAAAATGGTCAGAAGTCAAATCTTTTCTGAACCTCAGCTGGCCCAAAAACAAAGTCAGTTTCAGTGGCTTCAGTCTTCAGGCATTCATCGTCAGCATCCTACAGAACAAGGAAAGTCACAAACTCAAAAGGGGGAAGAACATCTTAAATTACACAGCATGACTTTTCTCCAACCCACCTCACTGAAGTACTTCTCAATAAGTGCTTGGGCAGCACGATACACAGCATTGTTTTCATGGTTCTGGAGGAGCTCAATGTTATCCAGCCCACCCAACTCCTCCACAAGCAAACAAAGCTTTTCCACCTCTCCAAGTTTCTCAGCAGCCTAGGAAAGCAAACAATGCAAGGCAGTTTAGTTGCACAGTATATACACATTGGCCATTATGCTGCATGGCTACCAGTGACGCAGTACAAATACAAGCATATGCGAGTTCAAAATCTCAGTCAACCTTACCAAGAAAATGTTATTGATTGCATCCAAGATGACTAGGATAGTCTTGGAATCTTTAACCTTCAATAAGTTTAGGATGGCTTCCAGGCCTCCACACTTAACAAGCTGAACCACCTGTTCCACTGTTCCTCCACTGGTGTAGTTGGTGACTGCCCAGACAGCTTCTCGCTGAGTTTTAAAGTCAGCCTGGAAGCAAGAGTCAAGTCAGTTTAAAAATGTACCCAACCGGTGTTTACAAAGCAATCAGTTTTCCAAATAGCTAGTATCACCTTGGTGGTTTAATAAAGAGCCTTTCTCTCTCGAGACACAAGACCATTAGAATGCAGCTCAGATTAATGAGAAGCCAGGAAGCTAAAAGAAAATCTTCAGGCTGAAAGACTCCCAGCATGAAATACAACACAATCTTTTTCTTAATGACAATTAGACCAACTGATAAATGCTCAAGTTGGGCTTTATTTAGGGAGCACTCATTATACAAATTTATGAAAGTGTGTGGTTACCAAAAAAAGGATCACTTGAATTTACAGCAAAACCAGTCAGAGTAGGCTATAAGCAGTCCAAATGCAATAATTAAATTAGGACCCAGGATAATCATGTCAAACATTTAGTTATATAAATATAACTAGATAAAGGATTAAACACTTACATTCTTTAGAAGATCCACAAGATGAGGTAATAGACCACATGTAATTAGTTGCTGAATCTGTTGTCGTGGTCCAGCTGCAATATTTGATACAGCCCAGGCAGCCTCCTTTTGAACACTGGGTTTGGGGTGACGCATAAGCTTCGGCAAGGCACTCAGTACACCAGCGTCGATGGCCATTTGTGTTTGCAGGTCTGAACCGCTCACGATGTTCCCAATAGAACGAAGGGACGGAGTCTTTGAAAGAAAAAAGGTCAAGAGCTGCTCATTTATTATTGAAGGACAAAATGTACATGGCAAATTATGTATATTTTTGCACAAGCAATATCAAGGCAATTTTCCTAATATAAAAAGGAATCATTTACCACCACGGCAAGCTCCTCAAAGCCCAGCAGCTCGACCAAGCGTGGAAGAACCCCAGTCTTTATTACAATGTCAATGCGCTCATTTGGTCCGTCTGTAAGGTAAGAGATTGCCCAACATGCATCAGACAGAACTGATTTATCACTGTGGTGAAGCAGTTGTATAATAGATGGAAGCATCTGCTGGACTGCAGAGAAGCGAGGGAAAGGATTCTTGTTCCTGCACAAGTTGGAGAGGGTCCATGTCAGGTTGCGGAGATAGCCAACCTGTAAAAGACAACCAGTTACATTCAGTTTCTATCATGCAGCTTAATTTCAACTTACTGAATATTAAAACTTTACACAACCTACAGGGATATCTGGAGTTAGCCGAGCTAGAAGCGCAGGAATCACATTACAGTCAATAAGTGCATCACGGTATGCTGGGCCATCACCTGTAGGTAAAAACACCTTAAGCATTAAATCTGGAATTTTTTGAAGTGTATCATGAATCTTAACAAGCCTGGCATAAAGTTTCATGTGCAGTCTTAAAATAAATAGTATACCAATAATGTTGAATGTCTTCATGAAGTCACAATTACCTGCAATATTGCCCAAAGCCCAGACAGCCTGCTCACTTATGTTTAACATGGGTGAGGCCAACAGGGCAATGAAGGCAGGTACTGCACCATGTTCCACCACCTGCTGAGTGTGCCATGAGGTGCCTGATGCCACGTTGGTGAGAGACCAGGCAGCCTCAAACTGCAGAGTGGGGTGATCATTCCTACCCAGAAACTCTACAAAGCGGGAAAGCAGGCCTGCTTCCACTACTTCTTTTAATGGAGGGTTCCTCTCCCGAGATAACAGCTTCCTAAAAACAATAATTAAGTGCCGAAAGAGTCTGGAACAAACGTAAGAAGAGCATACAGTATAGAAGAATAGCTTACCTGGCTGTTTGACAACCCTGCAACTGCCGCTCTGGACAGTCACTGTTCACATTGGCAACAATTTCCAGAATTGTTGCTGAAATAATCTGAATGATAAATTGGTTAAACCACACTACCAAAAACAAAAACCCACAAGGTTATAGAAGAATAATGAAATTACAACCTGTTGGTTGTCAGTGTTGTATTCTGGAGACAGGGGTTCTTCATCATGCTGGGAAGAAATATTTCTCCTTTTCATGATGCCTTCTACTTTCTGTGCTTTCCGAAGCTCCACACATTCTGCAATTCTGCGCTCACGCAGTTTCTTCAGGAATGAAAGGAAATTAGTTATGAAGGTCTTTCCAACAGACTTTTCATTCTTAAAATGTGTATTAAAACCTACCAGGGCATCCTTGCCTCGGTTTTTAAACTTGGACATGCGCTTATCAACCAAATTCTCAGTAGGCATTGTGAATGTCAAGTTCCCACTAAAAATTAAGACAGAATATCATTGGAAGAACCACCTAAATAAAACAAATGTAAGCCACTGTCTACTTCAACATGCATACCACTCACCCAGTTCTCCAAACAACAAACTTCTACTATACAAAATAAAAGTGCACTTCCTGCTGGAGTATTTAACTTCAGAGGTTAACTATGATCAGGTGATCCTAATCAGCAACCATGAACATCTTCAAAAAGGCTTTGGTACCTGTCTTCAGTTCTCATACACTGCTACACTAAGTGCTACACTAAGTGGAAAATTGCTAATATGCTCTAGTAATGCAAAATCAGTCTGCATCATGATGTGTCTTTTTAATACCACAATAGACAACCTCAATGATTGTATTTGGAGTCAGGACACTAACAACAACACAGTGTTGTGATCAAATGTTGTGTGGTGGTTTCCTTATAGAATTGTCCAGGAAATAACTGACGCACAATTGACGTAAAACAAAACGTTTAAAACATTTTAATCACATCAGTAGATTTAACAGGAACGTTAATAGCGTTTATTGTAGCATCACGTTCAAGCACGTAGAACTGAGAATACAAAAAATAAAAAAAACAATCAGTGTATTAGGAGTCCATTAGCATACTTTCAAGTGTATATATTTTTCCACTCCTTGCTTATCTACTGTGATGAATAATTGATGTCGGTGGATAGGGCTTTAGGGACATTGTCGCCACCTAGCGGTTACATGCTTCACGACATCAAGGCTTGGTAAGAGTCGGACGAGGCCTCGGAGCTGCTGATGAGCGGCTGCTTTTCAGAACTCCTTTTCGCTCGTGTGGATAAAAGCCTGCGGATTTTAGTCAGTACCAGAGCCATGACTGCACAACACACTGCGCCTAAGACCCCTGCGCCCAGGAGCCAGGGCCAGAGTCCACGCGCTTCCTCCAGATAGGACACGATGTCATCTACAAATCTCTGACCTACAATGATAATTATATTATTTTAATTAAAATGAATTAATTAAAAAATGCACACAAAACACTACTACTAATGATATTTGTATTATTGCATAGAACAAATATTATGTAAATAGTTTTACATGATATTACACGATTACATTATTCAAATATATAAGGAATTCATATATAAAGAGATCATTTGCAAGATTTAATTTTATCATTTTTTTTTATTCAGTGCTCCTAGATATAGGCTTGATTATAACAATATCAAATCTGTTAGAAATGTGCATTCATTGCTATATCTCCTGATATTCATGAACAGTATATAAAGCCTATAGTCTGGAAAATCAATTCATATTTCATGAGGTCATAAAGAATAATATGGATGGATAACTCACTGGATGGATAATATTGGATGACAGTTTAATTATGTTGGTAAATTAAACAGTGTCAAATTCAGGAAAATGTACAGAGGCACAACACTCTTTTCAAGTGCAGCATGAGAATTCAGAAATAAAAGACCTAATTCTCTAACTTCTGTACTTATATCTGTATTGTGAAATAAATGTATATATTGGTAAATAAAACAAGTTAGAAACAAGTGGACAGTGATGGTCAGTGAGGTCACTGAATTAAGACATTATTCCTTCATGGGTTGACCTTAATCGCAGTTGATTAATCTTTGCAATGTTTTTACATTTCAAAAAACTTAAAAACATGTGGATATTCCTGAAATGATTTTTTTAAGGTTTCTTTTTTTCCTTGTTAGTGTCTAAAAACAAAGTGAAACTACTCTGTTCTGAAGTAACAGTTTCTGCAATTACCATCCTATAAAACAAACATAACACTAAAAATACATTACCAGGGTCTTGGAGGTAAGAGTATTCATAGCCTTTTTCTTTGCTGGAACTGAAGTAGTCCCCATTCTGATAGAGAGGCATAAAGGGTGCCATGTAGTATTCACTGTTGTGGCCAATTGGTGCATTAGCTGTAGGATAGTGAGACTTTTCTGGCTGGTACCTTCTCAACCACTGCTCATAGATGCTAAGGGAACACAGATAAGCTTAAAATAATCATTGATTTATAAAGCAATTCTTGATTATAAGCAGATTTCAGTATGTGTTCAATTTATGCCATTAAAAGGGATAGGATGTGTTCAGGTTTAGATGGCTAATCCTTACCTATCTACAAAGGCATGATGTAGGAGGAAAATTGGGTCATTGGCTGAGCCTTGCACGGAGGACATGGTCCCGTTCATGAAGACGTGCAGTGCTGCATGCATGCCAAGTTTGCTGCTGTTCCCGAGACCTGTGCGAGGATTTCCCAATCCTACAAAGAATGCAAAGTTAAGTGCTAACACTTTTGAGAGATTAATTTGGATTAAAGATCCAAATCAGGCAAATAAAAGAGATTAATAGGGTACAAAATTATACCCTGCACATGTCTTATAATGATATTCAGACATTGTAGATGATCAAAAGTGTGCTTTTTATTTCACATGAACATCAGGTATAATAACTTAAACCTACTTATTGCTCTTTTAAAAACATGCACTTCGAAATGCATTGTTGTTTATTGTGTTTAACCTTCTAGTGTGTTTCTGAAGCTCATATTGGCCATGCGGTCCATTGGTCCTGTGTCATACTGGGACAGACTGAGAGTAAAGTCTACATCGGAGGATGAAGGAAGCCCATCT
The DNA here is from genome assembly GCA_024362625.1 of Silurus asotus. Classification (NCBI taxonomy): domain Eukaryota; kingdom Metazoa; phylum Chordata; class Actinopteri; order Siluriformes; family Siluridae; genus Silurus; species Silurus asotus. The sequence goes on along the minus strand of MU537915.1, from coordinate 2,266,961 downwards.
GCCAGGTTTCGGTCATGGTTCCCAGGGTTGCGCAATAATGGTCCTTCCTCTGTCCCATTACACAAGATACCGCTCAGACTATATTGTGGTTCTCTGGAGCAAATCACCTATAAGGTTTGGAATAAAAAAATAAAAGTGGAATAAGAACACATTATCATCTAACAACCACTAAATGAATCACTGAAGAAACTTTTCGTCTGTGTCCAGGAACAGATTAAGTGGATATTAATTTTAGCACGGTTGGATATTAATCAGTGCATAAGTAAAATATTCTGATTACCTTCCAGGAGGAAAAAACAGATGATGGGCTGATGAGGTTAGGATCTAGAGAACTTTGTGCGCCCATGAGTTCATCTGTGCAAACCTCACACCCCTGTGCATCTCTCCAGTCCCAGTATGGAATGGCAAAGTCAAAGTCCCCTGTTAATTTCCTTATCTCATGCTCCCAGCGAAGCAGAAACACCCTGTGCCATGGCAAGAAGCCCGGGGCCCAGTGTCCAAAATCTACTTGCATCCATATATTGTTCTCTCCTCCAAGTAGAGCAGGTCGGGAAACATAATAATGTAACCAGACAAACAAGTCATAGATGGAAACATCTTTAAACATTGGGCTGGATGAGTTACTTACTTGGTTGTAGATGCCTGTGATTATAACATAATCTTGGCTGATACTATTTTTTGCCAAATTAAGATAAGAGATAAACTTTTGCCTTTCTGCATTTGAAAGATGGAAAATATTTCTTCGGACCGTCTCCCGTCTTTCAGTGCAAGCTGACCCGAAGTAACCAAAAGTGCATTCACTGCAGTCGTAACCCATGAAGTTTCTGAAACAACGGCAAGTGCGGTTGAAAAAGGTGAGAGGCCATCTCTCCCTGTCATCCAGACCGTCAAACGGGTACTGTGGGCCATCGGGCTGCTCGGACACGGACACGTCCTGGCAAACTCCCCGACCCGAGCGAGCTCCGCATGCTGAGCCGTCTCCACTCCAAACGGGACAGCACTGCCTCGAGGCCAAAGCTTCACTGGTAGCGCACTGTCTGGGAATCTGCTGCCATGTCACCTTCAGAAGCTGAGCGATAAAGACTATAACAACCAGAGAGCGCATTGCATAAGTGGAATAACTTCTGCTTGTGATGGTACACTGATGAGTTTTGGGTTAATCCTTTCAGTGTTTGACCAGTCCGTTCGCTTTCCACTCCCCCCCTGTCAGATTATTCAGATCACATGCCTCCTTGCCTGAGGGTCGTTAGGGTAAAAAGATCCTTTTCATCTAATGGTACTACTCAGGGTTGTTGTAGAGTTGAAATGTGTTTAAATATATACATTTTAGGTGAAAAGCTGTGCGACTGAATAGTCATTTTTAGACAAAAATTAATATAATGTTCCCTAAATCAGCATTTCATTTGTAACTAATTCACTCATACATTAATTAGTTCATTCCTCCATTAACGTTGGTAACTACTGAGTGGATCTGTAGCCTATGCCTGGTGCACTTGGGCGCAAGGCCGAAATACAACCAATGCAGACAAAAGAGACAACAGTTGATAGGGTCCTATATACACGTATTTATGCCTAGGATCAATTTAGATGACCATGTTTGCCTGCTTGCATGTTTTGTAACTGGAAGGAAACTAGAGAACCCTAACTAGAGGAAGCCCAAATGAACACCGAAAAAAACATATCTGAACTGACTGAACCAAATACTTTCAAACCTTAATGTGCAATGTGAAGTCTATCCAGAAGATGGCGCGCTACACAAGTAACACAAGACTTTGCTTTTGATATTAGAGGAGGATAAAAATGACTTTCCGTGCAGCGAAAATAGCAATTCTGTGCCCGTGCCCTGGTGACAGGTTTCGAGTAGTGATCCAAGATCAGCTATGACATGTTGTAAAGCAGGTACAGCAAACATGCATCTCATGATTTTATCTTAATAATCAGTGTATTAAAATGCATGACTGTAGGAATGCAATAATATGCCCACGTCGGTATACAACCATTGAAATTTAATAGGCAATTCTGGGTTTGTGCTTCGTTTTGAGGACGGACAATAAGTTCATTAGATGCTGGAGAACCTTTGAGTTCTTATGTGGTTTCAAAACAAGATGCCCAACGTTAAATAACCCTATATAAATATAATTCAAAAAGGCAGCAGTTAAACCCACACATAGGGTCGTTCAGTTATTTGGCCCAACCTGACAGACAGACAAATTTCCCATAACGCGAACAGAATACTGCAAACCACCTACGCTCACTTTGCGCTGTTAGTCCACTGAAATGGAGGTGTGTGTGTGTGTGTGTGTGTGTGTGTGCGCGCGCGCATAGGCTACACTTAAGGGATGTGTCATTGTTTTTTAGTATCCTTTGCGTATGAAAACACTTGGACTTGAGCGCAAAAGCTCAGCGGTGTTTTATAATGTGATACTCGGAGCTGAAGCGGCACGCTTTTCAGGAGCGCTTATTGCATTAATAGATGTCCAGCTTTTGAGACACGAAGTAAAACGAAAACGGTAAGATTTCTGTAAATGTTTAAATGAACTGTCAATTGTATTTGCATTATTTTGATAAACCATGATATTGTTCAGTTTTATGGAACACGTCGGGTTTGTATAATTCGGCAACCGTGAAGTGAGGTTTGGCTTTGACAAGCTAAATATTGAAAGTGAGAGAAGCTTATTCATTTTACACGTGTTTATTTTGAGGAGAAATTATTTCATTTGCCTAATTGTAATTGAATGCAGCTTGATTATATAACCCTAGACGTTTCAGCACCACGGACAGCATCTAGTCGATCTCAACGGACACGCTGTTAAGTTCTAAGACTTTAGGTCTTGTCAGGTCGACGTTAGATTGCTTGGGTATGCTATCAGTCTGAAAAGTCTGCACATTCGTTTACAGGTTTTACTCGATTCCAATACGGCTGACATTTTTAAAAGCTCGAATAGCATTTTGCCAAAAGCTATTATAGTCTTTCAAGAGAAAAGGGGGTTCTGATTGCGTTAAAAGGAAAGTTAAAATTAGCAGCCTTTCGTAAATTCTATTACTTTTGCTTTCTTGTTGATTTTACGTATTAAAACACACTAATTTACGTGATATAATGTTTATTAAATAACAATGAATAAGTTCATAGTTCTAAAGACATTTTTCTGTCTGAGCTTCTTTTTTAAATATCTGTTGCAGATACCATGAAGATTTTGTCTGTATTTGGCACTAACTAATCTGAGAAAGAGCAGGCAATGGGGATTTTACTTTTCTTTCTCTTTTCACTTCTTGGAGACATCAACAGTCTCACAAGGCTAGGCACACGAGTGCATGCCCAGTCTACTGAACGTCGGGTACTTGCCCACATGCCGGGTGACATTACCATTGGGGCACTCTTTTCTGTGCACCACCAGCCACCTGCAGACAAGGTTCATGAGCGTAAATGTGGTGCAGTGCGTGAGCAGTATGGGATTCAACGTGTGGAGGCTATGATGCACACTCTTGATCGTATCAACGCTGACCCAAACATCCTGCCAAACATCACACTGGGCTGTGAGATCCGAGACTCATGTTGGCACTCAGCAGTGGCACTGGAACAGAGCATTGAGTTTATCCGTGACACCCTGGTCTCCACTGAGGAGGAGGAGAGCATATCCAGGTGCTCAGCTAATGGTGGAGGGATACCCATGAAAGGGAAGAAACCAATTGTGGGCCTCATTGGGCCTGGCTCTAGCTCAGTAGCTATCCAGGTACAAAATCTCCTTCAGCTTTTCAACATACCCCAAATTGCCTACTCAGCCACCAGTATGGATCTCAGTGATAAGTCCCTGTATAAGTATTTCATGAGGGTGGTGCCCTCGGATGCTCAGCAGGCAAGAGCAATGGTGGACATTGTCAAAAGATACAACTGGACGTATGTGTCAGCCATACACACAGAAGGTAAGATTACATGCACTGTTTTATGTGATTATAACGCTGGTGGCATATTCTTTTCTTTAAAAATGGCAATTTAAAATTTGTGAATTGCTTGGGGCAGTAGCAATCTAGCATAATAATTTAGAAACTATTTTTAGGGTCTGAATGGTTTCTCCAACTGCCCTTCTTGCCTTATCACCCAATTTGGCCTGAACATTGCATGTGATATACAGTATTTGTCTACTTTGTTGTAATTGCATTTACAATACTGTTCAAAACTTTCCTAATGTTTTATTATCATAAATGCCGTCCAATTGTTTCTTTTTGGAAACACGTTCTCTTTCGTTTTTTGAGACATGTTGTGGTCATCAAATAAAAAATGACCCTTTTCCCTCATTTTAAACATTCGATATGTTTTCTATGTTCAACTGTGAATGAAATAAGAGTTTATGGAATTTGCAGATCATTGCATTCTCTTTTTATTTGTTTTACACAGCATCCCAACTATAAGGAAATTGGGGTTGTTATGATAATAATAATATTAATGTGTCTATTTAAATAATTAATTAAATTTTAAAGTCACTTCAAATTTAAACATATTAAAAGTTTGTAGAAAATTTATTAAATAAAAAAATAAACAAATGATTGTAATAATACCCCTTTTAAGTTAATCATGCCAAGTCATAACAATCTTTTGTTCAATAGTTGTAATTGCCTGAACAATATGTAATTGATGTGCAAACTCCTCCACATTATTTCTGCAATGTTGGTATATAAACAGTTGATGGGCATACTGAGAAACTGCTTGATTTTGTTCCTAGGGTTACTAGGGTTACCATGTATGCACCCTGCTTTTGTTTATACCTCCCTGTGTTTGTCATAAAGGAGCATATAATTCAGTAGGACAGCTTGGTTCACTTGATGAGGAGTGATCGTGATTACCATTTACATGTTTGTTTTATTTTTTCCCTGTCAGTGGGTGTTGGTTACACTGTAATTAATTTCCCTTGTGAAACTAAAAGTGCTCAAAGGCTATTGATATTTACATGAAATCAAAAAACTCATTTACCCATAAGGGATATCATGCAAATGCAACCTTTGCACTAAAGTCCACCTTTTTCATATAGATTTTTTATCAAACTATCAAACTTAACCAGGTTCATTTGTTTGGTTTTAGGTATTACTCTATTCATTTATTCACACAGGTGTTTGGCAGTAGATCAGAGGAAGAGATAGTTTGAAAGTTGTGCCAGACAGAGAAATAATTAATGGCCAGTTGGGTTGAGGTCTGGGAAAAGATTTGGCACGTAGCATGTAGTTGGTAGCAGGTTTTTGGTCTTTGTCTTGCTGCATGATGAAGTTTTTTCCCAATTGCATTGTATGCATTACTTTGTAAATTGGCAGACAGAATGTTTCTGTAATTGTCTAAATTAATTTTGTGCTACATCATCAATAAAGATTAGTGAACCTGGTCCAAAATTGACACAAGCTAAAGCCATTACTGTGCCTCAATTTTGTATTTATTGCCAGTTCCAAATAGCTTCTGCCCCTCTGATTTTGTCATTTTTGTTGGATGACATGTTCAAGATCTAGGTGTTAGTACACCAGTCGTTTCTTTTGTTTATTTGGACATTTTAAATTGTTGTACTGGCTGACAATTCCCACTGCTTGTGCAATGGCTCCAAATGTTTTTGCTCTTTTCTCAGTTAAAAAATAGATGTTCTCACATAGACAGCTGTCTTATTTTCATGTTGGTCTTCACAATTGAAACACAGAGCTCAAAGCAATAGTAGTCATTCAGAGTAATAATTGTATAAATATAACAGGACAGACCTGTGCAACAAAAAAAAGAAAAACATGTTTGGAATATGTGTGTAAAACACATCTAGTTGAGAATTTAATAAAAATGGAAGTGGAAATTTGAATTTATTGTCCAATATATTTTATGATCTTAAATCCAAATATATTATAGCAAAAACTGGCCTAGCCATTTGAAATGTGGTGGGAACATACTTTCAGAAGGGACTGTATATAACATTATTTTCCATAAGACTAAGTAAATTAATGTGATTATCTAGGTTTAGTAATTTCCTTTTAACATATATGTACATTTTTACAGTATATGAATTATAGATAAGCACTCTTACTGCACACTTGATACCAATAGTTTAATATTCCTAGCAGAAAGTAGGTGACCTGATTTTCCAGTGAAATGGGGGAGCTTACCCCTGACAGTGTGTAAAACAGAGGCACAGCAGAATAATGTTCATTAGTTTGTACCAGACATAAAAATGCAATATGTTTCTGTGGCAACTGAAAATTATATTTTCATACACCATTCAATAAACCTTACTGGGTTTCTAATTTATGTCTTTAAGAAATCTGTCTTAACACTTTAGGAGCAGTTCTAATGTGTCAGTACACAAACCCAAAGATCTAGCAGTCAAGCTAGCATTCAATCTTTGACTGAATTTCAGGTAAATGCCAGGAGCAATGTTCGAAACCTTTTTGTGAATGTTGAAACCTTCACCTTTATTTGACCAAAGTCAAATAATTACTGTCACAAAAATCCAAAGAATCAGATAGATGTAAAAAGTCTTAAGCAATTAAACAACTAAAAAAAGACAAAAAAAAAAAAAACCCTGAAACTAAAAAATTTGACAGTAAAAGAAGAAAGCAGAACAATGTCACCAGCCAAGCAGGGTGTCAGAGTAATGTCCTTAAAGTATATTTTGCCAGGGCTTCTTTGACCAGAGGTCTAACAAGTAGTCCTGATTAGTGAATTAGCTTTCCCAGGGTTGCCTGGACAACGTCCACCAATGCGGATTGGGCCAATCATGCCTTGTGCTTCCCAACTGGTTAAGATTTACCTAGTGTCCTATCCTGTGTGTCCTGCTGCCAGGGCCAATATTTTAATGAGCGCAGCAGCAAAGGAATTTATGGATGCTAATTGGAGTGATCTGCAAGAAGCAGTGCTTCTTATATGTGCCATGCATGAGGCTATATCATTTGACTTAATCAGGATATCAGCAATGAACCTGTATTTTATTTTTATCCCCTGTGTGCCTGATTTAAATCAAATTCTAATCTTACACTGTAGTCACTGCCAACATCACTGGTCATCATAGCCAACTTCTATTATCTTGAACCTTTGCACCATTTATGTCTAAACCTATTTAGGGCTAATAGCCGCTTGAGGCTTTGACATTCAGATCATAATTGACCACACATTTAGGTCTAAATCTGCTAAACACATGCACATAAATCCTATGTGTAAGTGGGCCATCTGCCTCAAAAGCATTTCCTTTATGCAATGATCAATGATGAGGCATTAAATACAGAACCGATGCACATGTCCAACCTTCAGAGCCCCCAGACATTGTCCAAATAAATATGAAACCTGCATTTTCACACTTAAAATCATTATAAATAGTAGGAATCTGCTATACTTTTTTACTACTAAAAGTGATCATTCTGAAACAACCCTTTAGAAAATGTAAGAAAAACAGTGCCACTCAGCAGTCAATTTGTAACTGTAAAATTTGAGTGAAATCCAGGGAATGTATTAAGATCAGAAAATTTACCACATACTGACCAAATCAAAGAAAGATCGTAGTGATATAAGTGGGAATTCACAAGATGTGATGTAAAGGTCACATGACTTTATGGTTGTGGTACATTTAGACCTTTTAATATGATATCTGTATACAATCCAGCAGACAATAGCTTTGGGTAGTGACTATAGACCATATTAGGCTTTTAGTTTTTGTTGATTGGAAAAGTTTTAAAATGAAATAGCATGCTCCTGATCACATGCAACAGCTTGTTAATAAAGGCATTTCTTAACCCTTAGGAAACTATGGTGAGAGTGGAATGGAAGCCTTCAAAGAAATGGCAGCCAAGGAAGGCATCTGTATCGCACATTCAGATAAGATCTACAGTAATGCCGGCGAGCAGAGCTTCGACCGGCTTCTGGAAAAACTGCGCAGTCACCTGCCCAAAGCACGTGTGGTGGCATGCTTTTGTGAGGGTATGACTGTGCGTGGCATTCTTAAAGCTATGAGACGACGTCGGCTAGTGGGAGAGTTCCTTTTGGTTGGCAGGTAATTCTTTCTTACGTCACCTACAAATAATTTCTTCATATCAAATGATCCTTCCATCCAGCCGTTCATCCATCCATTTTCTTCCACTCATCTGGGTCCAGTTTGCCAGGGCAGCGATCCACCTCAGAGATACCCAGGGATGCAAAGTGGGAAGCATAAGGATTAAAGCAAGTTTGACGAGAGTCAGATTGTGATGGCTAGACGACTGGGTCAGAGCATCTTTAAAACTGCAGCACTATGGGATGTTCCCAGGCAGCAGTGGTCAGTATCTATCAAAAGTTGTCCAAGGAAGGAACAGTGGGGAACTGGTTACATGGGCAGCCAAGGCTCACTGATGCACGTGGGGAGTGGAGGCTGGCTCGTGTCGACTGAACACATGAGCTTCTGTAGCTCAAAAAGTTCATAGTATATATTTAAATTTATAGTATATATGATATATAATTTATAGATTTTTTGTGTGTGCTAGTGTGCTATTTATAATAGTATTTAAATGTAGCATTTTTATTATTCTCAAATGTGACAAAACAAGTGCTTATTTTTAGATTTAGCCACAATTCACTCCTGTCTGTCCTTTTAACTATTATTTTGGGAGAATATGTATTAAAATATAATACATCTATTTTCCAACCCAGACAGAAGGTCAGGCTTAGGCAAGCACTTGTGCCATTGTATTAGGACTTCAGAACTTCAACAAGAGGAGTTTTTAAAAATTAAAAAGAAAAGTGTATCATTTTAAGGGGCTTGCCACTGTTTGCTGCTGACCCATAGTGATATGGGAGGTTGCTCTGATTGCTATATTATTGCTTTGAATATACTCTTATTCAAATTTGTTCTTGCTTCCTACTCAAATTATGTTATATCAATGTGGGAGTAGAGAAATATGTATCTTGCCTAAGCCACCAAGGTCCCCTGACTCTTCATTTGTCAGAGCAAGTGTGATCCCTTTGATCCCTGGCAGGCTGTATTGGCGCTAAGCTCTCATCTACATAAACACATGCAGGTGTCTGTAGAAATATTTAACAGAATAAAATTTGAGTGCTTTTTTGAACAAGATATAATATGTTATGTATACGCTCATTAATATGTGTGTAGACTGATTTCTGTTTCCATTTAATCAGGGCTGTTTTCTGCATTGCTTTGTTTGTCAATGTTTGCCGTAAAACATGTTAATGGACAGTTTGATGCACTCATTAATGTTGTGTGGGTCATTACAAAAACGGGCCTTTAAGTTGCCCTGTTCAAATTCACCTTTGGTGCTTTCCAAGAGAGGAATTGTGGCCTGTGAGAAAAGCCCAAATGTTGTTTACTTTATGCAGCATGTGAATTTTTAAAGGGTGGTGTCTATTTCAGAAAATGGTGTCATGGATGTTATCCAGGCGGCCTGGTTTGACGTAGTGAAGCTGCCATGCATGTGGAGGTGTGTGTACAACAGTCTGTGATGCAGGCTCCAGGCAAATGCTGGGCAGACAAGCACTGAGTTGCTGCCAACACTTCTACCTTGCATGTTGGATTTAATTTTGAAAGTGGAAGAAAAGATATTCAATTAGGTCAGTTTTCCAAAGCTCAGTACTTTCAATTTAGTGCTGCAGGGCATGGTTTTCTTGGAAGGACATAAAACAAGATTTGGCTTATTCCATTGACATTGATTTTTGTTTACCGACTGTTGCCCACCATTACATACCAGGGCTTACTAAAAAAATATATAAATTAGACATTTAATATTCTGAATGTAAACCTAAACACATGGCATATATATATATTTTCTAGTTATCTCACTAATGCATTGTTTGCTGTTTCTGCATACACTTAAAAGCCCTTTAGAGCTTGGCTATTTTAATTACACTTGCACAAATGATCTCCTACTTGACTATCTCTCACTAAAATGATGATAGTGACTATAATTAACCAAAATGTCTGTTCGAATGTGTGCATGTTCAGTTCTTTTTGCAAACAACAATAGTCTATAAAAAAATAATTTAACTGACCCGCATGGTTCTTAAAAAAGCCTGCAATAATGTGTGCATGCAATATTTGGATGCATTTTTACCATGTGGATTATAATATTTTTTAGAAATTTAATCATTTTTTACTCATCAAAGTAGAAATTACTACTACCAGTTTTATTGTCATGCTGGCAACTGGACCTCAAGTCATTTTTATATTGGGGCTGTCAATCAATTAAAAAATTTAATCATGATTAATTGCATGTTTGTCGAAAATTCAGTATTTTCTAATAATATATTTATCATGTCTGTGAGGCGAGCATTTACTGAGATTCAGGTTGTTTAAATTTAAGTGACTGTGATGAGAGATGACAGAGAGGACAAAGAGCGCCCCCTGTCTGTTTTCTTTATTTTACAAAAGTACAGCGTTTTGTTGTTATTTTGGGTGTAACAAATAACTTCCAAACAAAGTACTTTCAGATTTGTATAATGTATTGCTCTTATCTGTACAATCAAAAAAGACGAGTGATTGAAGTTCATTTTGGCATTATGAGGAAAAAATGCCAGAGGGTTCATTGTGTGCATCATAGCGAATTTTGTTTATTTATTTATTATATCTGATTAGAGAAATAACATCGTGAATAAATGTGTTACGTTTATTGTAGTCATTTTGCCTCTTTTATATTTATTGATTTATGTTTTTAATAAAAATGGTCAAACGCAAATCTGCTCTGCATTAATCACACGTTAATAAAATTAGTGCTGTTAAAATTAATTTGCTTTAACATGTTATTAACCCGTTAATTGCTACAACCCTACTTAAAATTTTAAGAAAAAACAAATAAAAAATGTTGTTACCTAATGAATGTATCCAGGCTGAACATCCACCATATAGAACACAAGCAGAGCAATGATGATGATCAGGTGATCAGGAATGTCTCTGTTTTCAGTCATGTTTACATCACAGACTCCCTCTGTCTCATCCAAATTAACCTCATACCTCTTGTTGCCTTCTGTCTTCATTGTTATCTTCGTAAACTAGCCTACATCTGTGGTGTGTGAGAGCCGGAAAATGAAACCCCAGTGGTAGATTAAAAAATTCGCGCAATGACAAGAAAAAAGTTGATGGGCTGAAAGAGGTGTGCAATGAAAAGAAAAAATGTTGACATTTTACACGATAGATCAAAACTGAATTAACGAGCCTGGTTGAAAAATTAAATAAGTGGAAATTACAGATATTTGTGTAAACATTTTATAAGTGTAGGTAAAAAGAAATAACAAAAATGTTGTAAATAGTAAATTAAAATACAGATAACAGAACAATCTACTTAAGTATTTGTACTTTGTTACCTCCCACCTTTTTATATAATAATAAAAAAATCCTTATACATATGTTTACACATATATATAGATCTGATAAGAAGGCCTGAGATAACAGAAGCAAGGAAGCTTTCCTGAAATGACAAATAAAAGAAGCACAAAAGGGAATACATAAATATTTGGCTGACACTGAATAGTGAAATTATATCACTAATCTTCCACAATTGTACGCTATAGAGTCAAAATGTATTAAGCATAATGAAAGATGTAAATGTAAATGTATTGCAGACGATGTAAATGTGCAATTGTGCATATGGGGATTTTAATTCAACATGCAGTTATCAACTTTATTAGTCTCAGTGTAATTAGAACCTTCAGCTCACTCATTCTGTCTTCAAAAACTTAAGGAAAAATAAGTTAAAAAATGTAGCTTTATATCTAAATGTAACACTAAGCAACAATGGCTTGGCTCTTATGCAGGATCTTTTTTAAAACAGTAGCAGTTCTAAAGAAGGCTGACCCAATGGGTCAGTGAGTGGGCATTTGCAGAGCTCACTAGCACACTGCTGCAATGGTTTAAACTTACTGCTCACACTGCCTTCAGTGTTTTCGCTCACATTGCTTTTGGCTCCAAGGATGAGTTATGAAAGCCTCTCCTTCTTTAGTGAGATAACAGAAACGATACAAAGACCTCCCACGCTCGAAGTTGTGTAACACCAGAGCTATAGGCTCGGAGGTGTTTGAAAAGGCAGAATGAACACAAAATAATTTTGCGTGTATTTGAAAGAGTAGGAAGGCCACAGCTACAGAGTCTCAGTCTCACCTCTGGCTTTTAAGAGAATGAGTTGTATAGCCAGGTTACGACATCAAAGTGCAGCTACAATTAAATTATGTGATTGAGTTGCAAAACTCTAACAATTAATAGGAGGTATGCCTTGCATCTGTATATATATATATATATATTTGATTGGGCAAAGCTGATCTTCTACCATTCCATGATCTGGTTTGTTGCATAGAAGCAAAAGGAACATGCACAACTCTCTCAAAATCCCATAAAAGACTAGGTATCTCCACACTTTTGACAAGGCTCTGTTTATAAATATTGATATTTTACACAGAGTGCCGATAATAGCTATCGATCATCCCCAATAGACATGTTAAAGATTTCTACCTGTTATTTATCGTACCAAAGTCCTAGGAGGCCATGCCTTTTTTTTTTTCCCTTTCTTGTTTTTTCGCGTGATCTCGAGAAAATTGTTTATCGTCAAGATCACGAGATTTGTCGTTACAAGGAAACAACTTTTGTTAAGATATACATTCGTGCGTCCCACAGTGGGGACATTTCTGTGTTACAGCAGCAAAAAATGTGCATGTCGAAATCACGAGGAAATCAAGTCGTATAATAAAAAAAGAAAAACAAATCGAGATCAGGAGAAAACAAGAAAGAAAATCTATTCTAATGCATAGCCTAAGTAGGATTGGGCATTATTCCGCTACATATAAGGAAATATAGTGATGTACTTGGCTGTTTATAAATCAGAATAAGTGCGTTTTACTGGTACTGTATTTGACACGGTTTATCTTTTTGCTGAAAAGGTAACGATTTGACGTTAGCACTTACTACAACACTGAAACCGCACCATGTATCGGGTCCAGATTTTTTTAATTTTTGGGTCAAGTTCTGTATAATTAGACGATCCCAAGTTTGAAAAAGATGTATTTATAATCGACATTTGCTGCTGGTATAAAACCTGTCAGTCTGACTGTTTGTTTGTTGACTTTTTTTGGGGGGGAAGAAGATTTGAATGTACCGATCAAATATTCTATTTATTTTAAATTATTGGCGAGAATGCACTGAAATGCGGTTAGACAAGACGTTAGCATGTTTTTAGCTTTAACGCGCACTATTATTTGACGCAAATGAGACGATGAACAGAGTTTCGCATTGTGAAATAAATGTTTGTGATGAGCTTAATAAAGATAATAGGACTTATTTTATGATTGTTTCACATTGTTCGCTTATTGTATTTCTTATTTGGGGTATAAAATATATCATTATGGACCTGAAATGTAATTATATATATATATATATAGTTGCTTTAATACTTTAAATATAAACTATAAAATATAAACTTTAAAAATATACACATGAATAATCTAAATCAAATCAATGTTTGGAGTGACTACCCTTTGGCTTGCAATTCTTACACTTGCACACTATGTACACTGCCACAAATTAAGGGATTTTGTATGATTATGATTGTCTTAGATGAATAATTAATAAAACCAAGCAGGTGCTAATTATTAATTAAATTATTAATTATTAAATTAATTATCATACATTTTATTGTTGCTTGAGACACTGTCATTAACTGAAACAGAAAGGTGAGATGAGGTTGTGGAAGACAGTTTCATGTTAAAGGTCATACACCAGGGCAAGAATAAGCACAGCAACAAGACTCAAGGTAGTTATACTGCATAAGCAAGGTCTCTTCCATTTTCAAGCAGACTGGGTGTTTAAGATGTGCTGTTCAAGCTTTTCTAAAGAAGCAAAAAGAAACTGCCAATGGTTAGGATGGTATATTCTGTGGTCAGCCACTTAAACTTAATGCAGCAAATGAAACACACATCATGCTTATTTCTCTTTGACAATGGAAGATGTTAAGCACTGCCATCAGCAAAGAACTGGCAGAAACCAGTACACCCATCTACTGTCAAGTCAAGTCAAGTTTATTTGTATAGCGCTTTTCACAACAGACATTGTCTCAAAGCAGCTTTACACAAATCAACAGTGATGGTAAATAGTGTGAATTTGTCCCTGACGAGCAGCCGTGGCAACTGTGGCAAGGAAAAACTCCCCTTAGATGTTATGAGGAAGAAACCTTGAGAGGAACCAGACTCAAAAGGGGAACCCATCCTCATCTGGGTGACATCAAGAGTTTGATCATAAATCGTTCAACAATACAGAACACTGGACAGTGAGAACTAACATGATTACTGGAGTATAAGATTATAAGTAATGTTCTTTCTGCAGTCTTAAACAGTCTATATGGTTAGTAGCTCCGATTTTTATGAGCTCAGCATTTGTGATCACCACAGATCCAGTATCAGCTTCTCCATGCCAGAGCCTTTAAACACTCCAGTGTCCACTCCAATGTCAAAAACTCCACACATGTAGCGGGATCCAAATGGCACTAGTACGTCTCTAGATGGTTCGGGATGTTTGCGAGTTCGGCATCTACTTCTTCAAAGGTCCGTAATCATCACGAGGTGGGAGGTGACTGGAGCTGGCCAAACCTCAGGGTGTCTCGGGATGGGGAGAGAAAGAGAAGCAGTGGAGAGGAATTAGCGCAGCTGCTGTTCATGATATTAGCAGCACAAGTTGATAATGTGCATGTGATCAGATGTTCTGGAGCACAAGATTATGATATGTGAGATGTGTTATGTGTAGGCTTTGCTAAAAAGATATGTTTTTAATCTACACTTAAACTGGGTGAGTGTGTCTGAGCCCTGAACACTGTCAGGAAGACTATTCCAGAGTTTAGGAGCTAAATGTAAAAAAGCTCTACCACCTTTAGTGGACTTTGCTATTCTACGAACAACTAGAAGCCCAGAGTTTTGAGATCTCAGTGAGCGTGGCGGATTGTAGCGTGTTAAAAGACTGGATAGATACATGGGAGCCAAACCATTTAGTGCTTTATAGGTGAGAAGTAATAGTTCTGTCTGGAGAAGTCTGACCAGAAGTGGTATTCATGGAATAATTGAGGATAAAAAGCCATACCTCTGACATAGAAACAAGGGTAAATGACTTAGCTATGCATAAACCATAAGAACTGGGTGCTGAAAAATGGCAGCAGATACAAACTGATGAGACAAAATGTCAAATATTTGGCAGTAGCAGAAGACAGGTTTGTTTGCTGAAGGGCTACAGAACAATTAGGGTCAATGAAGCATGGTGGAGGTTCCTTGCAAGTTTGAGGATGCATTTTTGCAAAATAGAGTGGGAGATTATTTTAGGAGTAATGGTGTCAATGCTGAGCAATACAGGCAGATACTTATCCATCATGCAATACCATCAGGAAAACATCTGCTTGGCAAATTTTATCTGCAATTAACATACAGCCAATGTCATTAAGAACTATCTTCATCTTAAAGAAGAATGGAGATGATGGTTTGGCTCCCCAGAGATCTAATCTCAAAATCATCAAGTTTGTCTAGCATTACATGAAGAGACAGAAAGATTTGAGGCAGCCTACATCCACAGAAGATCTGTCATTAGTTCAGCAAGCTGTTTTGAACAACCGATCTGCTGAGTTCCTTCATAAAGTGTGTGCACACATACCTAGAGTAATTGATGTTGTTTTGTAGGCAAAGGATGGTCACACCAAATATTGACTTGATTTGGATTTTTCTTCTATTAACATACCTATAATATATTCAAGCTAAGTTAAGCTTTTAATTACAAGACAACTGCACTGACAATCTCCTGTAGAATTTAAAGATGCAATCCAGAATTCATAGGTTCATCAGTAGTGTCAAGAAATCTTAGACACCAGGCATAGCAACCCTAATTAATTAAATGCTAAAGAGAAACAGACAGCATTGTGCTTTTTAGAGGGTCGAGGTTTCCTCCTTCCTATCATACCATACACACTTACCTTGTTCATTGTTTGCCTGAAGCAAAAGTGGCCTGTAAGCCCTCAGATGTTACCCTTGGGTTCTTTGTTTTTTATAATATTATTTGTCTTGCCATAAGATAGAACTTTGTTTTCTGAAAATGTAACAAAGATGCTGAATTTCTTCCATTTGTATAACATCTTTCTCACAATGTTTTGATTAAAACTATACCTTCTTTATGATGCCTGATTCTTTTTCTAAGATCCTCAAGCATCTTCTTTTATTGACACATTGTAAAAAATAGTCATAGATAATGAAAACCCAAGTTTAAGTTGTTGAAACATGAGCGGGCCTGCTAAACTTCAGATACCCATTCCCTTGATTGAAAATCCTAACTTCAGTTATACCTTTGAATAAACTCAAACTCTTGAACTCATCTGTTAATTTAGCAAATTTATTGATGTAATTGCATTTTGCATTATGTTCTTTTTAGTTGTATGATTTGAATATCTGACATCACATTTATGCTAAAGTGGTGTATAAACTGTATATATTTATATATAACACTATATGTAAGTGTATATGTGAACGTACAGCTGTACAGTCTACAAACAGTTTTGTGTGCGTGTGTGTGTGTGTGTGTGTGTGTGTGTGTGTGTGTATGTGTACTGTTTAGATATGAGATCATGAACTTTAAACAAATGAGTGAAGAAGACTACAGCTACATTCATGTTGGCAGCTGGGACAACAGTGGGCTAAAGATGGACGATGAAGAAATCTGGGCCAACAGCAGCATGATCATTCACTCAGTCTGTAGTGACCCCTGTGAAAGAGCTCAGATTAAGGTGAGAAATAATAAATCAATATTTTGTAAAGTTGAGACATTATAAGAAAATGCAACTGTTGTAATTTATTTCAGTGTTACTGCGAATATGCAATAAAATAATATTAAATCATTTATGCATGCCAGTAAGGTGTAAATACTGCTCAAATAAGGTTATTTGACACAAATATAATGTGTAATATGATAATTACCCATGAATAAACATTTGGAATTTATATCTATTTATAACATACAAATATGTGTGACTTCAATAGACCTGTTTAATATACATGCTGGAAAATGTATTTGTATTCTGAGGGCTAGGATTTTCAGGATTTTCCATTTGAAATTCTATTAAAAAAATATTTTAGTATCAGTGGACTGTCAATGAGTGCCTTTCTCTCTTATCCAAGGTGATACGGAAAGGTGAAGTTAGTTGCTGCTGGACCTGTACTCCATGTAAAGAGAATGAGTATATATTTGATGAGTACACTTGCAGGGCCTGTGAACTAGGATTCTGGCCAAAAGATGACCTCACAGGTGAGTCAACTGATCATAGTGATGTAATTAACTTGCTATGTTTAATAAACATACTGAACCCAGCCATTAGCGTTGCACAAGCCTGGATAAATGGGGAGGGTTGCATTAGGAAGGGCATCCAGTGTAAAACACGCCAAATTGAATATGTAGATCACAAATAAGAATTTCATATCAGATCGGTCAAGGCCCGGGTTAACAACGACCGCCAAAGGTGTTGTTAGCCAACAGGGTACCTGTGGAAATTGGGCCACTGTTGGCCGAAGGAGGAGAAGAAGAGGAGAAAGACATCTACAGAGACAGGAGGAAAAGGAGTAGTGAGAGTGGAGGTTCAGGTGGGTACTTTAAATGTTGGTACTATGACTGGTAAAGGGAGAGAGGTAGCTGATATAATGTAGAGAAGAAAGGAACATTGAAGGGGGGTTTAAACTGTTCTATCATGGTGTGGATGGAAAGAGAAATTGTGTAGGTGTAATTCTACAGGAGGAGTACAGTAAGAATGTAGTGAAGGTAAAGAGAGTTTCTGATAGAGTGATGAACGTGAAGCTGGAAGTTGAAGAGGTGATGATTAATATCATCAGTGCGTATGCTCCACAAGTTGCCTGTGAGATGGAGGAGAAAGAAAAATTTAATGAGAAACTGTATGAGAAGTTGGACACTAAGGAAAGAGAAAAGGATTTGTACTGATTGGCCAGGTAGAGGGACCAAGTTGGGAAGGATGTGCTGCAATGTGTCAAGTCAAATGTGTTGACATGAGGAGAGTGTGTTGAGAAGATGGAGAGAGTATATTGAGAGGCTGATAAACGAGGAAAATGAGAGAGAGAAGGTTGGATGGTGTGGAGATGGTGAAGCAGGAAGTGGATAGGATTAGTATGGAGGAAGTGAGAGCTGCGATGAAAAGTCTGTAGGACCAGATGACATACCTGTAGAAGTGTGGAGGTGTTTAGAAGAGATTGCAGTGGAGTTTTTAACCAGATTGCTTAACAAGATTCTGAAGGGTTAAAGCCTGAGGAATGGAGAAGGAGTGTGCTGGTACCGATCTTTAAGAATAAGGGAGATGTGCAGACTTGAAGTAACTACAGGGGAATAAAGTTGATCAGTCACACCATGAAGTTATGGGAAAGAGTAGTGGAAGCCAGGCTAAGAGAAGAGGTGACCATCTGTGAGCAGCAGTATGGTTTCATGGCGAGGAAGAGCACCACAGATGCCTTATTTGCTTTGAGAATGTTGATGGAGAAGTATAGAGAAGATCAGAAGGAGTTGCATTTTGTGTTTGTGGATTTAGAGAAAGCGTACGACAGGGGGCCGAGAGAGGAGTTGTGGTATTGTATGAGGAAGTCAGGTGTGTCAGAGAAGTATGTGAGGGTGGTGCAGGACATGTATGACTACAGTGTGACAGCAGTGAAGTGTGCAATAGAAACGACAGACTGGTTCAAAGTTAGGGTTGGACTGCATCACGGATCGGCTCTGAGCCCTTTCCTGTTTGCAGTGGTGATGGACAGGTTGACGGACAAGGTCAGACAGGAGTCTCCGTTGACTATGATATTTGCGGATGATATTGTTATTTGTGGTGAGAGTAGTGAGCAGGTTGAGATGAGCCTGGAGAGGTGGAAATATGCGCTTGGAGAGAAGGGGAATGAAAGGCAGTAGAGGTAAGACAGAGTACATGTGTGTGAATGAGAGGGAGGGCAGTGAAGTGGTGCGGTGCAGTTGCAGGAAGAATAGGTGGAGAAGGTGGAGGAGTTCAGGTTCCTGGGGTCAACAGTGCAAAGTAATAAAGAGTGTGTTAAAGAAGTGGAGAAAAGAGTGCAGGCAGGGTGGAGTGGGTGGAGAAAGAGTGGCAGGAGTGATTTGTAAAAGAAAGGGTATCTGCATCAGTGAAATAGAAAATTTATAGAACTGTGGTGAGACCTGCGATGTTGTATGCTTTAGAGACAGTGGCATTGAATAAAAGACAGGAGGCAAAGCTGGAGGTAGCAGAGCGGAAGATAGTAAGGTTTTCGTTAGGAGTGATGAGGATAGACAGGATTAGAAACGAGTTTATCAGAGGGACAGCGTATGTAGTACATTTTGGAGACAAGGTGAGGGAGGCGAGATTGAGATGGTTTGGACATGTGCAGAGGAGGGACCATGTGAAAATGGTCAGACCTTACATGATGTTCAGACCTTACATGACTATTTATTGCAATTTATAGTAGAAATGTTCCAAAAAAGATGTAAATTATAGTTCAATACAATTTGAACTATACCACATTCTGCTGTGGTGTACTAAAAGTATTAGGGAATAACGACTAAATTATCTGTTCAAAGAGGTTTAACACTATTCCAAATTGTGAGAAAGCATATTTAACTTAATTGTTTATGCGTCCCATATTGTCCTTATTAATCCAGTAATTACAGAGGTTTTTTCATTAAAATTACTAATTTATTATAATTGACTTTTTTAGTCCAAGATGTCTTTAGTCTAATGCCCAGTTTAATGTCATGGAAAAAGAAAGTCTCCACCATTCTAGGTTTTTGTTAATCCAGACCTATATATCCATTGTGTGATTCTCACCAACTTCCATAAACAAACTTGTTCAAAATAATCGTAGGACACAAAAGTTTTTAATATGTTGGCATTCTGTCACCAAAAAATAAAACAAATCTCAGACACCTGTTACAAAAATAAATACACTCTTCCAACATCCACAATCATTTTCAGAGTAATTAGCAGCCAGGTGTTGTTAACTCTGTGAAAGCAGATATTTTGGCAATTTGGCATTCTTGACCACTCAGTCTACATGTCTACATCACAATAAGAATAAAGGACATTAACTATGACCCCAGAAAAAAAAGGTTGCAATTTGGGATTGGTTATAAGACCATTTTCAAACTATTTGAAATACATAATTCTACAGCAGGAAGTAATGTTTGCAAATGAAGAGACATTCAGGCTCAGAGATATAAAGAATAACTTAAACTTGACCAAAAATAATGTCATGTAACAGGGAAATAAATCCAAGCACACCCACAAATTGAAATCTGTTTGAACGACCCATTCAACTTAACCGCATTAAGATGCTGTTTTCGGATTTTGAAAGAGAAGTTGATAAAAAAAGACAAACATAAAAGTTGCTAATGTAAATGTTGGAAAGAACAGTGGACCAAATAATTCTACGTAATAATGTAGGATTGATAATCTCCTTTAGAAAACATCTAGTAAAGGTTTGTTTGGTGGTTCAGGTTACTAAATAATATTGAGTACTCATTATTTATATACTACTAAAAAAATACTTATTTTCATAAATGTTCCTACCTGTAAATTGAGTTGTCCTTTTTTGGATATACTTTTTCAGGAAATAATTACAGTCAACCCCCGATAATTCGGGTTCGGAACTCGCGGCTCGGGAAATTTGCGGGTTCTCATTTGAAACCTAACTAACAGCAAGTTGCGGATTATCTTAACATTTACGGGAATCCGCAGCAGGGCCAAATGTTCAGGAACGTTTTAAATTATGTTTTCACTAACAAATTTTAAAACACTATTGTATTAAAGTGACATATTGTCTAGATTAAATTACTATGGTACCATAGGGGCTGCGGGCAGTGCTTGAATTAAGTCTTATGGGGGGTCCCCAGTTGTTGTGTAATTCATATATCTTTTACTAAAATAAACTTGGGGCCCCCTTTAGTCTATTTTTTACTTGTCATGGGGGTCCCTAAGGCTTTATAGGGGGCCTGGATTCCCCCCAATTGGAATACTGGTGTGTCCAAAAGTCACAGATTTTTGGGGGGACCACTGCATAAAAAAATCAATTTTTTTGTTATTTAGGCCCTGATCAGTGAAATCTTTCACTGCTTTTATGTATTTGTAAGTGATTAAAATGGATAACAAAATAAAATAATTCAATAAAAAATGCTCTGTGATGTAAATGAGTAACATCTCAATAAATTACCAGACATATTTTGCCATTAGAGACTAAGCAATGGTAGATGATACAGAAATCGCAAAAGATGACGATTTTAATAACTCTCAAATAAACGGCATACAATGGTATGAACATTTGATAGTACAAGATCTAGGTTAGGAGTAGGCACACTCATTTAAAATTAATTAGCTGGGACATTGAGATCAGCATTTTTATACAGATATGTTTAATACTGATATATTCTGTTATAAGCCTCCAGTATCTGGGTCACTGAGACCCACAGCAGACCCACAGCAATTAAATGCCTTACAGAGGTTTGGATATGGTCTTCATCAAAACACTCTAGAATGTCAAGACAAAATATTCTCTTCCAGCATACAATAAATCATTTTTATGTTTAAAAAGTTACTCTGCCCATTAATCCTCAAAGTCTCTATTGCTATTTTTTTTCTCCACAACAATGAAACTTTATTTTTGCTTGTCACAGGAAAGTCTGCTGGGAACGTTTAGCAGCTTAAACAACAAAAGCAAAAACAAATCCACATTCTGAAGCTTTAATTGAGAGATTTTATCTTAATCTGAAGCCTTTTTAAGTAGATTATATCAGTTCTTTTGACCATTCGTGCCAGACCTGTACTAGTCAGTTATTCAACAACTGGCACAGAAGGAACAACTGTTCTGTATTCTAGAGATTCTTTGAGGGGGATTTCAAAAGTTTTTGAAGATTGTAGTAACTGCAGAGACTGTAAAATGAGTAAAGAGTGGCACAGACGCTTTAACTATCTGAACCAACACAACATAAAATGGAAATCTTATAATGTGAAAATGTGAGAATGATCTGAATCCCAACCCAGAGACACACATCTTGCAATTAAATGCACAGTCATTACACACTTAATCTTTTATTAATAACAATGCTTGCATGCTGCCTGCAATATAACAGCTGAAACAGACATTGGCAACTGATCATCATAAACCATGTGAGTAGAAAGCACAAAACAGATTCTATAAAAATACCTAAAAAATATTTTCACAATAAACTATACTGAGTAAAAAGCTAACTAATACAAGAGTTGTTGTTAGTTAGAAAAGCAAAAAAATATCTACAAATATTGTACATGTAATGATCATGATTAATGGTTTTAGACAGGCGCGTTGTATTTATGGAAGTATAGTCAGAGAGAAATGGCACAACACCCAGTAGTTTTTGGTTAATATAGTGGTTTAAATGGAGTTGTCCATTTTGAGATAAATTCAGAATACAAATTCTCAGCGCACTTTTGGGTCAGGATGAGAAGCATTGATGTGCACGTTGCTTTGTTGTGTACTATTACATTTGTTTTGTGTCAAATGTTTATTTGCCTCCAAATCATGCACAAAAATCATGTAATCTGCACCTAGCTGTCGATTATGCTTGTATATTATGTTTTTAAATAAACAAAATCACACAATTGAATGTGCATTGTGACTCAGGTAGGGTGTATCAGTACAAGTCCCTGAAAAAACACAGTACTGTGCATGACAGAAATTCTATATTTTTTTCTGTATATATGGAAGTTGGTAATAACATCCAGATAGGACAATTGTGAAAGGCAGCATTCCAGCTAAAAAGGCTTCCTAATGACTCTTCCAGTTGGAGAGAATCGTATGCATTTTATGGTATTATGCTACATT
This sequence comes from Silurus asotus, assembly GCA_024362625.1. Taxonomy (NCBI): domain Eukaryota; kingdom Metazoa; phylum Chordata; class Actinopteri; order Siluriformes; family Siluridae; genus Silurus; species Silurus asotus. The sequence goes on along the minus strand of MU537915.1, from coordinate 2,244,136 downwards.
ATGATAACTTCTTTTTGTCAGTATTGTGATTGTGGGGGTTCAAGACTGATGTTTTCACTAATTATAAAATATGGGTGTAAACTGTGCATATATGATTGGCAAACAGGAAATTAATATTGTAATATCATTAGCAAATAAATTAGTACTCCTCAAACTGCTATCTTTTCTAGAAATAAATTATTCACAATATACAATACTTGTGGATTAGAGACTGAATGTCACCTCTGTGCAAATAAAAATATGCTTCATGTTATTTATGGTATTTTGATGGAAAAACAGCTCGCAATCATATGATACAAACATTTTATTATACATATACATTTTAATTTCTCATATTTGTAATAGGTACATATAGCTATTAGATTATATCTTGGAGTCTGTGTAGAAATTAGTATCATAGAGAGAAAACTGTAAGACTACCAACAGCAGGGTTATGACTCATAGCAGCAAAGGATTCAACTGACTGGATTACCCAAATTGCTAGCACCTCCCCTCCCCTCCATTCAAAGCTTCTTGTGCTTTGGAAAGTTTCTGGCTTTCTTATCACAGTCTTTCCAGTTCCTCTTCAGGGTAATCCCAGAATGTAAGCTCACCAAATGTTCGAAGGAGAACTGGGCAAGTGCTTCCTTTTTTTGCAAATCACTGCTGATATTAAAAACAAAAAGATATTTTTGGAAGAAAAATAAATAATTGTTATAATATATATATATATATATATATACTAAACATTTTTAATTATTATTATTATTATTATCATTATTATTATTATTATTATTTTACCCAATAATCAATCTATGTCATGATATTGTTGTTTTGGGCACACACATGTCCAAAAGAAATACAAATGAAATACAGAGTTTTTAGCATTAGAAGTTTTCAAATACACAAGATGTTAGTCAGAATGGATAGGATAAAGCTATTTTCCACCCATAGGTACAAAAACAGTGAAGGCATCTTCTATATGAAAATTAAGTGTAAATAAAGGGAGCTTGTTAATGCTAGTATGCTGTATGTATGTATTTGTCTTATATGATCTTCCAGTCAATAAAACTTTCTCCCCTATAAGCAACACAGAATACAAAAATCTTATTATCATTAGTATAGATAATTTTTCTACATAAAAGAGAATTCCTTTGACTTCGCTCTAAACTATATCAACTATCACAATTTTATAGTCTATGCCAGAAGAATGAGTATGGTGGTTTTTATCTTTTCTGGACAGTTGAGGTGTAGTATATTTTCTGGTATGAATTTAAATAATAAATTAATGAATTTAAATAATAATAAGGAAATTATAAATAGCCTATGTGTAGTTGTAAAACCACTACACAGTGCATAAGTATTATATTTACATTTATATTGATATAGTTATATTTATAATGCTTTGTTGTGATTGTTAGTATAATACAGTGGTACTTTGACCTACGAGTTTAATTTGTTTCATTGCTGAGCTTGTAGCTCAATTTGCTCGCACATCAAATCAATTTTACCCAATGAAAATACTTCAAATGCCCTTAATCTGTTCCAACCTTTAAAATGCCACCCCATTTTTTGTTTCATGTTATTAAATAAGGAAAAAATTAATTTCCAAATAACAAATATTGTATACAAACATAATAGAAAGAGTATGTAAATATATAATAAGGTTTTATACAGTGTATAGTGTACTTACCTTGGAGATGAGACAACCAGAGCTAACAAAGACGCTGGCGGAGGTGGAGGGTAGAGGAGATAGGCGGAGGAGGATGGAAGACTAATTTTTTGCTATCACTACTGTACACTACTTATCCCTAAACTTTTATTTTTTACTTTATCTTCTTTGCTTATCTTAATTTTCATCACAGTCTTCACTTTCTGGCTTCGTTTCGCCATCTGGCAGCGCCGTTTGGAAAACGTACCTCAATTTTTTGCTTGCGTAACAATCAAGTGATGAATCGTACCTCGGAAAACTCGTACATTAAATCACTCGTAGGTCAGGGTACCACTGTACTTGTTATTTCATTAATGTTATAAATGCATTTTTTTAAAGTGAAAGCATGTAATACAAAAGATGGTGCTGTCCTAATAATCCTCTTCGGTGTTTTAGGGTGTGAGCCAATACCTGTGCATTATCTACAGTGGAGAGACCCTGAACCCATTGGTGCTGTGGTCTTTGCTTGCCTTGGTCTTCTGTCCACCACCTTTGTGACACTTGTTTTCATCAGGTTCCATGATACACCAGTTGTGAAATCCTCCAGCAGGGAACTTTGTTTCATCATTTTGGCTGGCATCTGTCTGGGCTACCTTTGCACGTTCTGCCTCATCGCCAAACCACATGTAGTAAACTGCTACCTACAGAGACTGGGCATCGGCCTTTCTCCTGCTATGAGCTACTCTGCTCTAGTCACAAAGACCAATCGCATCGCTCGCATCTTGGCTGGCAGCAAGAAAAAAATTTGTACCAAAAAGCCTCGCTTTATGAGTGCTTGCGCCCAGTTAATCATAGCTTTCATCTTAATTCTCCTGCAACTGGCCATCATAGTGGCACTCTTCATCATGGAGCCACCTCAGGTGATCTATGACTACCCATCAATTCGAGAGGTGCACCTTATCTGTAATACAACAACACTAGGGGTTGTGGCACCATTGGGCTACAATGGGCTGCTCATCCTCAGCTGCACCTTTTATGCCTTCAAGACTCGTAACGTCCCAGCCAATTTCAATGAGGCCAAATACATCGCCTTTACCATGTACACCACCTGCATCATCTGGCTTGCCTTTGTGCCTATCTATTTTGGATCCAACTACAAAATAATCACTATGTGCTTTTCGGTCAGTCTCAGTGCCACCACTGCCTTGTGCTGCATGTTTGTGCCAAAGGTCTACATCATGCTCGCCAAGCCAGAGCGTAATGTTCGCAGTGCCTTTACCACATCTACTGTGGTAAGGATGCATGTGGGTGATGGCAAGTCCGCCTCATCGGCTAGCCGTTCCAGCAGTTTGGCTAAACTGTGGAAACGACGTGGATCAGGAGCAGACAATGTCAGGTTTGTTATAATTATCTTGTACATTTGCAGTAACATCCTAGCAGTAGAATTACCAGATAATGTATGTGATTGATATTTATGCATGCTCATATTATTTGTTCACAGCAATTACAAATAGGGTGCAAATATATTTTTTTAAATAATGTTATTTCGACATATATTTCCTAATACACATAATAAACATTCTTAACAAAAATGTGCTAATTAAATTCACTCAGAAATCAAATTACATCACAAGCTTGCTAAAATTAGGACAACATTAACAAAAAGAGGGATTTACCATCCTTAAAAGCCACAGGAAAAAAATCATTTGTTGCAGCATTCACAGCCATGTTTCTGTAGATTTAATCTGCCACTGCTGAACATTGATTCAGAATACCAGGTTCACTATAGTAATTTTTTTGTGAATGTACATAAATCCTTTACATATCTCTTTTTTAGCCTTGCCATGTTTATTTTCCTTTATGCTTAACAATGTATCTCTTATAGCTGAGCTTAAATGCTTAGCTTCACATGCCTCAGCTTTCAGTTCCTTGTTTGTCTTGGAAGCATTTTTCTTTTATTCTTGTCTCTTCTTCTTAGATTAATCCACTTTGGAGAGTGTAATCAAAAGCTACAATTCCATTAACTATAAACACCATCTCAGTGTGGACAGAAGGCCAAAACGTAGAGAAAAATGTGCGTTTTTAAACGAAAACTTATTCGTTTATGGATTAGTGGATATGGCCTTTACTTCTGTGTCATGCATCTGTGACAGTTAAAGAGTTGGATTGAGTATTAAATATCTGCCTTCGGGTGTAGTAGTGTCATAAAATATCAGTTCAGCTCAATTGAATGAAGGCAATCAATTGATTTGCAAAATTGAGTTAACAAAAAAATGATCAAAACTCTTTGCAGTGTATGAAAAACCAGAAGCAGGGGAGCAAGAGTATATAAAAAGTGCACAATTAATCATATATGGATTTGTGAAATTACCCTCTCCTCTACAGTTCCAGTCTTCCATTTAATAAAAGACACTTGATCATGCCTTTGTCACCACACAGTGTTTTATGGGAATGTGGAAATAGACTAGGCACAGGTCACATTCCACGATTTATCATATGCAATGAGAGGCTTTTCAGGAACCAGTTCAGTTAGGTTTCATTTCATTAAGGCCCTAAATTAGTAATTGCCCAATAGGCAGTTTTGCCCAATAGGCAGTTTTGTTTACTGTAAAGCATCCAGCCTTTGGCTTTCAGAAATTTGTTCTGCTGATCTATTAAGTGATGGGTGTTTTTAAGAATCCACTTGGCATGCACTTATTGTTATTCTGTTGGTGTGATTCACCCTATATAAGGCTTGCACATGTTGGATAGACCATTTTGGATATAGACATATGGAAGCAAGACTCTCAAACCTACACAGGGCATCTTTGGCTGAAAGAGTGACACATTTGCGTGGTTGATTTGTAAAACGGACTGTTCTAATTACCTCATACGTAAATTAGGTTGCCTAAGAGTGGTCTTGGTCTGGGTATCCCAGTGCTCAAGAAGTATTGATAGACATTTTTAACCATCAGTATGCCCGATGTGTGCTACACAGGACCCCATATTGTAGGATACGAATGCTTTTGCATTCTGTGTTTCTGCAGCAAGCATCTGGGCAAAAGTATTCATCTGAAGCAACCACTTTGGAGCCAATACAGTTACACAGTCATATGCTTTATTAGTTTGAATGGAAATTGTACAGACTTAGCTTACTTAGCAGAATAGACCAAGAACAGTGTATTGTAGAGCAAAGAAAAATGTCAACTTTTATAGTGGTATGCAGCACATGCATTGATCAGATAGTAAGAAGTTAGGAGGGTTTTGAGCAGAAAGCTCGAAAGTTCTCCCAGTTCCATGATAACATTGTCATCAGCAATAATGATCTTTTACATATACAGATACATATACACCTTGAATAAATATATACATATAACTATTTATTTGAAATGAAATTTATTTGTCTGTACATCAGAAAAATAGGAAAGATTTACAGATGTATGAATTAAGGAATATGGCAAGGGTTTTTTGAGACTGTACTAAATACAAGGATGTGCCATTCATTTTTTATATTTGGATTTATTTTAGATTCATTTTTGTAAAAATATCACTGATGCCTTGTAATAACTCGAAAGGTACACTACTTTTGAAAATAAAATGGTTTTCAAGCTATAATGACTCAGATGACACAAGTTAACAATTACATTTACTGGTTTGAATTCATGTTTTCTTTCTGCAGTTCAAATGGCAAAACGGTCACTTGGGCACAAAATGAAAGAGGGTACCGGCCAAATCTGTGGAAGAGGATCTCCATTCACATCAAGAGAAAAGAAGAGGTCAATCAGACAGCTATCATCAAACCTTTCTCTAAAGGCTGTGATGCACCTTCAGATACTGGGATAAAGGTGTCATATGAGAGGCCACAGAGTGGCCAGCGCTACCCTGTTACCTACCGCCCACGCACACCCTCTCCCCTACCCACTGTGTGCCAGCGTGGTTCGATGCAGCACTGCTGTGAAGATGAGGAGAATGTTAGAGAGCGGCCTTTGCCGGTGGCAGCACTGCCTACATACCTTACAGAGCGTTTACAGCAAGGTGGGCCATTGCAGACATCTATTATGGACCAAATAAGCAGTGTGGTGAACCGCTTCACTGCAAACATCAGCGAGCTCAACAGTATGATGCTGCCAGCGGGATCTCCTTCAGGCAGTACCACAAACGCCTCTGGCCCTTGCTCACCTTCTTTCAAGATGCTTCCACGAGAGATTCAGCGCTCGACAATGGTGACCACCTATGCAGAGGTAGTGGCTGCAGCTAACGCTACCCCTCGTTCGGCAGTAGGCATCGCAGGAGGAGTAGTCACAGGTGGAAGCAGCAGGACATCCCCTGCTAGTCTCTCTAATAACACCTATGACACCTTATATGCAGTCAGGACCATGGAGTTTGAGGAGCTGGCTGCTCTAACACCTCCATCCCCATTTAGGGACTCCTCATTGGGCTCAGCTAGTGACTCTCCAAACTGCCCAGACTCAGGGCTGGCTCTGTGTGAGCGCAATTCCCCAAAGTATGATCGACTGATGCTCCGCAACTACAGCCAGAGCTCTTCCTCTCTCTAATTAGCCTTCCAGATGATTAAATCACATGCTATCAAAATGGTGGCATGCGGGCATTTTAAATACTGTTTTGACATTTATTTCAAATCAGGTTTTACTACACTGTTGCAAAGTATTGATCCACATTGTTGCAGAACTGAAATCAAGGCTATACGGAGGAAAGGATCAGGGATGAAAGAGTGTTTCTAGAAACTCTGCAGGGATTTAGTGAACATAGCTGAATAGCTTCTTTGAGTCTGAACAGCATGGACTAAAATGTTCTTTGTACGCTTTAGAATTTGGTGCACCAACAAAGATGTCAAAGCTTGAGGGCTTTCAGTGCGCATACATTTTTGCTTAGGAAACACCAGTGAACTATGGATTGCGATACTATACTGTGCTTGATATTCAGGCAGTGATCACATTCCAACAATGTCAAACAATGATACCTGTAAGATAAAAACAAATGTGACTAAATGGAGGCATTGTATTATTTGTTGTTTGTGTACAAAACTGTTTTTTGGCTGGCATTCTTGCAAACTATAGTGAATATATATATATATATATTGTGGCATTTAAAGATTAGCTCAGTAGAATGGGTCCGATACTAACTAAAACAAGATATACTGTATATATACAGTATATCTTGTTTTAGTTAGTATCGGACCCATTCTACTGAGCTAATCTTTAAATGCCATTATTTTCCAAGTGACTGTGTTTCAGTGACAAGTAACACTCAACAGTTTTTTTTAACACTTCAGATCGAATTGTTTAGTAGACAGTGATGCAAAGAAAGAGTCTGAAGTCATTCTTTAAATGTGTTCAGTTATTTTGATTTAATAGAATTTTCTGGCTGGCTGGCTGCGTGATGTGCAACTTAGGGAAAGCAATACTTAAGGCTTAGTGAATTAGTAGACAAGCATACAAGCTCACATGCTTTGCACCTTGTTGCAATGTTATGTAAAGTAATAACGTTCTTTTGAATGTGAGTCGGTCTTATATGTTTTATTTCGACCCTAATGAAATTACACTTGTTTTTTTTTTTTATAGACATCATTTTTACTAAACAGGCTCTTTTCAAATGTATTTATTTATTTATTTATTTATTTATTTATTTATTTATTAATGAAGGCAGTGCTTAAACTTTCTGCTCATGTTGTGCACTGTGCATATTTCCACAGCTTATTTAACATTGTGCAATATATTTATGGAATGGATTTACTGTAATAATAATTTATGTCTGCATGCAGAACACTGCCAACAGCTGACTCTCTTAAGTGTTTCCTTTTGTATATTTTCTAAAAAGCACTTTGCATCTTTTACTCTTTGACTTTTTTTTTTCTCTTTGACTTTTTTTTTTTTTTTTTTGAGAATGTAGATATTGCCTATAAGTGTGAGGTATTTTTCTACCTGACATTTGTGTTGATTTAGTAATATTACTGTAATATACTGTAAGCTGATCATTATTAGTTTATGCTTTTGTGTTAGTGGAATGAATGTATCTTGTAAAACCTTTTGTAATAGTTATCTGAACATATATTAATATTCAGATTTTATTATTATTATTATTATTATTATTAATTATTATTGGTTGCATTTGTATTGTATGGAACAAATGTTAAAATAGACTACTATTGAATATCATTAAAAATTTAGCAAGGATCTAATGTGTTCAACACTATGTCAGGAGGAGAAATAGTTAATAGTCGATGGTTAACTTGATTCTCAGTCTGCTTTTTTCTTTTTCTTTCTGTTCCTCTTTGCGTTCTTTGACACCTCCCGTCGCACGCGTGGGCGCGCACTCGCACGCGCGCGCACAGTAAGCCGAGTAGAATTCGGGGATAAATAGAATTGGCGTTTGGAAAGATAAATACGTATATTTAGTTGAAATATCATTAATAATAAATACAATCAATTCACTACTGGATATTATTTAATGTTTTTTTCCTGATGTGGACAGTAATTCTAATCATCAAGCCACTGTACTTTCAAAATCCTTTCATGTTTTGTTGCTTAGCAACTAATAGACGGTATTATGTCTGGGAAGAGTTGTGACGTGTTTAAGGCCTAAATATTATCCTATAAACAATACAATAATATATTGGTGTATTTCGTCGTATTATTTCGGTTTTATTAACTACAAGAACATTTTCCGAGGTAAAAAAAAATCACAGGTCGTGTAAGCATGTATCAGGAATAAAGGCACAGTGGATGTAGGGAAATCCGAATGGACCCAATAAAATAAATAAATAAACGATAGTAGTAATACACACTCGGGCACACACACTGGCGCACACGCAGACACGCGGATTTTCCACGGTTTCGGCAGGGGGAGGAGGGGGAGAGAGGAAACGTGACGCCCACGAGAGACTCCAACATGCCGGTCACAAGTTGTTCTCCCGCCCCACCCTGCCTGGGGCTTCCAGGGTCAGCCTGGGCTGCATCACTAAAGTTTTTCCGCTACTTGGAGTGGAAAGAGCGCGCAGAGAGCCATGCAGCGCAACCAGAAAGAACACTTGTACAAAATCCTCGTTATCGGCGATTTAGGGGTGGGCAAGACCAGCATCATTAAGCGCTATGTTCATCAGACCTACTCGACGAACTACAGAGCCACGATCGGGGTGGACTTCGCTCTCAAAGTTCTCAACTGGGACTCAGAAACTGTAAGACTGCAGCTATGGGACATAGCAGGTAGGCATGAGCCTTAGTGCTCCCAACACTCACAGTGGCTCAATCTCAGTAGGAATACAGTGAAGGTTCTAATGCTGCCCACGTGATCAAACGATTAAAGATATATGTTACATCACAATATGAAAACATCACAATAAGAACTATATGTATGTAAAATTGTTTACCTCTCTACAACAGCTTACTTTCAGATACCCAGAAAACATGTCCAATATTAAATTAACACCTACACTGTTTATGTAAGCCTTTTTGGAAAGAGATGAACATTGTAGTTAATACAACACTGGGGAGTTTACAGTTTAGACCTACTCATAGATATGTAGTAAAATGAAAGAGCAGGTCCAGCTGGCACATTTGGATTGGCAGGTGAGCGAGGCCTCAGTGTGCCTCCTACAGAACATGATTTTATAATCAAAAACTTTTCCCATGTGCCATCTTTGGCCATCCAACTCCCTTTCTCTCTCTCTCTCTTTCTCTTTCTTTCTCTCTCTCTCTCTCTCTCTCTCTCTCTCTCTCTCTCTCTCTCTCTCTCTTTCTCTTTCTTTCTCTCTCTCTCTCTCTGTGTGTGTCTGAGAACTAGGCTCATTTCCCACGTGGAAGGTATGCGTGCAATCATATGAGAACTAGTCTCATGTGAGTAAGATTTGGAGGTAGATCACATGGGAGTATTTGCTGTAAACAAACTAGAGAGAAGTATTGTAATACTGGTCTTTACCCAAGCTGTGAATACATGCCCAAAAAAGTAAAGTCTAAAAAAAATCTCTTGAATAAAGTTTAAGTTCATAAACTTCTTTATATGTAAAATAAATAAATAATTATAATAAACCATAATTTTCTTTATATCACACTGAGTTGAACATTTCCTAAACAAATGATGTGCTTATTTTCCCATTCTCATATATATATATTTTTTCTGTCTGTCTTGCTGATCCTAAAGGTCAGGAGCGCTTTGGGAACATGACGCGGGTTTACTACAGAGAGGCCATGGGGGCGTTCATCGTTTTCGATGTCACCAGACCCACAACATTTGAAGCAGTCACTAAATGGAAGGAGGACCTGGACTCAAAGTTGACACTTGCTAATGGAAAAAGCATTACCACAGTGCTTCTGGCCAACAAGTGTGACCAAAGCAAGGACATTCTGGTCAATAATGGTCCAAAGATGGACCAGTTCTGCCAAGAAAACGGATTTGTGGGATGGTTTGAAACTTCAGCCAAGGTAGGGTGTAATACTGACTTGGCAATATTAATGCAATTTCTTCCCAGAGTTAATCTGTGTTTACAAATATGGCCTAGTATGATATTTAGCAATAAAGCAAAGGTCTATAACCCTTTGCACATATCTGTGATACCATGCTGACTTATTGCATATACTGTACTGTAGATGTGGGAATAGAATTTAGGATACATTTTAATATGCAGTTAAAGCTATAAGCTTCTAAAAAATGATATAAGTGGTATTAGCAGTTTTTCTGCCAGACTTTGCTTCAATCCCTCCATTCATATCTTTTCTATTCACATGCATCAATAAATTAGAAAAAAGAAAAGGGCAGAAGTAGAAGTGGCACTTCAGTCACACACAAGCTGTTACACACTTTGGGCCTCATTTATCAACATTGTGTAGGAAAAAAATCTAAATGGGTTATGATAGATACATTTTAACTAGAATTCTTTAATAACATTGGAATTCATCAAATGTGCATAGGCAGATTGTATGCACAAGTTTTAGAAATGTAAATGAATAAAAATTTGTGTGGCTGCCATGTGACAATTTATTTAAATATTGGCATACCTAAAGAGGACCTAAAACATAATTCAAAGGGTATTCCATATAAAAAAAAAAATTTAAAGCCAAGGTTTAAAGGACCTGGGCTTGTATTATTATATTTGTGTGCCCTGTGTTTCTCCAAAACTTGGGTAATATGATCAACGGTCAAACCTTATTTAGTCAGACAAATCAAAATTCTTTTTGGAAACCATGGACACAGCATCCTCTAGAACAGCGGTCCCCAACCTTTTTTGTGCCACGGCCTGGCCTTTAAGGTGTGGCGGATAAATACAACAAAATAAAATGATACCACCAGCATAAAAACTTATATATTTTTAATTAATAATAAACATAAATCAGCTGTGTTGTTTTTTGTTAATTTTGCTAGCTTGGGGGTTTCTATTTAGCGGTAATGTGTTGTGTGTTAGCGGCCGGAGAAGGTAGCGGATGAAGGTAAGACATGTGACCGAGGCATCTTGACATGCATCAAGAGTGAGTCATAGACAGATGTGGCGGAGAGAATCCGGTAATTATCCAAAATAAAACATTGTTCAGAATCAGATAAAAATAGAATGGAAATAATGTAAGTTATGTATTCTTTTTGTACGGCTCGGTACCAATTGACTCCAGACCGGTGCCGGTCTGCGGCCGGTGGGTAGGGACACTGCTCTAGAATAAAGAGGACAGCTTGTTATTAGCATTCTTTAAAAAAAAAAAAATTATAAACAACATATCTGATACTATGGGGATGCTTTTGTGTCTGGAAAGGCACCATCAATGCTGAGAAGAATATATGCTTCCATACAGATGATGTCTTTTTCAGGGAAGGTCTTAAATGTTTTAGCAAGACAATGTTAAACCACATACTGTTACAGCAACATAGCTTCAGAAGTGTCCAGGTGCTGAACTGGCCTTCCTGCAGTCCCCACCTTTCTCCAGTAAAAAAGAAAATTACATCATGAAATGAAAACTATGACAAATAAGACTCAGGACTGTTGAGCAGCTACAATCCTATATCAGACACAAATAGCACAATATTCCTCTACAAAACTACAGCATCTTGTCTCAGTTTTCAGAGGGGAGGCTACACAGTGGTTAACATGGCCCTGTTGTGTTGCAGCCATCAAAATAAATATGGTCTCATGTTTTCAAATAAAATTTAAATTTACTCAGTTGAACAATTGATATGTGCCTTTATCAATGTTTTTATAAATCAGGTGAACAGTTATTTTATTTTTTTATTTTAAAATATTTTTGGTAAAAGAAAAATTGTACACACATAATGAAATTTGTAGAAATGAAACATTTTCTTGGATCAAATATCTGTACCTAAACAAGCAGCTAAGATACACGTAAGAAATAATCTCATTTATTCTTCATTCATCTGAAGTATATTGCATGCAATTTTGTGCGCAACTACTGTAGAGAGCTTGAAAAACAAGTAGGATCGACTGAAGCACAATTGGTATAGCCAATGCTAGCTAGAAAACTCCTGGTTGTCATATTGTTATGTTGCTAAAGTTTGAGAGAATACGGAAGACACTAAAAAAAGGCGGAGGCAGGCAAAAAAACAAACAAAAACAAAACATTTAATTTGTAGGGTCTAGCTCAAAAAGCCTCTTACTAGTTTTCACTCTTGTCTTCACTTTAATTTCATGAGCACCAAACTGCAAATTAGTTAATACATTAGCATAATGGTGTTGTTTATCAGCCCAGTTTAAAATTATATTTGGAAGCTCATGCCATTAAGATCATGATATTTGGAAGCTCACTTGATCTAAAACATTGTATCTAGATTTTAGTATAGTTCATAAAAGAATAATGCTATGATGTCTAGTTAAACATTATAACGATAAAGCTGTTGTTTGTAGTGTTTGACTTTTCGACTAGTCACCTGCAGATACGAAAATAGGATTTGGATTAGAAATAGCTAAGCAACTTTATGTAGCCTGCTTAGGCTCTAATAGGATGTCAGGTGGCCAATGCCAGGAGATCACAAGATGTAGGAGACCTCTAATTATAGGTCATGAATATTCAATTCCTAATTAAAGGGAAAAGTCAAATCGAGCAGATGCTGAAGGAGACCAGAGACTATGGAGCAAGTCAAGGTTTTTTCTTATTACACTTAATGATTAATTGTCTAAATATAGTTATTAATTAATTATTTCAGTTTACAATCCACTTTCCTTTAACAAGAAACCAAAACCATTTAGATGCATTTTAATAATTGGCAGTGTTTCTTTGATTTAAATGGATTAAAGAAAGTATTGAGTAAAATTATACTGCAGTATAAGTGCATCTCACACTGTGTGTGTAAATAGGACTCAGGAGCGCAAGATAAATAAAATAATTTAAATAAAATCTAACTGTAATTTTTTTGCATTATTTAATTTTACTACATGATTTTCAGGAACTATGTCCCATAATTGAGTGCAAATTAAATGTTGCTTAAATTCCATTCATATATCTGATGAATATTATGTGTAAACATGACAGTACACAGTAATTCAGTTGAGTCAGTTATTTTAACATGCATGGTACAAATATGCTAATAAATATTTGAATCAATGTTTATTGGATGCAGATTAGTGCAAATGTTCAAAGTGAGTTTACATAGAGGATTTATAATGAAAAACATTTGCATTATGAGTTTTCTAATACTTAATCACTCTCTCTTAATGTTATAGGACAATCTAAACATCAGTGATGCTGCAAATTTCCTGGTCAAGCACATCATTGCCAGCGAGAACGATATTCTCAAATCAGTGGTTCCAGACACTATTTCCCCTCAGCTGACAACAACTACGAAGATGGGCTGCTCTGCGTGTTTCAAACCCTAACATCTGGTGAATAAAAGGATTCAGGCTCAGTTGCCATGAAGAACTTAAACACAGATGTCTTTTTCTCCCACTATGTCTGTAACCATAAGTGTGTATATGTGTGAATCAAACACAAAGTCCAGTTACATATAAATAGATATATTGTAAAATGACAGTTATTTATGTGCAAGATGAGACGTTAGGGTGTGTAGATTTTTACCTTGTGATCCTTGTTTCAAACAATAATGAAACACAGCTGATCACAAAAAGAAAAAAACATCCTTGTATAATATTTTACACATCTGTATAGCAATTTTTGGGACTACGGATCCCATAAGAGTTTTACATGTTGGTATTTGTGTTTAAATGTATTGCTGCTGTACTGATGCAGGTGTTTAATATATATATATATATATATATATATATAACTTAAGATGGCAGCAGTATATTAACGTGCTTGAAATTTCTTTATGTACATGATGTGCGTTAATAAATAAGTATGTGCATGCACGTGTTTTTGAAGGTTTTTTTTACACAACAGTGTTGCCGCGATTTGTTTGAGGAAGGCATGCTATAAAAATACATACATTACATGTTTATCTGTCAGGAATCCACCTGACACGCCCCCTTCGGCCCCCTTCAGCGTGTCAGGTGTTTTCTCGGCCGCTTTCTCTGAAGCTCTCGGCTTCAATCGCGCACATATGGTGCTCGTTTATCATCATCACCAGCTCCTATTTAAACTTCCACACTCTCACTGTCCGTTATTGTTGGTATATGTTGGTTCACGGCAGTCGTTGTTATCGCGCATGCGTATCCCGGTAGGTGTCTTCCCACCGGCACTCTCTCAACGGCTGCTCTTTTCTTCCCAAAGCCGCGCCGCGCCCCTACTTACACTACAAACACTAGCACTTACTAACAGCAGAAATTTACCAGTATACCCCCCTTGTGCTCGAGATATCAGGGTTCGTCGACATAACCGATAAAAAATGCTTCAAAAAAGCGAGAATTTGGCCGTTCCACTTAAAAAAACCTCGACTTAATAGGGTTGTCGAGGTAACCGAGGTCGAGATAAGGGGATTCCACTGTGTGAGTATATATATATATATATATAATTATAAAATGATCATTTTTTAGCCTTGAGAATGTCTAGATTTCTTAAGTACATACCAAACATTTTTAGCTAAACCTTCATCGCTATGTTGTATAAAATGAAAAATCTTCACTTCCACTCTTTGCAACCCTTTCTATCTATTTTCTGCATTTTCCTCCCCATCTCCCTTTCTTCTTCTCACTTTTTCTCCATGCTCCTCAGTGATTCACTTTCTGACTCACTGCCATTATATAAATCTCCCATGAAGCCCCTCTTCAGCACACACTTTTGTTCACATCTTTAAACATGGTTATTGATCTAAGTTCCTTTCTGTTCCACTGCATGCTGAGTGTAAACCTTTTGCACTTTCACTTCGTACTAGTCTATTGTGGTCTATGTGGGAAGTATTACATAATTCGAAAACACTTTATCCCATGTATTAAGTACAATAAAAAAAAAACGCAAATGTGCGTGTAAATATAAAATGTTTTGTATCTGATTAAATAATTATGTGTATTAATATTGCATAAACTAATTGCATTTTGGACCAAAAATGGAAAAAAAACTGGTTCAAGCAAAGTGTTGTTTCTGCTGTGTCCAGTGTTTTATACTAACAAATCCTATTCATTATTGTTATTAACTCTTCTTAAATCCTATTCATTATTATTATTATTAACTTTTAACTAAAGTCAGGGTTTTTTCTGTAACTATAATACAGTGGAACACCGGAGCTTGCGAGGGTTAGGGACCAAGACCGGTCGCGAGTTCCGAATTTTCGCGGCCTTTTGTTACGCCCCTTCCAACCCAGTAAAAACCCAAAGAACACTATACGAAATCGATTTAAATGAGTAAATAACACTATTTCACTCCCTAACACTTAAGTATTAGACAATTTGAATGAGATAAACCTTGATTAGAAATGTTAAAACTAGCGTTTTGAGCAGTTTCCGGTTGCTCACAAGCCGATCTGAATGAGTGTCGCGAGCATGCGAGGTCGCGAGCGATGAGGCCGCGAGCTCCGAGGTTCCACTGTAATTCAAAATCAATGACATCATTGGCTTTATACTGTTTCACATTTTTCTAAACTGGTTTAGATGATATGTAACTTTTTTCAATGGTAGCTTTTAATAACGGAACATGCAGATGGTTATATTGATATTTTTATGGATTGAAGCACAGTATCCGATAGTGTCTGCTAAACCTGAACTGAACCTGTCTTATCAGAAAAAAAATCTTCAGAAGAATAAAAGTGAGCGTTCCTGTCAATGAAAAGAGTAGATAGCACATTGTTGGAATTGCAGTGCATTTTAGCATATTACTCATATTCAACCCAAGTCCTCTGGTATCACCATGACAACTGCTGAGCACAGAAGTATAAAAGCTCTATCTATGAAGGTTGCAGCTTTTGCAACATCCACATGATTAATACGCTGCAAACCTATGCATGTTGCCGGCCCATCGTTTCAGTTGTATCCTGAAGTTTAAAAAGAGCAAATTGACCAGGATGTGAGATGTTGACTACATAAAGAAATCCACACCACATATTGTTAGCACAAACCAGACCGATGTAATTCATAGCGATTTACTTGTATTGGAAGGCAAATTTAACTACATGAGCAGAACCTCTACTGAGAACTCATAATTTACACTGTGTGAAAGTATCAATCCTATGGATAAATCCAAATGTAAAGTTTTACTGATTAACTATAGCTGAGGTAAGAAATATGTTGACCTGAGGACTTGTGTCATTACTGCACAATGCATTCTGAAATCTGAATTAAACACTCATTTTTCCGCAGGTTGCTGGTAAAAGGCTACTAGTAATATGAATCTCATCAGTCTGCAGAGAGGCACGTTAGACAAACAAAGCTGCAAGCAGAGACATACAATGAAAGGCACTGTCGGAACTCAGAACCCATCTCTGAGCAGACACATCACGGGTGGATTTAAAACACACGCGAGATAAGGTTGATTAAAATATTTTACACACACAGCTCGGTTAAATCGACTCAAAATGACGCAATTTCTGCCATCCCTTCTGCTCCTCCTCCTTCTGGAGATGTGCTTCTACAGCAAATCATTCCTATTTTAGCACTTCTGACAGGACATGAATTATGTCCAGTTCTTCAAATATATTATATCATATTCATCATAACATTCATACATCATTAAAAATCGCCATAAGTGAAAGGACAAAGAAACATGTATTATTAATTTCAGTCTCTTTGGCTTATTTTCAGCACAGCACCGTGAGGTTGAGAGGAGGATGAGACTTTTTTGGGGATGAGTGTGAGATGTAACAGACTTTTTGGGGGTTTCAAATATTGTACCATCATCTTCAAATGCAGGAAATACATTATATATGCTTATGCCTGGCTCTATTAAGGTTTTTTTTATTTAATCATTAAACTGCATGGTATAAACTGACTCTATATACACCCTTCAGCTCCTCCAACACTTCAGGCAGATTAGCTTTCCCAGAGAGTATCACCCACACAGAAGCAGCCACAATGCCTTACACACACATACACACACACACACACACACACACACACACACACACACACACACACACACACACACACACACACACACACATGCTATGCGGGCAGAACCGAACACAACCACCTACACTCACACTGGTTTACACTATACACAGACATAGAGGTTTTGAAATACTCTCTCACTTTCTTTTCCTCCCTCACTCACTCACTCACTCACTCACTCACTCACTCATTTACTCTCTCACTCACTCACTCACTCACTCACTCACACACACACACACACACACACACACACACACACACACACACACACGCTCTTCCTCTTTTATGCAGTTTCTAGTACTCATGTAGCAGTAAATGATCTGTTTCTTCTCTAAGCCCTTTAAATACATAGTGGGCTGCCATATTCAGGCACTTATAGTGAGATCTCAGCATAAACACTAAAATGCCACTTTGTTACACCTGGTTATTCATCCAATTATCCAATCAATCATAAAAATCATGCAGATATAGGTCAAGAGATTCATGTAATGGTCAGAATGTGGAAGAGATTTTCATGCACAACCATACTTATCTTGTGTTTTCACTGAATGGCTAGCCAGATGCCAAACCTTGATTACCTTGAACCCTGATTTTCCTATTAAAGTGAATGAATATATATATTTATTTGGATCTTAACTGTATTTAATGTCATACTGTGTTTCACATATGTTAAACTATATAACTAAAATTATTTTCTTATCATCTTATCATCACAAATCTGGGCTTATTCCAAACTGTTGCCACAGAACTGATTACACATGACTGTTTCTGTCTGGTTTTTGTCTGTTTCTGTTTCTGTCTGCTGTAGTAAAGATTTATTTTTGTTTTATAGGCCCTAGTTTAAACCGGATTTTAAACCTGTCACAGCAACTGTACTCAAATCAATCTCCATAAAGACTTGGTTTGCCAAGGTTGATGTGGACACTCTTGACCTTAACCCCTTGGCCATCACCTCAACCCCACTGAATACCTTTGGAATTATTTAAAATGCTGACTTCTCCATAGGCCTTCTCACCCAAACTTACAAATGCCTCTGTGGGTGAATGGGCAGATCCCCACATCACCACTCCAAAATCTATTAGCAACCTACTACAGTTGTATGTATGCACCTCCAGCTGTGGGCCTTCATAATTATCATCAGGAACAGCCCTGCACAAAAACAGGATGTGCATCATATTTAATCAATTGTGCTAAACATATTCTTTATCACCAACTGACCCTACCAAATGTTCAAGCCTCACCATCTAACAGACAGGAATCTAGTAAAAGAATAGGCTCCTGAACCAAGAACGAACAGTGACTAAAAATAACAATGAACGTTTGTTTTATTTCATTTTAGTATAATCCCCTGCTGAAAAGTTAAATATTTGCTTCAAAATCTTTAGAGTAAAAACTTAACCAAAGAGCTTTAGATTGTGTGTGTGTGTGTGTGTGTGTGTGTGTGTGTGTGTGTGTGTGTGTGTGTGTGTGTGTGTGTGTACATGCATGAAGATATGCAAACAAAATTAACAAAGGGATATATGAAGCAGTTGGGTAGGGGAGGAGAAAGCAAGTCATGCACGGTGGGGGTGCTTGTGACAATTATGCAATAGGAACTGCTGTCATACAGTCGACCCTGAAAGTTTTTCACAGAGTTATTGTAAAGTCTAGTTTTGATCTTGTGACATGTGTCAAAAGGCCATGGTTGGGCATAGGGCCAGACTTTGGACACCCCTGGACTATGTTAATGCCTTTGGTATCAGTTTATTGATTTCATTTGAACACTGTCTGCATCTAGGTCATTTATATCCTTTGAAAGCAACTCACATTGCTTTATCACCTACTTAGTATGCATTCAGTCATTCCTAGATTGCTTTACGCATTGCATCTTTAACATGGTCAATTTTTGCATTCTCAACAATTAAGACAAACACTGTACAAGTACAAGTCTGGTAGAAGGTTCATTCAATCACACAGCAAAACCATGTGAGCATCAGAGATGTACAGACTAAACCAATTGTGTTATGTTAGCAATACATCTAAAATCATAGGTTCAGTAAGTGTCCTTTACACTGTGAAGCATTGCACTTAATTGTGTCACATGATTGTGGCATGCTGAGCAACAGCCACACCTCTCTGAGTGAAAAAAGTTGAAACACAAATTTTCCATTCAAAGGCCAGTGAAAAGTTAATATTTTGGGATTTGATTTTAATTTATGGTGCTGGCCAGAAAAGAACAGTTTCTGATTCTGGAGTTAAAACAAGTCTTCTTAGGCTGTTTTCCTAGTCAGTGTTTGGTTTGGCTTGCTTATTTAAGCTACCTAAATCTGTAAAGCTGCTTTGAGACATTTTGTATTGTATAAACTGTTTCATCTATTCAAACGGAAAAGCCAAAAACCTTTATATACCGGACTCATCACAGGCATCTCTAGTTACGGAGCTTTAACAGTAAATGATGTTAACTCATTATTTTATACTGCAAGTTAGTTAGAATTCTGATATGAGTTTATAACTTAATCACTGCAAATCATTACATTTTACTAAGGAAAAAGTACCGTTTTAATATTACTGCATGAAGGGAGCTGTATTTCAGTTCCAGAATAGAAATTTAGCATCTATATAAGGAACACTATTCTAAAACTAATTCTAAAACAGCTTTGTAGAGCAGCTGTGATTGTTCATGGTATGGGTTCCTCAAGGTGTTATGTTAAGATTATGGTTCATGCTGACATAGCACCACATAATTGCAGATTCATGCTGTGAATCTCCCTTCCAAGTACATTTTACTTTATCATCATGTAAACATGAAGTTCATTTCACCCAGCTTTGTGACAAGGGAGTAGTCAATATTTAACAGGTAAATTGTGGCTATAATGTGGCGAAAGATTTAGCCACCTCTTTACACTACCGCCACTAGCCAGGCTGTTACCAAACAGTTGAATAGATTCATTGCTTCATGTTATTGAGGCTACAGCCTTCATGCGGTAGAAAACCTTCTCAGTGACTTCTCAGATCAATCAATGTTTAAATGTTCAGTTGTACACTTTGGTGAGCCTGCGCCCATAGCAACCCAATATACCTATTCTTTACTGACAGGAGTAGAATCTGGTGTGCTGTTATACAGCGGCGCATAAACGATTGAAAACTATTTTGCAAAATTATTATACTTGTCTATATTATGACCCACTTAAGAAGCAATAACTGCAAGTAAATGTTTCCGTTAACCATTCTTTGGTAGACTGACATACATCTTTGGAGTTGTTATCAGAGATGGTAAAAGTACACACATCCTTTACACAAGTAGAAGTACAGATACTGATGTTTTAAATTACACTGATGTACTGACTACACTTTTTCACCCAATTTGAAGTAAAGAAGTTTGGGCTCTGACAGGTACTTAAGCAAAAAGTAGCCAATACAACTACCTGTTTTAGTGTCATGCTGGTAACTTGACCTCATATATATTAATATAGTAATACAAATGAATTTCAAATTTTGCTACCTAATGAATGTATCCAGACTGAACAACCACCATATAGAACACAAGCAAAGTAGAGATGATGATGATCAGGTGTGTCTCTGTTCTGAATCATTTTTACATTTTTCGCTCTGTCTCATCCAAGTTAGCCTTATATTTTGGTTGCCTTGCAGTGTGAGGAAATAAGTTGATGGGCTGAAAATGCAATAAGAACAAAAATATTGATTGTCACTTAATAAAATAAAACTAAAATAATGTACACAAATATTCAAATATCACTGTACAGTCCCTCATGTCATTCAGGTTATTTAAGTGATCACAATTTTCCTGTCAGCTCAAGCCAATTTTGCCATTCTCTCCTGAACTGTCAAGGTGTTCCCACTAGCTGAACTGTTTTCTCAGCATTCTGTGTAAAAACTAAAGGCTGTTATACCTGAAAATGCCAGTAGATTAGCAGTTTCTGAAACATTCAAGCCTGCCTCGAAAGCACAAACCAGTTACTGAGCTTTTTTTTCTATTCTAATGCTAAATGCAAAGCACTTGATCCCTATTATGGGTTTTAAGCAGCACTGAGTGTTTCTTCTTTTTATGTACAACCAGAAATCTTTAGTAGGTAGATTAACTGTTAATGTTAAATTGTCTCTAGCTGTGAATAAGCAGGTAAATTTGTGTCTTCCTGATGCCCTGGGATTTATTGTATCCAGTTTTATTTTATCAGGTGCTTTGCATGTCATAAAGTGCTTTTAACAGCCACTTGATGAGTTCCCTCTTACTGTGTTCAGAAGTGGGGCATTAGAAACAGACACGAGTGGATTCTCAGTGGACTCGATCGAATCAAGAGCAGCCAAAGCTGAATATAGGCTCCATATTAAATGACATACAATATAATATGTCTTTCAATTCTGAAAGAGCCTCCAGGCTATCATCTGAGTTCATCAAAAAGGGCTGTGCTTTCTGCAGACATGCTGATGTAAAAAAAAAAAAAGATGCCTTGAGTTTAAACAAAGGGTCTAGTCCTGGGTGAATCATATTATGTACAATGCAATTAAAAGCAACATAAAGGCTTTAGTTCCAAATTTAAGAGAATAGCAGTAACAGCTCATAAACCTAAGAGCAGCTAGAGCTGTCCATAAACTTATACTGTTGCTGAACTTAGAAAAAACATATATATGTAAGGCATTTTAACAATTGTCACCCACAGCATGTTCAGTAGGTTGGCATTCTAACTCTTCTAAAATACTGATTTAATACAGATTCAAATAAATTGAAAAACATTTTTTTAAACAAGGCTTATGGTCAAGCCTAGAGCATTCATTAGGTGAAGGACTTGTTTTATGAGACACAATGGCAGAGTCATGGCCCAGGATAATACCCTGTATTGCTCTGCATGGTGAGTCATGTCTGTCTCCAGTTAGATATTTCCAGCCTTAGTGACTCCAGTGCACTTTTCCATGACACAAACACAATAGATCGACACACTGTTCCTTCAGCTTATGGTTATATCTCCTGTTTATGTCAATTTCTAAGAGATTTATGCCTGTACTGTAAGTAGAGTATGGAATAGCTTGGAAAGATATTCTGTATGATGATACAACTCTCGTATGCTTCTGGTTTATACGGCACAACTATTTTTTTTAGAACATTTGTAACAGTTCTTCTGATCGAGATTTGCATACTACTACAGACTTGAAGTGCATTCTCAGCTTATTGAGGGGCATTTTACCTTTGAGTTACAGTACAAAATGAGTAAAAATGACTTGAAAAATGTTCAATACTGAATTATTACTGTACTCAAATATTAAATTTATTGTTTATATAACAGCAATATGACAATTGTACTGTTATGTACTAAATATGAGGTATCAGATCTTAACTGTAATTACAGATACAGTAGCTTTTTATTAAGTCTTTCCATTTTTACACGCCTCAAAAGAAATTGGACAAACTAACATAATTATAAATTCTGAGTTTCCTCCCTTGAGACACAGGGCCTTTACCATAGCTGCCAGTTTGTGAATTTATCTGACTTAAGTTTTGTCTGTATAAATGAAATTTTAATCAGATGACTTTTTAATATTAGTTAATTTCTTTGCTTTTAGGAACTGGGTTGCTTTTGCTTAAAATTTCCCTCTGTAATCATTATCCTTTTGTACTTTAAAGTAATAACTTATCAGTTTTTCTGCACTGATTTTGAGCAGTACTTTATACATTTCCAAATTATCCTTCAATTTTTTTCAGCAGGCACATTATCAGTAAACACCAGTTACCTAGTTCAGACTGGCAGTCATACATGCACATGCCTATAAAACAGTCTCCATCTTTGACATATTATGTGGTATGCTTTGTATCATGATGCCTTCTTTTCCCTCTCAATATCCTTCCTACATCATAATTCTGGTTCAAGTTAGTTTTGGTTCCCAAAGTCATAAGAATCTTGTTCCGAAACTGGAAAGGGGTTTATACTTTAGTCTTTTTGTTCTTCATTGTTACCAGTGGTTGGCATCTTGAGTTTACTTATCTGTGGTATATACATAAAGGTGTCTCTTGAATAAAGACTTTGGCAAATATACGCTTATAGCCTTAAAAGTGCTCTTGACTTTGTTACATGTTGTACAAAGTATTTTCTTAAAAAAGGAAAAAAATACCACAATCATCATATTACTTTATTTTATGGTCTACCAAGTCTTTGTCCAAGTCTTTGTCCAAGTCTTTATCAATGCATTTATTTTTTATTTTTTTAAGAATGTAGTGAGCTGTGTATTTGGCCATTTCTAACATTTTGGTTATATCTGATATTTCTAGTTTTTTTAACAAATGAAAGCTAATGAAGCCAAATAAAGGTGGGAGTTTCCATGAACAGCGACCTAATGCAAATCAGCACTTGGCTTTGGCTTTGAGCTTAAGACTACAATTGTCAGGGAGAGTCCTGCTTCTCCTCCCATGCGTGGCCCATCGACATCCCCACTGACATCTCACCTTTGTCTAAGCTCACTGTAACTCTCCTAACCCCCACTCTCTGTCTCGGTGCTGGCTCTAGTCGACTCCGGCTCAGCAGGGAATTTCATCTCCCAAGCTTGCCTCAACCAAATTCAGCTTCCCCTGGAGAGGGGGTCCCACAAACTAGCAGTTCAAACAATCCAAGGACGTCCACTGGCTTGGGGTTGGGTGACGTATTGCGCGCCTACAATCACCCTCCAGGTGGGGCTGTTGAATATTACGCCTTTTCGGATGTGTTCTGTGCACAGGCCGCTACGCGTCTCCCCCCACACCGACCTTGGGACTGCAACATTGACACAGTTTCGGAACAAGATTCTTATGACTTATGGAACCACATAATATACCACATCGGGCTTCTTCTATGTCTTCTTTGGGTGTCTCCGGCCCTGCATTGACTACCGTCAGCTCAACACTCAGATTGCACCACTCCCTTATTCTCTTCCGCATCATACTTGCAGCCTTTGAGGATCTAAGGCCCAGGTGTAGGGTTTGGCTGTCTGGAGCCGTCCCGGTAGTGTCAGAGAGAGTCCTGCATATTCGTGTTTTCTCTCTATTAAACCAAAGCAAATTGTACTCCGGCTTCCGCCTCCGTTCTTCGTTACATAACAACAATGTAAATAATATGAAAAAAGTATTATATAAAATTTTTTGACTTCAATAAAAAATTGCAACAAGTCAGAAAAACTGTGATTGTTGAAACAAAATGTAATACATCTGGGATTTCCAAGTGCATGAACATGGTTGTAAAAAACTTTCCTAATTTTGGATCTATGGGTTATGTTAACCCAGCCATTAGGGTTGCATAAGCCAGTGCATTCTTAGTGCCAGTCTCAAGCCCAGATAAATGGGGAGGGTTGCATTAGGAAGGGCATCCAGCATAAAACAAGAAGGAGGATCATAGGATGACGTATAAGAGTGGAGAAAGGTGCACACAGTTGGACCATGTTCTATGTAGGAGATGCAACCTGAAGGGGATTGAAGACTGTAAGGTGTTGGCAGGGGACAGTGTAGCTAGACAGCATCGGATGGTTTTATAGGGCAAAGAAGAAGAGGAGGAGAGTGAGAACTAAAAGAAGAATAAGATGATGCAAAGTGAAGGAGGAAGACTGTAGTGTGAAATTCAGGAAAGAGGTCAGACAGAGGCAATTGATTGGGCAACTACTGCAGAAGTGATAAGAAAGAAAAGTAGATAGGTACTTGGTGTGACATCTGGAAATAAAAAAGAAGACAAAGAGACGTGGTGGTTTAATGAGGAAGTGCAGGACAGCATAAGGAGAAAGAGGTTGGCAAAACAAAATTGGGATCGACAGAGTGATGAGAAAAGTAGGCAGGAGTACAAGGTAATGCGAAAGCAGGTAAAGAGGGATGTGGCGAAAGCCAAGGAAAAAGTATATGAGGAGCTGTATGAGAAGTTGGACACTAAGGAAAGAGAAAGATATTTATACCGATTAGCCAGACAGAGTGTCCGAGCTGGGAAGGATGTGCTGCAATTTGGAGCAATAAAGTGTGAGAGCAAGATGGAGCGAGTATTTTGAGCAGCTGATGAATGAGGAAAATGAGAGAGAGACAAGGTTGGATGGTGTGGAGATGGTGAAGCAGGAGGTGGAAAGAATTAGTAAGGAGAAAGTGAGAGCAGCAATCGAGAGGATAAAAAGTGTAAAGTCAGTAAGACCAGATGACAGACCAGTAGATGCATGTAAATGTTTAGGAGAGATGGCAGTGGAGTTTTTAACAAGATTGTTTAATAAGATTCTGGAAGGAATAGAAGAGTATCTGCAAGAGTGAAAGGGAAAGTTTAAAGGACTGTGGTGAGACCTGCTATGTGGTATGGATTACATTTACATTTACATTTGCGGCATTTAGCAGATGCCCTTATCCAGAGCGATCTACAAACGTGCCTTGAGTCTCTAGCAATGAATAAATCTACACTGGTACACCAGATTACAAACTTAATATAAATCTAACTCTTGAATTCTAAAAGGCAAACTTGGAAAGTGCTAAAGACCATGGCATTGAGTAAAAGACAGGAGGCGGAGCTGGAAGTAGCAGAGCTGAAGAGGTTTTTGTTGGGAGTGACGAGGGTGGACAGGATTAGAAATTAATTAATTAGAGGGACCGCACACATAGAACGTTGTGGAGACAAGCTGAAGAAGGTGAGATTGAGATTGTAGGAAGGAGGAAAAGAGGAAGGCTAAGAAGTAGGTTAATGTATGTGGTGAGGGAAGACATGCAGGTAGTTGTTGTGAAAGAAACAGATGTAGAGGACAGGGGGGTATGGAGATGGATGATCTGCTGTGGCGACCCTCAATGGGAGAAGCCGAAAGTAGAAGGATCTATGGGTTATGTCTATCTGCATCTTTGCAGCATGGGTCTATAAGGGAAAATGTAAAAAAGTGCCTTGTGGCACTTAACTGTAATAATCAACATGAAATGAAGACTGATGAATATTGGACGCATGTTTTTTTGGGTCTAGCATGTTTGTTGTGCATGCATAATCCTGACAGTGAAGCATAGGTGTAAGAATGTGATAATATGGCGCTGCATTAATGCAAAATCTATTTATGGTTCCATGAATGCCTATGGACCACAATATTTTGCTATTTTTAAGCAAAATGGAGAGCAACAACAAAATTGTCTATAAAGAATGGCTGAACATATCTCAAGTAATATGTTTAATACTGGAATCATCATGCCGAGGAGGATTGAGAATGTCATCAAAGATTTGTATCTTGAAAATTAAAGGTGTACTGACTTTTGCTGCTGAGTTTCTACAGTGGGCCTGTATTATTTATATATTATTAATATAGTAGCTTTGAACAGTTTTTATTTATTTTTTATTAGCAAATACTCTACTGTTTAAATTTTAACTTGATGCATTTAATATCAGGTGATACAATTCTAAATCATTTGACATTTCAGCAATATTGAGCAGGGGGGCATTTACTTCTATAGTGTATATATACACACACACACACACACACACACACACACACACACACACACACACACACACACAC
>MU537915.1:2175766-2217594 GCA_024362625.1 Silurus asotus | reverse complement strand
CACACACACACACACACACACATACATAAATGACTAACATTACTGTACTGTGTGTGTTTATACATACATATATGACCATCACAAGTAATGGTCAGTAACCTCATTTGTTGTATTTAATTATTTTAGCTATCAACTTTAATCAAAATACACACTAAAAGGTATTGTCACAGCCTTAGCAGGGTTCCACTGTCCTAAGGTCTCCTGTCCAACTTCCACACTTAGCATTCCATTCAAAGCTGATCTAGGGTCAGGAACATAGTACATTTTTATTAAAACTGTCAGGAGCACTACAGTGTAATGGCGTTTGCTCTGTAATTAGAAGGAAGGTTAATTTTCACGTGAGATAAAAGAAGAGAAAGCACAGAGTCCCACCTCATTCTGTGCCATGGGCCTTACCCTCAAGACACATCTGCTGCACACTTTAATTAAACCTAGAGAATCAAATTCATCTTCAGGATAACGTGAAAAGGTAGTCCCAATCCAGCATTCAAACAGGAGAAATATTAAACAGAGCTAAAAGTCATTTTAAATTTCGGTTGGAGAAAAATCCTCATGGAAGAGTTAAGCCTTAATTTAAAATGTATTGCAAGCTAATTTTTTTATTTTTATTTACATTGTCCAAAAGTGTGCATATATACATAGGTTAATACCAAAGATTTAAAAGTCTGGTACACTTTCCAGAATTAAAATAATGTGTTTAATTAAAAGCATTCGCATCTTATTTTTTGTTATTAATGCAGTATGTTTATTTTGCTTCTATTCAGGCAAGTATGGTGTCTTCAACCAATCCACTTGCCTGGATGGGGTGCTGCTGCTGATGCCTTTGAGAGTGTGGTTTAATTAGGCCCTTGTTTTCTTTTCATTCCCTCATTTGCAACATCACTAAAATGGGCCAACATCGATTATGTTTTAATGCTTAATATGGGGAACAAGAAAGTCTCACTATAATTAAGCCACAGTAACATACATGAAGACGCACCGCTTCCAAAAACCACAAGCACTTAAACATATTGTTGCACTGTTGTGAATGTGAATGTATCTTGGCCTCATTCTGCCACAGACACCTGACAGGCCAGCAGTAGAAGAAGGAAAGGCACAGTGTGTGCAGGTGCAATGAGGACATTAACAACTCACACACCTTATCTGTTTCTACATGACAGGACGGCAATGTCCCTTGTTCCATATTGTAGGTAGAGAGCAGACTGTGAACAACATTGCAAGTAAATACAAAATGTCTGTCCAAATATGTGCTTCTATACTGTTGCTAATTAATACAGCAAAAAAAATCCTATCCTATTATTTTTATTATCTATCTTCTGCCTTAATAAAGTTGTAGTAAATAACAGGCTACTGTCTAAAACTTTCAACACATCTACAGAAATAGACTGCACATTACTACACTTCATATTACCTTATATTACAACATACTGACATAGTGCTTTATTTTACACACAACCTTACGTGGTTAAGATCAGCTACTGCTGCTGTACTACACACAAATATTATGTAATAATTTACCAGACCTCATATTGTCGAACCAACTTCTGGTATTAATAGCGATTTTATTAGGCTCTTTATGAGCTTTATACCGTTTTTATATACCGTAAACAACGAACCTACCGAGCCATCAACCCCCCACGTCTACAGCAATATGTGATAAGGGACCACAACATGATATGTAATGAGCAGTTATCATTTGTGCCATGGATGACTCTGAGCACAGCAATGACATATAAATTGCATTGTTGTGGAGCTCCTACAAGGAAGGTGCAGTGTTGAGTGTGTAGTAGTAGAACACAGAGCATTTTGGACTCCAATCCAAATCTGATTCTATTGAAGACTGAGAACCAGGGAGTGTGAGAAGGAGAAAAAATGACCTTTGGAATGATACAAGGACATCATTTGAAATAGTTTTTGTCAGTGTTTACATTCATTATACTTATTTTACACAAGCATGCATGCACACACACACACACACACACACACACACATACACACACAGAGCCTCAGAAGCTCATGCAGTGATTTGACAAGCTCCTGTTGCCACGGCGACAGCCGGGCGTGATTGGCCTACGCGAATAAAAAAAAAGTATTCACAGAAAGTTTGAGTCGTTATTTTTATGAGCTCAGTGGGGAAATGAGGGCCTTATATGGGTAAATGTCTTCCTTGTGCAATTTTCTCAAGGTCAGTGAAAAAAATGCCTTAATTAGATGCATATCCCAAAAGACAGAGCACATTAACATATGTAAAGTAACTCAAAAGTGAGGATGAACTGATTCAGTGATTGGCCGATAGTTAACAGCTATTCAGAAAAACGACTTTTTAGGGTCCTCTGAAAAGATTTCTCATGATATAAACCACTGACCAGAGATAAAAATGACTCTCTTACATGGGGGACGAGGTTTTAAAACATTCTCTGTTCTTTCTCGCCTGATTTGAAATTACAGACCATCTTCACAGACATAGTTGTAACGTAGGTCAACAGAAACTAATCTGTTTTTTGTTGAAATGTCAGTGAGTTCACTGGCTTTGTGTGAACTCTTAGAGGGTGTCGTGTGTGTGTGTGTGTGTGTGTGTGTGTGTGTGTGTGTGTGTATGGTGGGGAGTGGGGTGGGGTGGAAGAACCACGGGATTTTCTAGTGATGTGATTTGGGAGTTTAGATCAATGACACAAACACCTCTCTAGATGCAAAGCAACACTACAGAGACATTCCTAGGGGTCTTAGTTATGTATCCTATAGAAGCAAGGAATCTTCCAGACAGAAGGCTCTCTGTGAAAACACAATGAGAACGAGAGAGTGATGATGCACGAGTCTTGGCTTTTGGAACTTTTCTTCCCTCAGGCAATCCAGAGCTTAAGCTAGATCATGTGAACGGCACATGGCTGAATCCTTGTGCTGCTTAGGAGCCTTGATCCTATGACTTTTGGAGGTTCACTAAAAGCTGGTGTGTGAAAAGTATATCAGGCCTGATATAGTGTCTATCCAACAGATTGAGTCAACAATCAACAAGTTAAGACAAATGGAAGAGAGATATGATAAGAAATTAGGAAAGATAACCAGCTGTGCGTATTATACAGATTTTGATCGAAATTAATTTTTTTAGATTGATAGATATATTTATATAAACAGGAGTAAAGTTGGCACGATTTCAGCACAGTGCCACATCGCCCTCCAGTGGAAAGCAATTGACAGGATTTCTAACAAACTCCCCAGTTAAGCGAAGAGGATATGTTTTGGTCTTTCTGTAAGCAAATCTTACAAAAATGTTAAGCATTTAATTATAGATCTTATATCCATTTACACCACATTAAAATTTTCTATTATATAAAAATCAATCAACAAAGTTTGCAAAATTATTTATAAATAGTAATTGTATAAGAATTAATGCTGTAAAAACCCCCCAAATTAGTTCTGGTGCAAGCTGGTAGCAGCAGGAGTTTCACGATGAATCGAATGGATTTCTCCTGTATGTCACATGATCTTCACGACAGTACACATGATATACATGATCTCAACAGTAGTACGTGAAAACACCAAAATTACTGAATGCCATAAAGAAAACCCTAGCTTTTTATGAAGAACAATTGAATACATAATTACATTTTTAAACGAATATGACATAGAATATTGAGGATGGATTTGGACTGTAATTAATGTCTACAGTCTATTAAAATGGCTCAGGACCACAGTTTACACACTGCACACCTAAACAAAAATGGAACTGTAATAAATAGACATTCGGTTCCAACCAGTTGAGACTGAGTTCCCTTTTAAATCTGTTTCTTCCTCATTCCATTTCAAGTTGTTTTTTTTGTTGCCACAGTCACCACTGGCATGCTCATAAGAGACAAACTTATATTTATAAGGATTACACATTATTTTTATAATCTTTATCTCTGTAAATCTTCTTTAAGAAAATGTCCATTGCTAAAAGAGCTATACAAAAAAAACTTCATAGGTGGTGTCCTAAATATCTTTATTAATATTTGTCTTGTTACCTGACCAATATTAATATAGATAAACTGTATTTATATACATGACACTACCTATGATTTAGAGAGAGAGCATCATCCTACACTGAAGCATGTCGCATATTTACAGCATATATCTTGCAACTTGATTGATTTATCTTTGCAACTTCACTCCAGCTCAAAGGAACAGAATCAGCCAGCATGTCTCAGTCAGATGGTCTTTCGACTGCATTGAAACTGTGATTCATAGGAAAGTGCTGCCACCTTTTGCTACTCTTAACAGTTTGAGACCTTTGAAGCACTCCTCAACACTCAACTATAAGTGCTCTCAAGTATCTTTCAAGTATTTTTGCACTTCTCTTATTCTGAGCTTTAAGCACATGAGCAAATTTCTAATGTTTAAGAATGTTTGATCCGAGCAGCCTTTTACACCCTGGTCCAGATCTAAAATTATTTAGTACTGTACAGATATCTTGAGCCACCATCAGCTTTATTGTTTTAGCAAAGTTTTATTGTCCATCCATAGTTCTTTTTCTGTCTCAACATTCATGATCCCTTCAATTTGAACAATGTTGCCAACACCACTGGCAGTACTGCAGCCCAAACCAGGACTGACTCTCCACCATGTTTTACCGAAGGCCACAAGCACTCATTCCTCCATCTCTCTTAAACTCTTCTCCTCACATATTGACAAGTGGACCCAAACATTTCACACTTGGATTCATCTTTCTCTAATTTTTTACAAATCTTTGTGCGCTTTAGCATATCTTAGCCTTTTCACCCTGTTCCCCTTCCAAAAAAGGGGTTTCTTGACAACTACCCTTTCACAAAGACCATTCCTGATCAAGCTGTTTTAGACTGTAGAAGGGTCAACTTGGCATTACGAAAAAGCTGCAAGATGCCAGGTCAGGTCCTTGTTTGATTGTTCCCATCTCTCAAAGAAGAAACTCTGAGAAACTTTTCAGATTTTGAAAGACTGATTGGCATCCCAGTCCTGTATTATTTCTGTCCTTGACCTCACCTGCTTCTTGAAATTTCTTTAGAATAACTAGAACAATCTTTAACACCGTTGGGAGATGATTACATATGGTTATTACACTATTGTTGAAACAACTAATTTAATGGTTTAATGGCGGCCATAGATTTTGGCACAGTAAAGTTTATATGTATTTTTGTTCTTCTTAGGCATCATAAAAATATAACAGTATAATAGTATTAACACATATTATTAATAATAGACTGGTGACATAGAACTTTATTATATACCACTATCTATATCAATGCTGTAAAAAGCATCTTGAAAAATGTAGAGCCCAGAATGTTTTACTGCATTTAAATTAGTTAGTTAAATTACATGAACTAACTCCAGCAATGCTGTGGAAGACATTTTAATATAAATTCTTTAATTATAGAAACATGAACAACATTGCATAAATTACAGTTTCATACAATTAGAATATTCTGATTACATATATAATCACTACATATTTATTAAAATTAAAGAAATAAATCTGTGCGGCTGTACTGTTTCTAGAATTCTACATGTTCACTTCGTTTCATTGTATGAACATGCTGTCTATCAGAAGAACCCAATCAGGGTCAATCTTGGGCAAGTAGGGTTTAACTTAAAATTACTATAGCTTTCTCTGCTTCAATGCTCTTGGGTTATGTTTTATGCATTTCAGGAGATGTCAGTAAGTACATGAACGCAAAACGTTTCATTTCGCTACAGAGGAAATTCTTCCGAAAAGCACGTGGCTGATACTGATGTTAGCTCATACATGATGACGTGAGCGAATGAAAACCCAGATTGTTCCACAGAACATACTCTGAACAGTGTTACACATTCTTTTGTCTGTAAGCAGTCTAGTTTAAAATCACATCTAAAATTAAGCCGTTACTTCAAATTCTCACAATTCCAACTAGAACATAAATAATGGTCTCAACACCATAAAGGTAGACTGAATAATGAACGCTATGTACCTATGGCCATAACAAGTAAATAAGCCGTATTTCTCACAACATTTCAATCTGTTTAGCTGTGGTAAGAAATTGTTTCAATTTATCCAAGGATTATGAGAGGATATGAGGATTTAATACTGCCTTCAGGCAATGCCAGAATGTTCTAATAACATCCAGTGCATTGCCATTCACATTATTTGTGGAAAAAAGGCTGTCTGGGTGGTCAGTGCAGTGGTCTCCATGGCTTGTTAACTCAGCTGTATGTCTGCATCTTGAGAAAACAGCGTGTATCTGGTGTCCAGCTTAGGAGTGAAGCCTTTGAAGTGCCTAGAAGCCTCAGTCCCGAACACATCCAGCACTCTTCTGTTCATCAGAGCAAACCTAAAAAGAAAAAAAAGAAAAAAAAGATTGGAAACTGGAGGTTATCTAACAAGCATCGCAAAACTCTGGATTCAACTTGCTTTTAGTTTGCTTTATTTTTGCCAGAGAATATCTCCCACACCAAAAACACCCACGTACTCTGCCTCAGCTCCTGCTAATAAGCAACAAGCAAAGAAACACACTGAATTTATACTGACCTGCCCTTGGTCAGTCGCAAAAGAAACTTCCAGTATGACGGTCTCAGATTTTGCACTTCCATCACTGCCTAGGAGGAATCAACACCCAAAACAACAAAAAGTCAGAAAACCACTTCAGGTGATAATCTGCAACTGCTAAAAGATTCAATCAAACCAACTGGGTTAATGCTAACCAATCTTACAATGTGTTATAACAAAAATATAAATGCTAAATTATTATTAATTTGAATCGTGTAAAGATGCAAGCTTTACAAAATGCTTTTGTTGCCAGGTTTCCACATCCTATCTTCAGCCATGACAACATAGTCTGTAAATTACACTTTGGGACACTGGGTAAAATGCAAATAAAAACACAAGCTATGCAAATCTCATAAACCCATATTTTATTCACAAATATAGAAAACATAAAATTATCAACAAGCAGAGTTTCTCCGAAGTAAACGTGAGCAGAGTTTCAACAATCAGCAAAACCTGTCTGCAAATTGTGAAACAATTTCAAAATAATGTTCCTCCTCATCAAATTGCGACGAGACTTTAAATATCTTATCATCTATAGTACATAACATCATCAAAAGATTCAGAGAATCTGGAGAAATCTCTGAGCACATGGGACAATGATGAAAATCAATATGGGATGCCGATGATCTTTGGGCCCTTACGCAGCCTTGCATTAAAATCAGTAATGGAAATCAAGCACAGGCAGGTCACTTTTACATTTACATTTGGCAGACGCCCTTATCCAGAGGGACTTACAATTGATCTAATTCATACAACTGAGCAGCTTTGGGGTTAAGGGCTTTGCTTAGGGGCCAAGAAATGGCAGCTTGGTGTGGCTGGGATTTGAACTCATGACCTTCAGATCCAAAGTCCAATGCCTTAACCATCAAGCTACCACCTATAATACACAAATGCAGGTTAAAGCTCTAGCAGTAAACAAAGAAGCCATATGTGAACATGGTCCAAAAATGCTGCTGTTTTTCTGTGCCAAAGTGGAAACTGTTCTGTGGCAGAAAACGTTTAATATTTAAGTATTCTTCGAAACAATGGTTGGCGCGTCCTCCGGACTAAAAAGGAGAGGGAGGATCTCACTTATCAACACTTAGTTTAAAAGCCTACATCTCTGATGGTGTTTCAGCAACACAATGCTAAACCACATACTACATTTATTACAACAGCTTGGCTTCATAGAAGAGTCCAGGGGCAAAAGTGGCCTGCCTGCAGTACAGACCTTTTACTAATTGAAAAAATGAGCATTATGAAATGGAAAACATGACAAAGAAGACCCAGGATGTTGAGCAGCTAGAATCCTGTATCAGAAATGGGACAACATTCCTCTTTCAAAACTCCAGCACCTAGTTTTATAGGGGTTCACGAGATTTGCAAATTATTGCTTTCTGATTTATAAAAGCTTTACACAGCATCTCTTTTTTTTTTTTTTTTTAATTGGGGTTGCATTTTAGTAAGAGTAAATGGACTCTGGGTAAAATTTGTTATACATTTTATACTTGTTTTATAACAATCTGCTGCCACCTTCAGTTGAAAAGAAAATATTGCAATATAGTGGCTGGCAGGCAACGTATGGTTGTAGGCCTAGACTTTGGACATCCCTAGTCAAAAGCATGTGGACATCTGTCCCTCAAAGCAAAATGTAAACCTTCCACAAACATGAGGTTAAAATTGTAGCACTCACATTTTGCAGAATTTCAATTTCCCTTCACTAACACACGTTTCAGCATTTTGAGGCTAATTCAAGAAGGATATGTACAGCAAGCAAATATGGTTGTGATCATACATTAGACATATTTTACCCAAACATTGTAGATATAG
This sequence comes from Silurus asotus, assembly GCA_024362625.1. Classification (NCBI taxonomy): domain Eukaryota; kingdom Metazoa; phylum Chordata; class Actinopteri; order Siluriformes; family Siluridae; genus Silurus; species Silurus asotus. The sequence continues at coordinate 2,209,253 of MU537915.1, read as the reverse complement.
TGGATACAATTTTACATGTTAAGGTGTTTTAAACGCTGACACACACACAAGGGCACACACTGGTCAGACTGTTTTTATGATAATCAATCTGTGGCTTTGCATGAGTGTCCTTTAATGTTTCATGAAATTTTGTGGATGACCCTTTATTGCAGTAGTGAGGACTTACAGCTTGGAAGCAGATGGCAGTTGAGATGGCATAGATTACTGTGTCAGAATTAGGGAAGTAGGGGAAGTGTCCTGACTCGATGCCTTTGAAGTAAATGGTCTAGCAAAAGATGATAAAATGCAGTATTTTTTAGAAATACAGTGATTTTCAATATGCAATAGAAGATGCTGGCTTAAAAAAATGTTTCTTTAAAAAAAAAAAAAGTTAGGAAAAGCACCACTTTAGGATGTGCCACAACAAAAAGCTACTATTTGAAAATACATTGTAATAAAATGTAAATTCACCTCCACAAGTTTGGAAAACAGATACATTGAGATGGTGGTGCTCTTATAGAAGAACATAGAGGTGCCAGCAAGAAAGCCTGAAACAAAAGAACTGTTGATGAGAAAACCAATAGCAAACAATGAAGGATACAAAGAAAACACACACACAGAATAAGTACCAGCAATAAGTGCATGGAGTTCATCATCGAGGTTCCGCACCCACCTCAGGAAACAGCTAGTTCCCTTCAAAAGGAGGAAGAAGATAAGTACAAAAGTGAATCATTTCAAGCTTTAATAAGAAAAAAAAATCCAAAATCACAAAAGACAAAACACACCACAAAGCATATCAACTGTAAATCGGTGGCAGACTCTACCTTGTAAATGCTGACAAAAGAACCGAGAAATGCTCCTAGCTGGAAATTCTCCTTATTGTAGAGTAGTGATAGAAGACGTGATGGTTTGGTGAAAACATGCCTAAATGTTGATGGAACCTTCAAACAGCATTGGATGAGGTAACCCACGCTAAACATGCGGATGAATCCCTTCAGACACACACAAGAGTGATTTGATCAGTTTAATCTTTTAGATGATTTCAGTTATATAAATATGTTAAACACTTGTTATCGTACACACCTTTACAAAGACATTACGATGATATAACGAGATCATGATAACATAATTTTATAATACATTTTATATATAAAGTTGCATTTCAGATATATTAAAAAAATTAATAAAAAATATATACAGTGAGGAAAATAAGTATTTGAACACCCTGCTAGAGAGAGAGAGAGAGAGAGAGAGAGAGAGAGAGAGAGAAAGAGAGAGAGAGAGAGAGATTTTACTGACTAAAAATATTTACAATATGTACTTTCTACTTTTATTCTTCTCAATTAATGTTTATATTTGTAAAACTGTATTTATTACAATAAAAAATTATAATTCATACAATTGATTATATAATTAATATAATTAATTCATACACTATGTGGTCAAAGGTTTGTGGACACCTGACAATTACACCCATATGTGTTCTTTCCCCAAAATGTTGCCACAAAATTGGAAGCCATACAGCTGAATGTCTTTGTTTTGCTGGAGCATTACACTTTTCCTTTACTAAAACTAACCAAATATCAGTGCCTGACCTCACTAATGCTCTCTTGCATCCTGAATGAGAACAAATCTCCACAGACAATATCTAGTGGAAGAGCAGAAGATATTAAAAAGCAAAGCGGGACTATATCTGGAATGGGATGTTCAACTAGTACATATGAATGCTATGGTCAGATGTCCACAAATCTTCAGCCATTATGTGTTATAAATGTTTTATGAAATGTTAAAAGGAGAACCTTTAAATACTTACCCAGTGGCTAAGAACTAAATGTGCAGTGTGAAAAAGTGCAAATGATCTGTTAATCCTATGCAAACCTTCTTCACATAAACACACCAACAGATACACACTTGTAGTTGCAGAATTATAAATGGCATATACACTTAGTACAGATTCTTAGACTCTTACACCTAGCATACCTAATACTATACCTACCTAATAATGCGTTTATTAGGTACCAGACAGTAGGGACTCATTTATGAATTGAAATTTCTTAATTTATACAATCTCCTTTGGGACACTAAACATTATTTGAACTCTTACTTTGATGCAGTAGGAGATGCAGTTGTCTTGGTAGTGTTTGCAACACCTATGTCTTGGTCCATGTTTGCATCTGGAATGGGACAATGGAGCCCAGAACATGCAAAACAGCAATAATCAATACTGTTTTTGACAGGGGTAAAAAAATGCTGTAAAGTAAGAATGCTTTCTAAAGTATATATTTTGCTTGTATTTTTTTTATCAACTCTTTTCAAGAAAAATCTAAATCACATGAGTATTTGGTGTGACTACCCTCTGTCTTTAATTCTTACACTTGCACACTTTGTACATTTGCACAAAGTAATGGATTTTGCAGGATCAGAGTCAGGTGTATGATTAATCAATTATGCCAAACAGGTGCTGATCAATTTCATATATAGATTATAAACACAGTCATTAAGTAAAACAGAAACAGCTGTACACAAGGCTTAAACCTGGGTGAGGAACAACCTAACTAGCTATTTAGGTGAGGTAGTGCAAGATGGTTTCATGTCACAGGTCATACTCCACGGCAAGACTGAGCACAGCAACAAGACACAAGGTTTCTTCTGACAAAGATTTCAAAGCAAACTGGGGTTTCAACAAGTGCTGTTTAAGCCATTTTGAAGAAGTACAAAGAAACAGTCAATGTTGAGGACCATGGTGGTCAACCAAGTAGACTTAATGCAGCAGATGGAAAGACACATCATGCTTACTTTCCTTTAACATTGGAAGATGTCCAGCAGTTTCATCAGCAAAGAACTGGGGAAACCAGTGTGAACCAGGTCAAACAATTTACTGTCTGGCAAAGGCTGTCCAAAAGTGGTCTTCATGGAAGAGCCTTACCTCCAAAAATTTAAACAAGGCTAAGCAACTCAACAGTGCACAAAAACATAGACACTGGGTGCAGAGAAATGGCAGCGGTTGCTCTGGACTGATGTGTTAAAATGTTAAATATTTGGCCATACCAGAAGGCAAGCTGGACTGTAGAGTGGTACAATATTAAACATCTACAGGCAACAGTGAAGCATGGTGGAGGTTCCTTGCATATTTGGGGCTACATTTCTGCAAATGGAGTTGGAGATTTGGTCAGGATTAATGGTGTTCTCAACACAGGCAGAGACTTTTCCATCATGCAATACCATCTTGGGTCCCAAGTTTATTCTGCACAAGGACAACAACCACAACCATACAGCCAATGCCATAAAAAAACTTCAGCATACAAGAACAAGGAATCCTGAAAGTCATGGTTTGGCCCCCGTAGAGTCCTGATCTTAACATCCTTGAGTATGTCTGGAGTTAAATGAAGAAACAGAATGATTTGAAGCAGCCTACATCTACAGAAGATTTGTGGTGTCTTCTTCAAGATGTCTGGGGCAACCTACGTGTCGAGTTCCTACAAAAATTGTGTGCTAGAATAAGTGTATCTAGAAGAATTGATGCTGTATTGCAGGCAAAGGCTGGTCACACCAAATATTGATTTGATTTGAATTTCCCTTCGGTTCATTTATGTTCCATCTTGTTAATTGATTAAAAGAAACTATGAACACTTATTTTTTAGAAGCTTTCTTACTTTACAGCCTTTATTCTCTCCTGCCGAAAACGTTTTACACAGTAATGTAAGATTCTGAAATGCCTTTTTTTCAGAACTGTACAGCCCTATGCAACACACAGCTCTATCCAATGCACCATGCAGACAGCTACTGTTTTCATAGAATGATTGAATTTAAATGTGATATTTATCTAATAATTTTGATTAACATAGACTAAATTAAATAACCTGTAATATTTATTTATTTACATATATTACGCTACACAGTAGGCACACTAATATTAATGAATCAGACCTTTCATAAACATTGCTCATATACTCACAGAGAGTCTAGCAGCCTGCGAGTAAGAGCAGTGATGGATCTTCTGCAAGGCTGTTCCACACCTGTTTGAGGTAAAGCTGGCCGTTCTGGGAGAGGTGCACTAGGCAAATCAGCCGAGCTAGAATGTGTAGGGATCTCCTCCTTCCCTACAATAAACCTTTAATAACAAAGACATACTTCAGCAATGAAACCAAAAGCATAATATGAAGAGCAGCAGCCTAAAACAAATACCTACTTTAATGCTGAGAAAGCAAATCCATTGAGTCCGTCTTTACATCTGAAAATGAAACAGCATGTAAAATATCTACAAATTGATGCTTAAACTTTTAACAGCAGATTTGTATAATAATCTTTTATGCCACATACAGTACAGACCAAAAGTTTGGACACACCTTTTCATTCAAAGAGTTTTCTTTATTTTCATGACTATGAAAATTCTAGAGTCACACTGAAGGCATCAAGGGCTATTTGACCAAGAAGAAGAGTGACGGGGTGCTGCGCCAGATGACCTGGCCTCCACAGTCACCGGACCTGAACCCAATCGAGATGGTTTAGGGGCGAGCTGGACCGCAGAGTGAAGGCAAAAGGGCCAACAAGTGCCAAGCATCTCTCGGGGAACTCCTTCAAGACTGTTGGAAGACCATTTCAGGTGACTACCTCTTGAAGCTCATCAAGAGAATGCCAAGAGTGTGCAAAGCAGTAATCAAAGCAGAAGGTGGCTACTTTGAAGAACCTACAATATGACATTTTTCAGTTGTTTCACACTTTTTTGTTTTGTATATAATTCCATATATAATTCCACATGTGTTCATTCATAGTTCTAATGCCTTCAGTGTGAATCTACAATTTTCATAGTCATGGAAATAAAGAAAACTCTTTGAATGAGAAGGTGTGTCTAAACTTTTGGTCTGTACTGTAATTCACATAATTCCTTTTTTTCACACAAAAAAAAGCTTTCCACTCACCTGAAGAAAAACATGTAGAGTGATGCAGTAATACAGAAAAGGAGAACCTGAAAATGAGATACCCATTGAGATTGAATTTGGGTAACCAAGGTATTTCCATATCGAATGCGTGCAAATCAACTTCATGTCATCATAAGAAAAAAAGCAAATATACCTCCTCTTCGCAAAATCTACCTTATTAGTCATGTTAGCCGGTTACTAAATACATTGCTGCAGGGGCTTGTGTATTTTTATCCTTCCACTCATAAATAGAATAAGTAACAATAAGTGTACCTCTCCGTGTTTTAAAGGCTGAACAATGCCCCGTGTGACAGCCATCCGAAATACTGTCTCAGTTGCCTAGAAATTAGCAGACGTTATATAATGGTTAGTATGATGTGTTTATCTTTAAATATATATCTGTTCTATTCTTTAAAAAATCTTACCAGGTTTGCCATATATATTGTCAGAAGTCCTCTCCTGCAACAAGCCAGAAATGAAACACTATACAAGACACCAGCATAAACAAGGGAAGCTGCTGATAAGCTGGATGGTCCCTTTCCTCTTTAGTCAAGAGGATGCAGAATCCATCATTTCCAAAGAGAACTTTCAAATTTTGTAAACAGTAAACTGTGTTCACAAACAATGATTTCTGGGAGTATTTCTGAGCATATGCAGTAATTTCATTTACAGACGCATGCCTGTTTTAAATGCAGTGCCACCTCAGGGCCTAAAAACCACAGGCACCCAATATTGATTTTCACCCTTGTCCCTTGCACATGGATATTTCTCCACATTCTCAGAATCTTTTGATAAGGTTATGTACTATGGATGCTCATTTACATTAATTGTTTTTACAATTTTATGTTGAGAAAAATTGTTCCACAATGTGTAGATGCAGTTTTTTGCAGATTGGTGAACTAAGATACTCTTTTTACACCCAGTCATATTAGTGGCCTGTTGTCAATTAACCTAAATAGTTGAAAAATGTTCCACCAGTTGTTTTATTTAATAGTAACACTTACCTTTCCAGCCTTTTGTCCCAACTTGTTTTTAGATGTGTTACGGCCATCAAGTTAAAATTTACCTTATTTTTTTTCCTTAAATGGTACATTTCCCCACTTAAACCTCTGATATGTTTACTATGATCTACTGTGAATAAAATATGTGTTTATGAGATTTGCTAATAATTTAATTCTGTTTTGATTTATATTTTACACAGCTTTCCAACTTGTATTTGGGGTTGCATATGGTGCCATCCATATTATATTGATAATTCAGTAGTCTACAGAAACATTCTGTCTGCCAATTTAAAGAGAAATGCATCCAAATGAATTAGGATGTACACAATCATACAGGAACACAACAGCCCAACTCACACCATCAAAATATCAAAAAGATAAAGTTGAAGCTTCTAGATGTCTCCTAAAGAGACTGACAGAAGAAACTACACAAACTGAACAACTGGAAGTAGCTGGAAAAAGCCTGAAAAAGCATTACAAAAGAATAATGCAAGTTTGGTGGTGTCAGGGGCCACTGGCTTGCTTTTATTTTTGCAAGCAAGGGATATGCAAACAAATATTAAGTGTTATTTGTTTTACTATATGTTCCAATCCTTTTGCTCACCTAAACATTGGATGGTCGGCAAACAAATGTGCGGTTTTCTAAGTTCTATGTTTGAATATGAAGAATTCCATTGGGAATTCTGATCTTCATATTCATCTTAGGAGCCCAACGCCTTCAAAATAAGAAAATGAAATAATTGGTCTTGTCCACTGAATACTTTCAGAGGAGACTGTAGCCAGTTTGTTTATTGTATTCACTGTGATCTACAGATTTTTGTTGATAAGTCAGCAAGAACCCAACAGGAATCCGAACAAACCTGCTTTTTCGCTCTATCAAAATAGCGATGTATGAAGCTGGCAGCGCAGCTCCAAAGCCCGACGACCAGGAGTAAAAGCGGCCCAGCAGCTTTCTGTGGGGGGAAAAGGACAGAATATAACAAATGGCATCAAATGTGATTATTATTATCGAAACAGATGCAAAATGAATTCAAACTGCACACATTAGAGCTGGATGTTTAGCACAATAGAGCATTCAAACTAGATTTTAGCCGAACATGTATCCATACTATCAGTGAATCTTGAAAAGAATGCTCTGCAATGCTCTACAAAAGTTCTGGGGACTGAAATCTAAAAAGCTGAAAAAAGAGACTAGAATCAAAATAAAAGTTCAGATTTATAACATTGTATGTGCAAAACCCTACATGCATTCCCTTCCTGCATCTTGGTAAATCTGAGTGTACAGGCACAAATTCTCACATTACTTCCTCTCCAATTTTGTGTTGCAAAAGCTCAGAAAAGCACATGAACCACCATAGTCATTGTACCCAGGTCTCTGTCTCATTGTTAATACATGCTTTGTCCCTTCATGATTGTATATTATTATTATTATTATACAACCATATCTGTACATAATAATATGAGACTGCATTCAAACCACTAGGAGGAAACATGTTAGGAAGACTTTGCTCCTTGCATTGCATGGCATTAATACTGGAATATTACAATTAGAAAATAGATTTCACAATAACAATCTGGATGTTGGACTTGATTTAACAGCAGCCTATAAAATAAAGTTCAAGAGGTTCAGTTAATATTCACATTAGAGCACTGGAACTGTTACATAATGTGTACACTATGTGTGACTCCCCTTCTGTAAAATTTAAATCAATGTCCTTTAACAAAATCTTTCTGATGTTTATTTGATGTTTTATGTTAGTAAACAGCATTTTGTTTTCACATCAGTTTATTATTTATTTTACAAGTCCTAGTGTACGAGCTGTTACTACAAAAACAACATTTTTTTGAACGAGCGCATTATCCAATGAGAGCAGTAAGTGCTACTGACCAATCAGATTCAAGACTTCAACCAAAATCTAAACAACGGATATTGTCTGAAAGCCATTGTACAGAAATAAAAAGGCCATAAAATCAAAATTTATACGTTTAGTGCTTATAATTGTGACGGTATGTTAGGGGGAAGAAATCCAAAACAAAATTGCTTCCACTTTTTTTTTTTATGAACATTTTACATTTTTACACAACAATTGAAATGTTTTAAACAATTTCGAATAAAATGCCTGTTTGGTTAAATAATATGTAAAATTATAATTTTATAATATTTTATTTAAAATAAATAAATAAATTAATTAATGCAATACACTTTTTATTATATTGATTAAATTGAGTAATCAATTAAATTGACACAAATTAAGTTAGTTTAATAAAAATGTAATTAATGAGATGGGTAGTAATGAAGTACAAATACTTTGTTACTGTACTTAAGCTACTGTACTTTTTTCTTTCTTTCTCATAAAAATTTTACACAAATATTTGTACTTTGTACTTCTTACATTTTCTAACCAGGCTCGTTATTTTAGTTTTAATCTATTTGGTGACATGATCAATATTTTTTTCAGTTTTCAGTCAATCAACCAATTTCCTGTATTTGCGTGGCTTTTTCAATCTACAACTGGTGTATCATTTCCTGGCTTTCACACACCACAGATGTAGGCTAGTATTTTACGAAGATAACAATGAACAAGGCAGAAGGCAACAAGAAGTATGAAAATAACGTGGATGAGACAGAAGGAGTCAGTGATGTAAACATGACTGAGACCAGAGACATTCCTGATCATCGTCAGCTTTTTTTCTGCTTGTGTTCTATATGGTGGTTGGTCAGTCTGAATACATTCATTAGGTAACAATTTTTTATTCATTTTGTATTATTATATTAATTAGGGCTGTCAAAATTACCAGGTTAATAATGTGTTAACAAAATTCATTTTGTGCAAAGGGCACTAGTTTTAGTAATGCGGAATTAATGCAGCACGCATTTCTGTGTGACTATTTTATTAAAGAACATGTTAATTAATAAATAAATAAATATAAAAGTAAAAACCTTCAGTGCAACACACATTTATTCCTTTCTTTACTGATTATACACTCATAAAGAAAAATAAAAACGCTGTGGTTTTGCAAAATAATTTGATTCTGCAGTCTCTGTCACCTCTCTTCACAGACAGAAATTAAACAACCTGAATCTTAGTGAATACTTGCCTCACAGACAATAAATATATGAAGAGAAAATTTAAAAACATTAAAATCTACTTTTAATTAAACAAATTCACATTGAATACAAATGTTCCCTGATTCTATAATCCGTATTAAAGTTAGAAAAGCTACAGTTGCTCTGGTATCACCTCATTAACCGTCCGTGTGGAAACAGCAAAAGTTCAGTTTTGTGTCCTGATTATTTATGTTATTTAAAACCCCATAATTACATTTACAAGAATATTTTGTCTTTGTGCTCTATGTTCAGTATTTTTTCACTAATAATAAGCATACATTTGCATAAAGCATCAATATTTGTCCATGCCCATGTTGATTAGAGAATTAAAATATTGTAAAGTATTAATTTAAGGTTAATTTAGAACAGATCAAATGTGCGATTAAGTTGAGATAAATCACAAGCTAACCCATGGCAATCTTACGATAAATTGTGATTCAATATTTGAATCGTTTGACAGCCCTAATATGATGTGAGGCCTAGTTACCAGCGTGACGGTAAAAAAGGCATAAGTATTGGCTACTTTTTACTTAAGTACATACCAGAGCCCAAACTTCTTTACTTTATCTTGAGTAAAAATGTGTAGTCACTACAAGTATTTTAAAACATTAGTATCTGTACTTCTACTTAAGTGAAGGATGTGTACTTTTGCCATCTCTGTTCCTTCCATCCTTCAGTCATTCACTCCCTTGATATGTACAATTGTCAGGGTTTTCTTCTTTTAAGAGAAATACTTAAATCAGGATATAAAACACTAAAGAATCCATATCGCTAGCCACTTCCTGGTTAGCGGCTAACGCTAGCGCTATGGATTCTTTCGCATTTCCATGCATGTGTAAAACAAATCTTATTTCCAGTATGGATTAAGTAGCCACAGTGACTCTGCGTGAACTGTAGTATATTTTCAAGTTTAATAAATTAATTAAAAAAAAAGAATATTTCTTTTAAAGTGCAAAGCGTTTACAAAGGACTGCATTAGGTACATGTGTGTACTGACACAATATTCGGTATGAATATGTGTCCTGTTACACCCCTAGACTATACGTTTACCCCTTATAACACGATAGTGACAAGGAAAAAACTTAAATGAGAGGAACCAGACTCAAAAGAGAATCAGTCCTCATCTGGGTGTCACCTAATGTCCATTCATTATAGTTATGAGATGCTTTACCGATATGTTTCCTCATATTCCAGAATTTTTTTAACAGTAAAATATATGATTTTCTAAAACATTTGGCTTGCAGTGCACACGTTTTCATGGGCAATTTTATTGTTAAAAATAAACAATAATGTAAACCGAATGCTGGCTGCATTCATTCATTTAATTTGTCCTGACAGGCCAGAGATAGAACAAAGCCAGCCATCAGCAAATACAACATTTTTTACTGGCCATTTTGCCCAGAAGATTAGTCAGACACATTTGCGCATTGTTTGAGGTATTTCTATTGAGATAAGCAAATTCATTCTCCAGTGACCCCTTTAAAGCCGTGTGTGTGCAGGCAATCTAAAAACCGGTTTAAACTGCAAACTAGACTTTAATATAAGCTTTTGTGATATTGAAAGACAATTGTATTTTTTTACAAATGTCCCATTTGACAAAACCCAGCAATCTGACAGTTTAACATTTGCATAGGGACGTGTATATCTTTAGACCATACAATCTACCCAGTCAGCAAACAAATTTGGCACAGATTTGTCATTCATCTGGCACAGCTGGCATTCATCCGGCATGGCATACAGCATGTGGGCCAAACATGGTCCGGTTTGGCAGCGGTGGTACCCATTTTAAGGCGGCTCACAAGACATGGGCCAGACGTCATTTTGGACCAGTTATGGATATTTAACTTGGCTGAGACTTGGGCCAGTTATTGCCCATGTGTAGCCCTTGTCTGGAATCCAGACCTGGTCCACACTAGGACCGTAATCCATTGCGGTATGTGGGCCAAGGGGCTATGTGGTTAGTTTACTTTCAATAAATCATAATCTGTATGCTGCTTTTATATTTTTATATGTATGTATGCCATTTGAAGAAAGAATTTTATCCAGAGTGTTTTTCTTTATTTATACAAAGCGGTTGAGGGTTATACATTGAGCAGTTGATTGTTGAAGGCCTTGCTTATGGGCCCAGTGTTGACGTGCTTGGATTAAACAGTGACAGTCTAGTCAGTAATGCAACAACTAAACCACTCTGCTATAACTGCTCTAGCTTTACCATCAGAGGCAGAAAAAAAATCCAGATTCCTTTTTATTGTGTAACATAAATGCATTCTGTAGAACACTGTATACTGAACCTGAACTTTACCCAGTTGACAAGAGCAGAGATAAGAAAAACCTGTTTCTTCATTGACATGTAAAGTGGTTTTGCTTTTACTATAAATAATTGTAGCGACAATGCAAGCGTTTGTGTTCTTTTACCTAAGTAGGCAGAAAAAGACGATGTACAGGCCTCCATTTGTAGTTAGAAATGATGCAGACTGCAGGATTTCAAGGATGAGTCTCTTCTTGTAATAGTCTTTTTTCCTTCTTCTTAGGATAGCTGCAATCTGGAGAGGCAATACATGTGTATAGTGAACAGGCAGGCTTTTCTCTGCACATATTTACCATGTATATAATCGTCATTTTGATACAGTCCTGGCTTATGTTTCTTATGTTGTAATGTAACCCCAAGGTCGAGAATGAACTTGGTGTCCAAATCTCTGTGTCACTGTCTGTCTTCTAATGAGAAGACAAATAAATTATGAGTTTTTTTGCACATTTGTATTGCTGTATTAACTCCTCTCTAACAGAATTTTGGCTTGAAAATGTTTTTAGATTCGGCATGGAAGCACAGCAAATGCTCGTTAGCCCAAATAACTCATCAGTCTATAAATATTATAAATCGAATACTCTATATTTGGGCCCAAAATGCATTTTGCTACTCAGCTCTACTCAAATATACACCTAATAACAAATCTACATGACTTTCGGAGCTGATGTTAACAGCTGTCCTGCACTCAGTATAGACCTCAGACTCAGTGCCACAGAGCTGAGAGTCCAGTTTCAGTTTACTCACTACTGGTTTAAGAGTCTGACTGGTTACATGAGCTGATGCTCGCAAGAGCCAATCCGTGATCTCGATTTATCCCCGTGACCAATCATGTCGGATTTGTTTGTCCCACCCACAAACTTCATCCTCACATTGAATGTATTCAGTTTCTAAAAGTAGATTGAATCAATCAGGAACCATTTTCTTGATGTCCAACACCAAGCTGTTCATCAGCACTGGTTTATGAATTGTCTTCAAGATATAAAGAATATATATATAATTGCAAAGATGTAAAGTTTACATGGGAACAAGATGAACTCATTCCATAGGAATGGTTGATTCTTCTCTATTCAAGTGTCTGCAGATAATCTGCTTTCGTTATGTATCACGAATTGTCATGCAAATGACAAGAATAAACGAATATTCAAAGTAGTTTGGTGCATCATCTGAGCCTGTATGTGCCACGTTCCCCTGAAAAGATCATGTACATGTGCTGGTACTGATCCGTACACACAAGTTCCCAGTAGCACCGTTACACATGAGCACCCGATCAACTGGGATCATCAGTATAAACTCTCGCATCATGTAAGAGACAAACATATCGCATGATCTTAACACTGTTCAATCTCATTCACTGAATGACAATCGGGTTGAACTAGATCACAGCTGACTAGGCATACAAACCTTAAACCATTATTAAACCTTAAACCATTATTAAACACAGCGTACAGTCTTGGCAAGAACTCAGACTGTAACATGCTTATTTATATATCTTGCACAGATGCACAGAACTACCTGCAATCCAAACCATAGCTAGAACGAGCATTGCTTTTTAATGCTAGCTACAATACTGCCCGTAGCCACCTAGCTCACTTGCTCTCCTTCTCTCCCAGTCCGCACTACACAAAAAAAAAAGAATACTAACCAGATATAATGGTGCATATATTTTGAGAGACACCTCCAGAGCCCCCGCTGTGACTTGCAGCGCTGAAATCGTACACGATGGGCTCCATGTATGTCCTATTTCATAGCAGTTGTGCGGTATGGACTTGCTGAGTGCAGCCATGTTTTACTGGAGAACGCGGGAGCGCGCTTTTGCTCGTCAGGGCGCGCTCTTGTGCCGAATGTGACCGAGATGTCAGTCGAGTTTCGTTTTATACCAATTCTATTCATGTTCGAATTAAATGACCCAAACCACGTTCCTATGATGGAATATTAAAATAGGTTTGTGCTCGCATAGATAAGAACTTAAATTATTAAAAAAACAGCTAATCATGCAAAATAAATGAATGCATCGTTGAATCCAGATATGTTCACTTTTCTCCTTAAATCAACAGAGGAAATGACTTGGCAAATTGACTTCAGAGAAAAGGTTTTTAAAGAAAAAAAACAAAGTGAAAGAAGGACAAACAGTAAACACAAACACGATGACGGCTCAAGTGCCATTTATTGGGACCAGAAAAACTAGAGCCATCCCTTTCTGTTCACATGAATGAAACAAAACCTCATTCTAAAGCAACAAAATAACAAAACAAGTGTTGATATTAAATAAACAGTCGAAATGTTTTAAGTGGTGAAGCAGGACATGACGACTTATTCATCCTCGTCCCAGTCCTTCTTCTCCGGTGGAGCTTTAGGTCCTCCTGCTGGTTTAGCCATGATAATCTGTACAGAGAAGACACAATCTTAGCACTCGTACACCTAATAATATACAGTACCTGTCAAAAGTACAGACACACTGTCTCCTTTTATGTTTTTTATTTTTTCGCAATGTTCATTATTACTGAAGACATCCAAACTACCAAAAAACTTAAAATAATGCTGCTTTAGTTTACTTTTCTTTTCCAAAACGTGTTTTATATTGTAGGTTGTCCAAAGTAGCTACATTTAGCTTTTGATAAGCAGCTTGGCACACTCATGCAATCTCTCATCAGAGTCACGAGGTAGTCACCTGAAATGGATTTCAATTCACAGGTGTGTCTAGTGAAGAGTTAATTTGTTAACTTTCTTGCCTTCTTGATGTGTTTACACAATCATTTGTCTTGTACAAAGGAAAGGATGAGCACAGTGTGAATAGCCCTATTAGTGCTACTACAACTACGGTACATATTCACATTATGGCAAAAAACACAGGTCAAGTAAATAGAAAAGACCAGTCCAGAAGAGGAAGCCTAAGAGCTACCTCTGCTGCAGAGGATACGTTTAATTACCAGTCTCAGAAACCATTGATTACATAAATGCTTCCGAGTTCAAGTCTGATGAAACTAGGTTTACTACATAATTCAGTACTTCTTTCATCATCATCTTTCATAGTTTGCAGGTCTTCAGCATGAATGTACAATGCTGTACAACAATAATAAATAAAAGGAGAACGTGTCCAAACATTTTACTGGTACTGAACACAAAACAAAAACCCAACAGACAACATGGAGACCTTCAGGACAGTTAGTCAGAGTCTGTTAACCACATCTAACTAGGGAGGAATGCTTCAGTTCATGCAACATGCAATCCTCCTGTGCCAGTACATGTTCAATTTCAACACGCTGGTACATAGTGACAGATTAGTACGGTGCCATCCATAAAAAAAAAAAAAAAAAGGTGAGTTTAAATTAGTATCAACCATCAATAATTATATCTATTTTTCTTTCAAATGCAGTTATAAATTCCTCTGACATAATAATCCTTCTCTGAGACAGTGAACAATAAAACCCAAAGTGTAGACTTCATTAAAGTAAGAAACGAATCCAGTGTAATATTTTTCACAATGACTGGATCACCACTGTGCTGCTTCAAATAGTGACATTCTAGAGAGAAACACGGTGCAGTCTAAACAGTAAGTGTGTTCATGCAATTTCATCCAGCACTCCCACACTGCAGTTGTTAAGCACACAAAGTAACAGGGGCACCTGTCCCATATCTGGGCTTTCTGATCAATGATGGGTGTCAAATTTATCAGGCGCTTCATCCCATTCGTCTTTGTCCCAGTGGCCTTGCTGTTTGGGAGCTTTGGGGCCCCCAGCTGGTTTCGCCATTATGATCTGACACAGTACATGTTAAAAATCTGTTGACACTTTGGCTCAAAAACATATGTTTCCCAAAAATGATTTTCTATATTTCCATGGCTGTTCTACGATGCAATTCTATATAAAAGCTATAACAATTTTATAATTAATTTAATAATCTCATGATGTGAAAGGTCATGAAACTAAAATAATTCTTCATGTATAATGTGTCACGTATCTGAGTCTATAAGTGAGTGAAATGGAATATAGTACTCAGATTTTTCAGTCTTGTCATGCTGTACAAAAATACTGCCATATGGATTTGTGCTGATAAATATAGTTTGTGGCTAAAGAGTGTGAAGTAGCAGCTGACCTGATCAACCCGGAGGATAGTGATGGCAGCGTTTGTAGCCAATTTGATGCCCCAGTATTTGACCAGGTAGGGGTCCAGAATGCCTGCCTCAAGCATGTCCTTCACTACAGGCCCTTCACCCTATCAAATAATCAAAATAATCAGTTTACATTAAACAACATTCCAACAAAAATACAAGCAACCCAACACAATAAGCTTTTGTTCAGAGACTGCACTCTCACCTCAATATCAAAGCCCATATTTTTGTTTCCCTCGTGGTGAACAGCGTACAGTTTGGAGATCAACTCGTTTCCCTTCACGCCAGAATTTTCTGCCAAAGCGCGTGGCACGGCCTCAAAAGCCTCTGCAAATTTCTTAATGGAGTACTGCTCCAGACCTGGGCAAGTCTGAAAAAGGAAAAAAAGAAAAAAAAAAAAACACAGTGTTGGATCAAGTGATCGTCCGGATCATAGGATGTTTTGTTTGCTG
This sequence comes from Silurus asotus, assembly GCA_024362625.1. Taxonomy (NCBI): domain Eukaryota; kingdom Metazoa; phylum Chordata; class Actinopteri; order Siluriformes; family Siluridae; genus Silurus; species Silurus asotus. Next base: position 2,193,377 of record MU537915.1, on the reverse strand, counting down.
TTATTTCAATCAAATATCTAAACAAAAAAATTTTTTTTTATCTACTTAAACTACTTTCAAAAACCTTTTCTGTTTACTTAAAAAATATATTCTATTGTTTGCGCTTTAGTCTAATGCAACATCTGAGGTCTTTAAAATTTAAATATGAAAGTGAATGCTTTTAGGCAGTGACTTACCTCTCCATAGGACATGATCTGTTTAGCCAGTTCAATTTCAGTAGCACCAGCACCAGGACACAGCCTCTTGTCCTAGGAATCAATTAAAATAAATAAATAAATAAAACAAACAATCTACATTAAAATCTGTTCTGAAACATTGATTTGACTGTAGCCATAAAACATGACAATATAAATCAAATATCTAAACAGACTTACCCTGACAAGGACCTTAAATGTGTTCACCCCATCATCAATGGCTCGTTCAATGTCATCCATCAGGTTGTCTGTGGAGCCCCGAATCACCAAGGTAGAAATGGCTCCATCTTCTTTGTCTGTTATTACAGAAAAATACAATAAATCAAAATCCCAGTTATGTATAAAATGTAAATAAAATGCAATGATATCCCCGAAAAAAATCAGGGGAAAATAAATATTGAGTTTTGGGATTATTTACTTTACAGAAAAAGAAAAGCCAAAATTAATCAATTTCCTGGTTTTTTTTTTTTTTTTTTTTTTGTGAGCCCAAAGTAGCTCCTGCTTAAAAAAAAAAAAACTGTTAAATAGGATTAATTAAGTTGCACAATGATCACAGGCTATACATCTGTAAATGATCTCACCGTGTTTGAACACAACAACCTGTGTGTCTCCGACTTCAGCCAGGTAAACGCTGTTACAGTGTCCCATTTCTTCTGGAGTGGGTACAGTCTGGCAACACACAAAAAGTAAATTAAAAATAAAAGCAGAAAAAAAAAAATCCAAGGTTTTAGAGCTGACTAAGAAGAATTCTTACCATTCTGGGCAGCGCTACAGCACCAACAGTTTTACATAGCCTTCTAAGATCCCACTTGGAGTTGAGCCTTGATGGATACAAATAAAAAATCTTGTCAAATTGCATACACAACACCTTAATCTCATATAGTCTTTAGAAGCAGGCAATTAAAGGCTCTCACCGGACTACCATGAGTTTGTACTTGTTGGCATAGTGCAATGCCATGTCTGCCACTTTGCCCCCAGTTACGACCACATTAGCTCCAGCGTCAGCAATGGCCTTCAACTGGGTTTCCATCAGGTTCTCCTCACCTTGGCTAAAGTTCATCAGCTCCTCGGCGTTCTTTATCAGCACTGTACCCTGAAGAATGCACACAACACCAAGGTGAGCATTTGCCTACCGATATACCCTATGTTCCTCCTCTGAACATGTCCAAACCATCTCAATCTCTTCTCCCTCGCTGTCTCCAAAACGTCTTACATGCGCTGTCCCTCTAATAAACTCGTTTCTAATATACCAGTATTAAATGGAGATTTACATCAGAAATCTGTCACACGTTTGTAAATTAAAATTGGATTAAACCAATATATGATATATAGAGTACCACAGACAACAGCAGACTTGCCATAATAAAAACAGAATTAGCTTTTTAAAATGTGAAAGTTTGCATTACACATACAAACCAGTTCAATGTTTGGACATACAGATTATAAAATATAACATTTAAAGGATTTTTTTTATCTTCTTACTAAATTCTACTATTTTTAATAGGCTTAATTGACAAAATTATAACAATGCATCATGACATTGCATCCTAATGCAAAAATGTGACCTCAGGAAATGGTTTACATTGAGGACCACAATAATTTATTTATTAAGCAAGTAATGCAGTTGCACTGTACCAATGTGTGCAACCAATAATTTTAAAATATACAGACAGCACATTGGTCATGTGATCACATTTATTCATGAAAAGCATGCAAGATAATCTGAACTTAAACATTGTCCAATAGGGCACAGACTATGAACTGCAATGATGCATTATATACTAAACAGTTAAACAAAGGTTAAAAAGGCACTTTAGTAGCTTTTAAACAACATAAAATGCCACAAATCGGCCACTTTAGTCAACGTTGGAGCTCTATGTCTGATATGGACCTAATAATGTTTTAGGGCAGGGGTGTCCAATCTTTTCCACAAAGGGCCAGTGTGGGTGCAGGTTTTCATTCCAACCAATCAATGGCCACACCTGATAGTCATTAAAAATGAAGATAATTAGATTTGAACAGGTAGAATTTGGTGTAGACTTGCTTGGTTGCAATGAAAACCTGCACCCACACTAGCCCTTTCTGGGAAAGATTGGACACCCCTGTTTTAGGGTATCCTTTTCATAGTCTCCAGACACTGTTTAATAAACATTTCTGGAGAAAAAGTAAAAATTATTTTAAGAAAATACAAACCTACAGTGTGTGTGTATATATATAATATATATATAGATAGTAATCCTTTTTAATTATTATATTTCTTTTTACAATAAACCTCTAACAATTTGAGATTACTTTTATAGACAAATTTTATTCTGCAGTGTTTGATACAATATTATAGCTGGAGTCTTTCGATTACAAAGTTTCGTTAAAAAAACATTCTGAGAATCAAACTGAGATGCCAGTATTCTGAACATTACAAAGAAAACATATATGGAAAAGAAATACATTTATATGTAGACATCGTCATTGCATATTAGAAACAAATATTAAGTCTTTATCTAAATTTATGTCTAAAAATGGGTTTAATATAGCATATATATTTCATAGATAGCATTTAGACAATACACTCACCTTGGTCTCAGTAACCATGGAATCAAATGGACAAGAAAACACAACTATCTTTGCATCTTTAACTGATGTGATGTCTCCTTCAGTTTCCTTCTTAAAGACCATACCATGCAGCATTGATGATGCCTGCAGCCCACAACCCTACATAAACACAGTCAACATTTTAATAGCTAATAAGCCATTGACAGTAACCAAAACATCAACTGTCATATAGTCATAATTATAGACAAATTTATAGATTTTGTGTTACTCACCAAAATCTTGCAAACTCTCACACAATCGACATTAAAATTGCCAGACTCTGGGAAGATTGACACTGTGAGATAAAAAAAAAAAAAATCCAGTTAATACAGGTAATGAAGAGATCACGAAGGCAAGCAAGTACAGACACATTCCACACTAAAAGTTGAGATGAGTGTTCTAATTCTAAATTAGACTCTCACCACAGGCTTGTGCGATAAGGTCAGCGAGGAAGTCTTCATTTCCATACTGTTTGCTCATCACAGCTGTACGGATCATGGCTTTAGCCTCATTCAGGTCATGCAGGTTCTTAGCAGAGGCGCAGACACACTCTGGCAGAATTTCCAAAGCCTTCTTACAGGCCATTTCGTAACCCTCAATGACCTGAGGAGGGAGAGAGAAGGACAGAATCAGTTGTAATGTGAGACTCTTATATGCACCGAGTGACAAACAGCTTAGCCATAAAATCTTTTCACAATAACTGCACATCAAACTATCATTACATGTCCATTAGACAGCCAGCACAAAATGAGAGGAAGAGCAGGTAGATTACATTACAGTCACAGCATTTATAAGAGTTGCTTTGTTTTAATGCAACATTTAGGTTAAACAAAATAAGGTAAAGAAAATTATACATTTTCACATATCTGATAAGATTTTCTCTTCACCTGTCTGTTTATTAAAAGCAAACCACACCATTTTTTTTAAAATTCTTGGTTTAGTGTTGCCACGCCCTTTTTGTAACATTACCAGCAATAGTCTAAACATGAATAGCACAGCCATTTCCATCTTGCAATGTACTTTCAAACTCCTTTAGAGAAGCCTGTCCATGCATTTGCTCAGTGTAAATTGTATCACTGTCATCTATTTAATATCTATCTATCTATCTCTCTCTCTTTTTTTTTTATACAACATATCACTTCAAATTTCATCCCCTCACCGCCGTCACAGAGAGTCCCATTCGTAGCAGTTCCTCTGCCATCTCGAGCAGAGCGCCAGCAAATACCAAGACAAAGTTGGTCCCATCCCCAACTTCCTGCTCCTGCATGTGGGATGCCATAACAACCATCTTTGCAGCTGGGTGCTGGACCTTTAAGAGAAAGACATAACATAGGGTATTAAACTTTATAGCATTGTTGAAATCAAAGTAAAAAAATATCGGAGTACCGATAAGCTTCAGCAAAAGGGTGCATGCAGTTTTTGCACATATACTTAACTGCTGCTATTGCTGTTTTGCACAATCGTTTGTGCTTACATTGTGTTTATTTACAAGTACACTTGTATACAGTTCTCTTTTCCACACTCTACTGTCCTGTATATATAGGTTTACTGGCGGTGCTATTTTGTGCGTTTGTCCTACACTGTTTTATCTGCACTGTTTGCACCAGGTTGCGCACAATAATGCACTTTATGTGGCCAGCACTATTGTTTTATGTAGCACCAGGGTCCTGGAGAATTGTCATTTCACTGTGTACTGAGTCGGCTATATATGGTTGAAATGACAAAATCTTGACTTGATATTGTTGTTTATTGTTTTATCTCTATAAACTTCTTTATAACGACACCAGTGTCAGATGCAAATGCAGTGTAATAATGAACAAAGGGGGCAACACTAGTAATATAATAAAACATTTACTAACAACACACGCCATCTACCTCAACCAATGCGCTGTAGTTACTTATGTCTCTGTGAAGGTAACATTCATTATAAAATAATTTTACCAAATAATCGGCACTGATCGTCGAATGCTGGAACTATTGGCAAATTCATACCGATACGTTTTTTTCAGGTAGTGTCCATTACTGTAGCGGCTCAGTTATGAAAGCAGCCTCTAGAGCTGAATCACTGATACCACATGCTGTTTGTTTTTTACATGAGAGACTGCAAATTGTACAGAGAGCTTAATTATATTCATTATTTATAATCATTAAATAATTTATATTCATTATTATATTTAATATTAATTTATTTCCTTTAACATAATTCATTTCATGATTCAGTACTGTTTCATATTTTTTGTAAAGTACAATACTATTTTACATGGTGTTTATTTTTTTATCCAGTATCCATTTAAAAAAATAAAATAAAACATCAGTTGATTAATAGGCCATCGGCAAGTACGATCCAACCTAATGGTATCTGTAAAACCCACTATCGGTCGACCTCTAAATGCTGTGGTATGCTGAGGAAATCTCTCACTTTTCTTAAGGGCTTTTTATTTTAAAAAGGTGATTTATAAGCCTTTTACTGTTTGCTTAAAGGCATTGTAAACTGCTGTTCAGCATTAATAAAATACCCTGATATTTTCATCTTTTAACATCATGTCTTATTGCACCAAATTATAGACAGTAGCACCAATAAGCAGTATCGGTATGAATAAAAATTTAAACGATAACCATTCCTAGTCTTCAGTGCATGTTTGAGGCAAGATTCAACCTCAACCCTGAACAAATAGTGTTAACCAATAAGCCACAGTGCCCCCTAGGTAAAAAAAAATAAATAAAAAAAAGAATTCATTATTGCATGTGCAAAAAAACAAAAAAACAAAAACATCACTCTCATCACCTCGATTCACCTGAGCACATCTGGCAACAAGACTTTGCACATCATTATAGATCACCTTATAGATCTATCAATTTCCTAAAGTTATCGATTTGAGTCTTGTAAAGGTTATGGGCAGGAGACAAATCTTATGTCATCCAAACTCACCTCAAGCTCTCTCAGAATGGTGGCAGCATCATTGGTGACCAGGAGCTTGTCTAAATGGTTGATGACCATTTTGTTCATGCCTGGAAAATACACAAGAATACCGACATTAAGAACAATTGCACAAGATAGAATAGCATTCAAAATCTGGAAGTAGGGAAACGAGTCCGTCACCATTGGGTCCATATGCAGTTCTTGTGGTCTGTGCCAGTTCCTTGCATGCCTGGATATTTCTATAAACTGCCTCCTCCAGACCTGAATAATGCTAAATAGAAGAAAATAAAGGCAGAAGACACCTTCAGAATGAGACTTCAAATTTTACATCATATAGATCACAAGCCTATTTAGGAAAAAATTTGACATGACAACAATAGAAGATAAAAGTGGTAAATGAAGACCACCCCTGTGTCACATGTCCGTTACACTGTAGTAACATTATTTCTTTGCACATCCCAGTGATGTTAGAAAGGGTCAGACATGATACCACACCACTGGAGCACAGAGGGTTAAGGGCCATGCTAAAGGGCCCCAAGAGTGGCAGCCTGGCAATACTGAGGCTTGAACCCTCAACCACTGACCCAGAGCCGGTAACACTGCTCTCTGCAATGATATCGTGATATATTATTTAATAAATTACCAAAGAAGATACAAAAGTAAATGTTTTAAATGTTAATGTGTCAATTGGTCACGTGGTCCCCCCCCATCTTACGTCACCGATAGAGTACAGATTACAGGCAGCCCCTTACACAATGTCTCCTAATTTGGTTAAAGAACAAAAGAATAAATAAAAATATTAATTATAAATCTATCGGTATAATGCGTTGCAATATGTTTTCTATAGCACAAAAAAAAAGATTGCATTAGTAAGTGTACCAATAAATCAAAAGGAATGCCTTATTTCATATTTCGGCAGACTAGCATTACTGTCACGATGAGCAGTTAGCAGGCTAGCTAGGTTGCCGGCTGATGCACATGCTCAAGGAGCCACCCAGCTAATTCAACAAAAACATGTTATTGAAAATTATCTACATTTCATGGGTTTTAAAGAAAACATGGAGTCAGTAAACGAATAAGTCGAGTTATTGAGTTATATGATTTGTGATCTCAGTAACTATGACTGCGGAGCCCGTGTGTTCTAGAAATCTCCACCCACATGATTCAGGCTAACAGGCTAACATGTTAGCTAGCCGTTAATCCAAACCGCAATGCCGCTCATATACTTATAATGAAAATGATTATTTTATTTTTTACCTTCGCGCCATCCTTTAACATCTGGGCAAAGCCCGGCGCTTTTGGGACGTGAAGAGCCATGTTTCAGCGTCTGAACAGCCCCGAGAAGAGAAAAATCTGAACTGGATGCTGCGAGAAGCCGCTCCTCAAGGCAATGCACGCAGCTAAGAAAAGGCTGAGCAACTGTCGATAGCAGAGTCATAGATCATCCTCCTCATAGGCCAGATAGAAGATCACCGATAGCATCACACGTTATCTCCACTCTGTTAGCACTGCCCAGAAGTGTAATTATAATGTCATTTTAGCCTAAAATACAATATAATATATTTCTACAAACAATTATGCAAGTAAAAAGTCCTTATCCCAGGCTTACATTTTGCCACAGGAGCAACCTTATGCATTCCTCATGTAGTTTTTAATTTTTTTTAATTAAAAAAATATTTTTTTGCTTACAAATATTATTATTATTATTATTATTATTATTATTATTATTATTAGTAGTAGTAGTAGTAGTAGTAGTAGTAGTAGTAGTAGTAGTATTGTTGTTGTTGTTGTTGTTGTTGTTAATATTATTATAACTGAAAATGTATTTTCTATCTAATTGCCTTTCTGTTCTAGATTTACTATTTAAAAAAAAAGGATTGAAACCTTATAATGGTCTGTATAATATGAACTTTTTGTGTTTATTGCCTGGACATTTTGCCTTTGTCAAATGAAAAAAATGTGAATGCAAATGCATTATTATTATTTTCAAATATATTATTTAATGTTTCTAGATTAATTATATAATAACAGGAATCATGTTTGGCCAGCTGTTTTGGTTTTGCAATATAATAAGTGCCATGTCAAATAGGTAAGTGGTGGCTCAGTGGTTAAGGTGGTGAAATGCTTATTAAAAGGTTGATGGTTCAAGCCCCAGCAATGCTAGTTGGTCTCTTGAGCAAGGCCCTTAACCCTCTCTGCACTGTGGGTGCTCTATTGCGCTATTATAGCTGCTCCTGCACTATGACCCCAGTATCCTAACTAACTGGGATATCCGATACTATGCCATCATTTATATGTGACAAAGTCTCTTTCTTATATTTAAAATAAAATATCATCAAGCAAAAACAAAACTAAAGGAACAAAACAAAACCAAAGGCAATCCACTTTTTTTCTCTCATGGCCTTAATATAAAACTCTTTATTATTAGACAGTAATAATAGTCAGTAATTGTCCTTCCATTCCTATACATTTATACAGAGTATGTCTATGTATAAATCTCTTATTTAAAAAAAAATAAACACCACACGCTGCATATGCAAAGCCAACAGCATTGTGAACGACCCCACACACCCCTCACACACTCTTCACTCTTCTACCCTCAGGAAAGTTTTTATCCCTCAAGCCATCAGGCTCATCAACACACAAAACTGAACTGTACAAAACACACACATACACACTCACTCAACTGTGTGTTACTGAACTGTACAACCTGAACTCAATACACACTCATTACTCATCTCAATCCATTCCACCAACCATATTATATTTACATTATATTTATATTTATTCGTATTATACTGTTTACATGCTGTTTTACACCTTTCAACTGCTGTTACTGCTGTTTTTTTTGCACAACATTGTGTTTATTTGAACAAATACACACTTGTTTATAGTCCTTTAGATTGCACACAGTGCACGTTATGTGGCAAGGGCACTAACTTTAGTCCTTGCTCTTTGTTCTGGTATGTAGCTCCATGTTATGTGATGTAGCTATCTGGTGTGTGATGTAGCTCTACGTTGTTTGATGTCACTCTATGTTGTTTGATGTCGCTCTATGTTGTGTGATGTAGCTTTATGTTGTTTTATGTAGCTCCAGGGTTCTGGAGGAACATTGTTTCATTTTAATGTGTACTGCATTAGCTATATATGGTAGAAATGACAATAAAAGCTTCTTGACTTGACTTGACTTGATTTGACATAGTACACAGTACACACCTAGTGGTAGGAGTTGGAACTGTTTATGTTAGATATTTAGTAAATAAAAATAAAGAAAGAAAGGAAAGAAGAAAGGATAGATTAGTCATTCATTTGCTTAAAACAGTTTTATTTTAAAACAACGGCATCACTTGGCTAATATGTGTGTGTGTGTGTGTGTGTGTGTGTGTGTGTGTGTGTGTGTGTGTGTGTGTGTGTGTGTGTGTGTGTGTCTGTTACTGATCACTGATTGGAACAAAGGACATTTTTCTTGCCTAAAGTCATGCGTCCAAGCCTTTTAACTGGCACTGGTGAAGGGGGTGTATCTGGAGTCTAAGTGGGCAGTGTACTCTCTCTCTCTCACACACACACACACACACACACACACACACACACACAAGGACACACAGACACACACAGACACTCACACGCACACACAAATCTGCCATGCTTCTGAAGAGCAGCCGAGATGATCCTTTTGAAAACAGTCTTCTTCTCCTCTCTGGCCCTCATTAACTGGCCCAGATGATTGTATGACAAGCTCACTGTGGAAAGCTCTGACACATCTTGCACGCTTTTCCTGTAACAGGAGTCCACTTGAATCTCTCTAAGTTTAAGGACTTTCTCGAAAGCAAGCATTTGTTGCCAGGTAAGTTAAAAATCACCTCTCTATATATCCATAACCATAATACTTTAAAGCTGAAGCAGAATTTGACAGATTTTCTATATTTTCAGAATTTTATGTGGTGTTTCTTCTGCAGGTGCTTTAATATATCATTTTATTGTAAAAGCCAACATGTTTCTGTGTATATAAATGGTTGGAGTCATTGTGAAAAATACATCTCGTGTAAACCGATTATATTTATCTCATTCATAAATGCACCTGGTTCAAATGATAGAAAATGCTTTGGTCAGTGCAAAGACAGTGGAGACGTGTGACCTCACCCTCTGGCTCGGAGGGGCTCTACCTCTAATTGTTTAATCCCTGATGCAGCTTTGGGCACATGATGAAATCCTGTCATTGCCCCTGAGAGGTGAATGATCTCACATTACAGACGTGTATTAATGGAAACTCGCTTTATGCCCCCTATCTTGTCATACTTCTCTCCCTCCCGCAGGGAATAAATGATCACCTCGGCAAGACGAATCACCAGAGACAAACCTGAAGTCCAAATCTCCTTCAGCCTTGATGAGTCCTCAGGTACGTTGCTTTGTTTAGGTTTGACATTTATAGGAGTTACTCATCTGTAAGGCTTTAAAAAGGGTTTTGTCCTCTCAAACACCCAGTACTCCCCCCATCCATCCCCACCCCCCATAATCAGCAATGGCATACATTGCATGCCTCCCACCAAAACAGCAACCCGCAAAAGCCTGCACAAAGCCCTTCTCGTGCTGGATCCATTTTAACTTTTGTCATTCTTTTCAGTAAAACAGGTGCTCCCTCTATTTCCGTCTATCACTGGCATCTTACTAACAAACTATCTATCTAGACACAAAGCCTATCTGGTCCCTGCTGTCAAAGTGTTTTACAGCTATTCAGGCGAATGTTTGGATGGCAGCTGCAGCATCAAGTTTCCTCTTTAATACCTCACTGCTGTGAGATTCACTCATTTGCTTTTATAACACTGGCCTATATTTAAAGGTGCTTAGCACTTCGTCCTCCATTGCTGATATGAACCTCAGATCTTAGCCTCAGTTTATGTTTAAAGACAGGCAGGCAATCACACAGATCCTGCTGACACAACTAGGAATTCACTACACAGCTTAAGTGAGTTCTCTGTGATCTTACTGAGCAAGCATCTGTTTTTCAGGGTGGATCCACTAGTCATTTCACCTCCTTTTTCCCTTTTACAAGCATCTAAAGTTGAACAAAGACTTTGTTTTCTTTTTGAGTTGAGGCCATTTCAGCATGTTTTTAAAACTTTAAAAGCCTATACATTTTATTAGCATAGTAGAGTGACAACAGCAAGAGCCCGAATCTTCAACATTGGGAATTACCTCATCCCTACTCATGTCTTAATCGAGTTGAAATGCGATATCAGGCAGTAGTTGAAACTGGTGGCCAATTCTGCTTGTGTATATCTTGCTTATAATTAGTCCCATGATCAATGTGTGACCACACCCCATTTTTAGCTGGATGCATCAGAGGATTCCCGACTTGTGTACCCTGGCTACGTATGCACATAAGTTACGTGATTGCAACCAGTGTAGACAACTCGTCTGTCATAGACCTCGTTAAAGGCGGCTCATCGTCAGGTATCCAGGAGATACTAAGGACCAATCTGTCCGCTCAAGCTTTAGTTCATGTTGACCAGACTGACAGGTGTTGGCTGATGTTCCCCACTCAATGATAGAAAAACAGGCCTGTGGTTTCTATAAACATAGCCAAGCTGAAAAAAACTCAGTTGTTGGTTTGGCACTTAGTTTTATAATTAGCAATGATTTAATTACTTAAGCTGTGACAGACGTAACCAGGAGCCTCTGTGTATGCTCTGTATGTGGGAAGGGGCAAAGGAGGACATGCAGAATCAGCTCTGGCATTTAGTATGTTTCTAAAAGGGTATCTGGCCACTGAACAAAATTAGAGTCATAACGATTTGTAAAATGTTGTTTTGAACTAATAATTATAGCATTAATGCTTCATAGTTCCAAGAAATGTGATTTGATTGAGTTTGAGTTTCTGTTCATTTGGAATTTTTACACGTTCTACCCATGCAAACATGAATGTCCTCTGGATTCTCCTGATTATTTACATGTCCCCAAAACATTAATGTCGGTGGACTATTCGTGATAACCTGCTTCTAAGTGTGAATGAGTGTTTGTGTGCGTCTGTGTGCATGGTGCCCTGTGATAGACTGTTGTTTCATGCAAAGTTGCACTGAGTGTTCCCCAGATCTAATGCAACCCTGACCAACAGCCAATACTTGCAATTCATTCATACTTCCCCAATAGACAGACAATGCTAAACTGACTGTTTATTTTTTACAGAGCTGACCAATGCCGAGGATCAATTTCCATCTTTCCCTGACCTTGAGCAACGACTGCAGGTAAATCTCCCTGAAGACAGTGATATATTTTATATTTTTGCAAAACATATTTCTGCAGTTTGGACTGTTTTTTTGGTCATTAGAAATAGGTTTTATGAATAGAGAGTAAAACTGATAGAAGAACTGCAAAGCAGACATTTTAATACACAACACAGTTTGAACACAAGAGGGCAGTAGGTTGTGTTCCAGTATAGCAGTTCTCAAATAAGAGTAGTGTTGCTGCGCAACCACTACTAATCAAAAGCATGAGCTGTTTGTTTTTTTGTTTAGTTTTTTGTCCCCACACCTTTCGAGAGCCACTATCCCAATAGTAGTAATTATAACTGAAACCTTTTTAATAATTATAATTAAAAAATTGAAACAAAAAAGTAGTATTAAACACTTTTATTATGTAAAAATTGAATTCCAACTATATACAGCCAGGGATTGTTCTTTATAATTTGTTTGTTTTACTGTACAACCTTTTTTTAGACTTACTTACTATCATGACTTTATTTCATAATGGTCTAAATTAAAAACTGTACATAACCAACCATGAAATTCAGTTACATGTTGAGCGAGTCAACTCAAGAGGCTTTTATTGTCATTTCTTCAATTACACAATGTGTTACACAGTACACAGTAAAAACAGTAGACACAGTAGACAACGTTCCTCCAGAACCCTGGTGCTACACTAAACAACATAGAGCTACAACACACAACATAAAGCTACATAAAGTGTGTCGAGTGCAACCTAGTGCAAACAGGGCTGATGAAAAACAGTACAGACAGACAGACAAACAGAACAGACAGACGGGCAACACAAGACAACAAAAGACAACACAAGACAGTGTGGGACAATACACATAACACAGGATAGCGCTGACCAGCAGTGACTACTATTACACAACACACACTTCAATGGCTTCTGAATGAACTTCCTGTAACATACAGCAGATTTTTTTAACATACTTCCAAAAGATATTTTTTCAACTGCTGGTTTAATGATAGAGATGTAATGCATTGTCCAACATGTGAGTAAAAAAATGTTGGAGTAGAATTGAGATCTGGTGAGAGTAGAAGCCATTGCATATATTATACTTTTTCCACATACTCATCTGTACTGGAAAAGATATTGGAAAATTGGAAAATATTGCTATTGGAAAATATTTAATTGGTTGGGTGAACAATTAGAATAACTTTGCATTGATTTGCAGTAAGACTTAAAAAAAAGTTTTTTTTACCTAAAAACAAAGTTGTACTTTGTACCATATGACACATGGTCTGGCTCCTCTAAAGATTTATTCGCATTATCTTTACAGGGAGTTTCCCCCCTGACACCATTGCTATTAGCTTTCTCATTAAGGGCTAACTTTTAGGGACTAATTTATCAATTAAAATATTATATTCATTATTTATTTCTGTAAAACTGCTTTGTGACAATGTCCCTTGTCAAAAGCATTACACAAATAAAGTTGAAATGGATTGAGGAGCCAGGAGGCTGAACAAAAAACGATTTTTTTTTTTTTTTTTTTTTTTTTTTAACACTGCTAAGTAGAATACTATGAACAAACTTAACACAAAAAAAGTTACGTTAATGGAGGAACTGTGGAGCTGGAAAAAGAGGAAGTAGATAACCACACAACGTCAAATGGGAATGTAAAACAAAGGGAAACAAGAGATGCGTAAAGCAAATCACTATGCCTGCAGTACGTCAAGAAGATCCCACAATTCCTTACATTTATTTTTCAGCAAGAGATAACTCCACTGTGTCAGATTTAATGTCAGTCCTATATAATCCTATATTGCCAATTTTTCCTAGAATTCAAACCAGCAGCTTTATTACCAACTGTAGCTTTATTACATATATGTATTAGTTTAGGATGTTCTTTGTCATTATACAAAAAGAAGAATTAGTACCTAAATAAATTTGCTGTAAGATAGAGGGCACTTTAAAAAATAGCAGAAGTGATATTTTGGAGGAGTTGGGTATGAGTCATCCTGAAAGCAGAAGTCCTGAAACTTTTTTTTACCAGCAGTTTTCTACACAATGTATTTGGACCTGTAACTGGTCAGCTGGTTGATATGATGGAAAGTGATAGTTTCTGGGGGATTTTTGTTTTTTGGGCACCCAGACTTGTTCAGCACTAGTTTTGTGGACAGCTATTTAAATAAAAAAGTCCAAACATGGAACAGAAACACAAGCAGGCAGAAACCACAGCAGTGAGTGGGATATACTCTTTTTTTTTGCTGTCTGCTATGTGGTTAGTGTTTGAATTTACTCCAACTCTCATGTCATCTTCCTTAAATAAAGATTAAAAAACATATTTGAAAACTTGTTTCTGGTAGACTGGTGGATGCCTACTTTCGATTTACTGTCTATCATCAAATCATATAATCGACATCACTACTTATTTGTGTGACTTCTCTGTGTCCTTTTTTATTTCACATTGAATGTATGATGGAGTGTTGGTTTTGTGTCTCCTGTATTTCTGCAGCCAGTGTTGCCATGTCAGTCTCTAAAGGAGTCTGTCCAAGTCTACCGAGACCATTGCAGAATGGCGAAAGAGTTTCACCAGGTTAAAACAGAGATCGCTCTGCTGGAAGACAGAAAGTAAGTGTGAAGGCTGAGAGTAGGGAAAACCCTGCCACTGTACATGGAAAGCTAATTTTCCGCGTTACAAACCACTCATTCCTGTGTGCACACAAGCAGCAAGCTGAAAAGTTGCTGAAAAGTTTCATAAGGGAACAAGGACAAGAACAATTTCAGATTCTATTAAAGTTTATTTCAGAGATTCCGTGATGCAACATGGTTTGGTGCTCTTCCTCAGGACACATTCCCTTTTGAGTGACATGGGGGATTTCCTTACAAGTCATGCTGTGCTCAGTAAAAATAGGCCTGTGTAATTGACAGGCTATTACATGCTACATTGTGGCATGCAACAGTGGATTATTTTTTTTATTTTTTTTTATGGCTTGTGTTGCCTGTACCAATCAGATCATGATTTCTTTATATTTAAATGAAGTTAGCATATGCTTCAGGAATTCTTTATAGAATTGATAAAGTGATAAAAAAAACATGCAGTCATTTGGACAAAAACAATCTAATCTATCTGATCTATTTATAATATACTAACCTAGGATGAGAGATATAGTGTAATTTCCCACAATAGCTTCTCCTTTTGCCTTTTTTTTTTTTTAATTATTATTAAACCTGATGGAATTGTAATATCTTGTAGGTCGAAATATCATGCAATCATTGTTTAAATGTTACAATAAATCACTAACCTATATTATACCACAGCGTTGTTCAATTCTTAAATTGGGGTCAGAAGATGTTGCATGCTCCTGATAAACCCTCCAGGGTTTCATTAGAATCACATGTTGGATGAATGTGTTTGTTATAATGCACTTGCTCTTTCTAGGGTAACAGCTCATTTACTGAGACATGCATGGCAAGTGATCTACATTATCCATCACTAATAATAAAATGGGTAAAAAGTGTTTATTTTTTACTAAGAAAAACAATAGTTGTTGATACGGTGGCGCTTACTAAAAGGAGACAGTCAACATACCAGGGAAGTGTCTGTGCTTTGTTTTCCTTACTCTCATATATTTAAGAATGATTATCAATGATTAAGAGTGACCTTTTTATCGTAAAAACTGTGGTTATTTTACTGGAACTCCTTGCTACTGTATCCACCCATGATGTGGTGCTCAAAGGTACAAACATTGGCAGTTTCACTGACTGGCTGCCTGCCAAGTGAGCATACTTTACTGGAACAGGAAGTGGTTTTAAAGGTGTAGAAACATTACATTACGGCATTTGGCAGAACTTCATTTTCCAGACTGACTTGAAATGATCTTTTTTATACTACTAAGCAGCTAAGGGTTTAGGGTCTTGCTCAAGGGCCCGGGCGTTAAACTTAGATTTGAACTAACAAACTTTCACTCTGAGGTCGTGGTATTTTAAATGTAGAACTTGAGTGTACACTTCATTTGTGCACAGTCTGCAAATATGTGTCACATGTGTATGTTTAGAGGGTGTAAATAAATATGGTTTAATTAGCAGATTATAGTTATTTGACTTTCATTGTTGTTTTAAATAAAGGAATAGCAGAGATGCTATCAGGAGTAAAAAAATTAAAAAAAGGCAGCGAAATTATATTTTAGTGATTGTTGAAGTCTAAATTATATTTAATTAAAAGTGTGAGCATCCAGTAAAATGTATTAGGTATAAAGTTAAAAGTATAAACACTAGCAATTTCCAAATGTATAAAAAAAAAAAAAAAAAAACAGTAGATGTTTTAAATGATGAAGTTAAATAACAGCAAGTTTCAACGTAAAATGAACCTTATGGCTTATCTGAAATGCAGGTGCATGTAGCCAATAAATGGATCAGAAGTAGTAAATCATATATATTGCTAGCATGACTTGCTAAACTAATCATCTTGCTAAAATCTAATTTAATTCAATTTTCTAATTAAATTATAAAAGAAAACAGGGTGACTTAGTTAATTTTAGGCAGTAAACATTAGCAAGTGGGTGAAACTTAACTTGTCATGCTTAGTAGCCAGCTGGGTTTATCTGAGTCTCTGCTTACTGAAACATATTGAAACATTTTATGGAGGTAGGGCTGGGCTAATAGCTATAGCATCATTTACATTATGTAACATGAGATAATCAGCTCAGATAATGAATTGGAATGAGTCTTGATAGGGTTAATGAAGATTTAATTATGTTAATTAGATTAGATTAGATTAGATTAGATTAGATTAGATTAGATTCGATTAAACATTGTCATTGTGCAACATACCTGTCCAGAGCCTGTGAATGCAGTAATGAATGTGAATGGATGAATCATTGTAAAGTGTGTATTATCTCAGGAATGAAATAATTAAATAGTTTTCAACTAAACAGCTGTTAAACTATTTTTCTCCCTTGTTCTTTGTGTACGCTTGTTTATCCTCACCTCAGAAGGGAGCTGATAGCTGAACTGGCTGAGGATGAGAAGGTGACGTTGGAGATCGCTCGGCTGGAGGAAGAGTTTCGCCTTTTAACAGAGGAAAACCGTACCCTTGTCACCATGTACACAGAGCGGACTCAGCAGCTTGCAATTCTGCACACAGTCAATCAGAAAAGGCCGGGTTCCTCGTGACACTTAGCCTTTTGTGTCATAGTCCGAATGAATATGCATTGCAAATGAAGATTTTTTCTTTCCTTCTGATCTTTCTTATCAGTATTCTTAACATACAATGTGCATTTTACATGTCATCATGATGTTTGAATCCACAACTGCAGTTCACAATAGTGAGCATTATATGCAGTAGTGTGAGGTCAAGATCAATACAGTGGAAAAGGGAGTAAGAAGAGCAAAGCTTTGAGATAACTGTACCAGGTTTGAAACTTTTTCACCTGCTAAAGAGGGAGAATGAGTTACTAGCATTTATTGTTTGTAATACAGATCTTAAAATTCTAGGCAACTGTTTAAGTAAATAAAGGGTTTTAATCTGGATTTACATGGAAATAGGTATAGTTAGTTGTGTTCTGAGATGGTTAGTAGTAAGAAGTGTAATGAGTTAATACTGATCTGAGCAAGAAGCACTTTTTGGGGTCTGTAATGGGAAACCAATAGATCTGTTATATGGGCTTGGATTTGAGGCTTGGACGTTGTGTGTGTGTGTGTG
>MU537915.1:2159555-2170024 GCA_024362625.1 Silurus asotus | reverse complement strand
AAACCCATTCATTTCAACTGACCAAACAATTATTAGGGGTGTAACGATACACAGAATTCTCAGTTTCTATGTCAAGGTTTGCTACAGTTCTGGTACAGTTAGCCAGGCAAGAAATGCAGAACATCAAATTGCTGGTTGTTTTTTATTAACTTAGTTTATTAATAATATTTGTGAACATCAATAATTTACATAAATAAATATACTAAATCACAATGCAATAAACATTTTATTATTTTGATTACATAGGCACAAATAAAAAGAATTTGAATCAAATTAATGGAAAATTGTAATTATCGAAAGCACTGTACCGAACAATTTCGATACTAATGTGTGTACCGTTCCACCCCTAATATATAGATATAACATTTTTTCCGTTAATGTGCTACTGTATTATAGTTCTTATAGTTGTTACCTGTAATAATAATGTTCTTATACAGTGCTTGTTATAGTATATTAGGGATGCAACTAATGATTATTTTGATAATAGATTTATCTGATTTAAAACTGTTTTGCTTATTATAACAATATAAAAGCCTAATTCAGGGTATTCATGAATAAAAGTGTATTAAAAAAGCCACGTATTGTGATTAATTTAGACATTTTAGAGCTTATAGTAGCTGCTTGTTAAGGAGTGCATGGGGCTTTCTCATTTAAACAAATTCCCTCATACTGGGTTGTTTCTTTCTGTAAAAAACAAAACCAAACAGCATTTGAGTATGAGAGGTGAAGCAGTTTTTGTCAGCATTTGTATTGTATTTTGCAGATGGCAAATTGACAACCATGCTTAAAAAAAACTTTATAAAATATAATGCTTTTTTGTAAAAAGAAACATACACAGACATTTTGTTAATTTGTGAAGATATAAGCATCTAGAATATATATTAAATTTACTGTTGTGTAATAATTAAATTATATATATGCTTAAATTAAATATACATACATCGAAAACAAGCATTTGAACGTATAGTAAAACAGGCTGTAGTAGTAGAAGATAAATGCTATAAAATGAGAATGAAACAGAGAAAATGTCATCGTTTACTGCTGCTGTTATTTGCTGCTTTTAGATGTAGTTTTTGTTCGCACCGTTTTAATTGAATCCATCACTATGTGGCGGGCGAGCTAATTACACAACCTGATGCTCGCGCATCACAACAGAACAGATCCACTGTAATTGTCCTGAAGTTACAAACAAACAGTTTACACAATAGCACTTCATTCAACTAGAAAACTTTCACATGATGAGGATGTTTCTCCTTCATTTTATGTGCTCGTGCATCACTGTGGTACTTCAATGCCACACAAGCTCAGCTTTGCAATAACTTCCAGGTACTTCCAGTTTTTTTTGTTGCGTTTAATACAAAATTCTCTTATGCCTTGTGTTCAATATAAAATGCTCACATGCCTTGTGTTTAATATAAAATGTTCCCGCTTTGGATGACTTTGCATGTACACTTTTTCCTGCTGCTGGTTGACCCTGTACTTTGCACTATTTCACAGACGGCTGTGTTATCTTACTGTCACACTAACCCGTAACTTGAGCACCCCAACTAATCGATAACGGCATTCGTTGACAACCAATTTCATTAGCAATTATTATCAATCTTATCGATTAGTTGTTGCAGCCCTATATATAATAATATAATATAATATAGTATAATATAATATAATAGACCGTAATTTTAAATACATTTCCGGAGTATAAATCGCACCCATATATAAGCCGCACCCACTGAATTTGATTTTTATTTTAGATATAAATAAGCCGCACCTGTCTACAATGAAACTAATGAACTTTACACAGGCCTTATGAAAGACAGTGTCTGTTACACGGTGTAACAGGTGAAATATGTTGTGGCTCCTTTAAGAGCAGAGCGGCATTTTGGGAATAGCATGCCGCCACTTTTTTTTCCGGTATTACTGCATGTGTGCAAGACCAAGGAATACGTCCTTATTATTTTCTGATGCTCATTTCTAAGTTTCTTTGACTAACCCATAATGCTGTTGCCAAGAATAATAAAGAAGAACGAGTTTTGGAAACCTGTCTGTGCTTATATGATTTCTGTTGCAACTGGAGTTACCGAGCTCTCCCATGACCCAGACTCAACACGTTACAACGGCTTGTATCTAAACAGTAGCCTACCTAGAAAGTCATTGTTCACTGTCTTCCTCCTTCCTTTCACAACTATTTCTTTCGGGAGTTTATCTTTTGGCATCGTCGTGCGTTAAAAAAACAACGTTTTTTTCTCCCGAAGCCGTGCTGCATAGAACACAGAAATTTAATTGGTTTAATGTTATGGGGTTTAGTTTTTCCAGTTCCTGGAAAAAACCCAGGAAAAATTCATAAATAAGCCGATTCGTTGTTTAAGCCGCGGGGTTCAAAACGTGGGGAAAAAGAAGTGACTTATAGTCTGAAAAATACGGTAATATAATATAATATATAATATAATATAATACAATATAATATAATATTCTTGTTAAGTATAATTGACTGGTCATTTGAAATAAATAGGTTTGGATCTGTGATCTCACATTTACTTTAAGTAAATTTAAACAAGCATTTTTAAATTGAACAACTTTAGTTTATTAAAACTAATCAAATGTTTGTTAATAAATCATATAATATAATATAATACAATATAATATAATATTCTTGTTAAGTATAATTGACTGGTCATTTGAAATAAATAGGTTTGGATCTGTGATCTCACATTTACTTTAAGTAAATTTAAACAAGCATTTTTAAATTGAACAACTTTAGTTTATTAAAACTAATCAAATGTTTGTTAATAAATCAATTTTGACACTTTTTTTATTTATCAATGATTTAATAAATGAACAAAAAATAGACCAAAATTTCCTTTTTGAATCGAGCGGTTGTATTTATACCCCCATGTTATTTAATACTCTATTCTGATTAGCTGATGATTGTTCTAGAGGTGTACAAAATATTTTTTTTTCACTCAAATCACAGCTGCATTACAATATCCGCCAAGTTAACTGAAAGAATGGAAACGTTAGATTGTTGTTAGATCAGGACACGGATCTAACAACAAACACAATAACACACAATTTGCATTATTTCCATTAATTATGTATTATTGTTTCATTTATTATTGCATGGAGTAAAAAGTATTGCAAATCATATAATAAATACATACACTGATACTTGTTCACAGGACTTTCTGCTTCCATGCTGTCTCTCTTTCTCTCTGGCAGGACCACCTTGGTTGTGCATTATTTATCCAATATTTTTTTATCCAATAATAATTAATCCAAGTGTCCTGTTGTCAATTATTCCTTACTTATTAATGTTAAAAAAAAAACCTATGATTCTGCAGTTTGCCTGTGGAATTTGTTTTGTACTGCAAAAAGAAAAAAGGGAAAAAAAAAGCCTGTATATCTGTCTTGGCTCAGAACTTCGTTCTCTGACTACAGTGTTTGTTATGACAGAGTATGTGTCAAAGTCCATCTGTTGTAAATCCTGTCAGCGAGATAATGAACTGCCATAAATGTTTGTCCGCCTCAGTTTTGACTAAGTGTCACATTCGACACTTTTGTTTTTTCTTTTCCTTATGTGCAGAATTTCCTCTTTCACAATGATGTAGATGTAATTTAGCGTGAAAATGTCTAGCAGCAAGAATTCAGAGTTCAGGTTCCAGTCGTCGGTGCACAGTGCGCACATACTGCGCTGTCTGGATGAACAAAGGCAGAAGGACTTCCTGTGCGATGTGACAGTGGTGGCTGAGAACCGCAGTTTCAGGGCCCATCGCTCGGTTCTCGCCTCCTGCAGTGAATACTTCAGCGCCCGCATAACCAACCACACAGGCCAGGGACTCGTGATCAATTTGCCTGATGAAGTAAGTGTGTACTGTGTTCTTTATCCAACAGCGTGTAAAAGTGCCTGCTATTTACTTTATTAGACACTTAGCATATCCCTTATTACCAAAACGTCTGAATATTATTTCTCAAAAATGTCCTGATGCTTAAGTGGTTTTGTTTTCCCAGGTAACAGCTGAAGGATTTGAACCCTTGCTGCAGTTTGCATACACTTCAAAACTACTCTTCACCAAAGAGAATGTGCTGGAGATCCATAACTGTGCCACAGTGCTGGGTTTCAAAAACTTGGACATAGCTTGCTTTGACTTCATCTTGCCCAAGTTCTTCGACAGCAACAGAGGTTCTTCGAAGGTCCAGCGAAATCAGTGCTGCAAGACCAAATGCTGGAAAGCTAAGGCTGAATCAGGATTCAACAAGGATGGTGCTAATGATGACGCTGATGTTTCATCCGTGACTCTCCCCTTGAAGAAACAGGAGCCAAACATCTCCTCAAATCTCAGTGAAAAGGCAGAAAGAACCTGTAGCCCGTGTCAAGTAGACACTGAGGCAGATACAGAAGTAGAGTCAGACTACTCCTCACTTTGTCCGAAATACCGCAAGTTTCAGCTCGCCTGTGGAAAAAGCCAGTCTTACACAGACACGGAACCAGAGAACACTGTGAGTACCTGCTCTCTAAACTGCCTGCCTTGCTCCAGCTATGAAAAATGTGAGGCTACAGACACCGTGGCTAGCAAGACCTCAACAGGAATCGGCGACGAGAAAGCCATGACTTTTTGCTGCTCATTAACAAAGCAATCACCAATTGAAACACCTCAAAATGTTTGCTCAGGCAAGACACTTCCACAGATGTGTCCAGTGACTGCATCCTGCAGTCTCAGAGGTTCTTTTTCTCCTCCTCCAACAGCTGAAGAAATGGATGAAAGCACTTCTGTGCAAATCACAGGGAAAGAGTGCGCAGTATCCGATTGTAGAGCTGGAGCTGTTTGCCTGAACCCAGGAAAAGAGGAAAGGAGCAGTGTGGAGATGGAGGTGGCTAACCAGCTCAGTGCCTGGCCCGATGTTTGCAGCTCGCGTGTCTCAGAGGCCGCATGTGGCCAAGGTGTGACGATGAAAAGCTCGGAGCTACAATGGCTAAAACAGCTCGAGTGTCCTTTTCTCAGGGATTTGGGTGCAGTGGATGCTCAGGTGCGGTGCAGTGAGGTGACTTCTGGCTCAGGAGAGTGTTCCTACAACTTTTCTCTTCATTCAGGAGAGGATTCTGATAGCTTCGACACTGAGGGGGACAGCGAGTCCTGTACGAGCGAGCAAGCAAGTCTGGTGAGCATCTTTTCTAATACCATGAGATTTTTACCCAGTTGTCAGGTGGCACAGGAAAGTTGTTGTTTTTTCCCGCTATGTAGGTATGCTTTTTGTTTTTTTCAATATCATTTGAAATGGTCACTGTTGTATTTGCAATCTGTTAACAATCGCATCAAATAGGCCGGCCCTTTTTTCAATATGACCAATGATGTACTACATGCCCTCATGCATAGACCCGAAACACTGCGAGTCTACAGAATAAAAAAGCAAGAAACAACATCGGAAATCTGTAAGTGAATTTTGAAATCACTCAAATGCCTGCATGTAGTGAGAAGAAACATTTCCTAATGATGACTAAATGTGTGAAATCGAAAACTTGCCAATAATACATAACACACATTGCATCTTTATCTTTAACTTTATAAAGTG
This sequence comes from Silurus asotus, assembly GCA_024362625.1. NCBI lineage: Eukaryota > Metazoa > Chordata > Actinopteri > Siluriformes > Siluridae > Silurus > Silurus asotus. The sequence continues at coordinate 2,164,459 of MU537915.1, read as the reverse complement.
GCTTACGAGTCATTTGAGCTCATTATTTAACCACTTGTTAATATTACTGTTTTTTTTTTGGTTAACGTTGGAAGAACACAAAGTGCTCTGTGCTCTTTAATCTGATTAAAGATAGAGCAGAGAGATCAGTCATTTAGAATGCAGAGGAGTAGTCATTAACAAACCATGGCCTGATACAGTCGTGTAAGAATTTAGGATGTGAGAATTGTGATCTTATTTCTAAGGCAAACAAAACATACTTTTTTTCTTTTTCTTTTTTTCATCAATAATGAATCATATAGACCAAATTACTTGGTTTGTGATTTTAAAAAGGCAAACTGATGATCATTTTAGAGTTTTTTTTACCCTCTTTTAGATGTTCAATTGCACCCTTTCTGTTGAAGCAACAGCTACTTTTAGCCCCTTAATGAATGTAGACTGTAAGCTTTCTTCTGGTTTGACTTTGGAATGTAGACATTTCAGATTTTTACTTTTTTTATTAGTTTCACTGTAGTGACTGAATCATTTACAAATTGCACATGTTACATGTACATCATACAGCACAGTGAAATTGTTTCTTTGCATATCCCAGCTCATTAGGAAGCTGAGGTCAGACGTGATATAGTGCCCCTTTAGCAGAGAGGGTTTGAGGGCCTTGCTCAAGGGCCCACCCGGGGCAAATTGGCAGTTCTGGTGCTTTAACCCCTGACCTTCTGATCAGTAACCCAGAGACATAAATGTTGAGCTACCACTTCTCAATTTATATCCAGAACTATATATGGGCTAAAGAAAAAGGCGATGGCAGGACAGATGTGTCATAGAACTAATTTCCAGACCAAAACATTTGAAACATAGAGTGCATAATTTAAATTTGACAATTGAAATATATAAAAATATAATATTTTATGCCTGCACCTTGCTTCAGGGTGTGGCTGTTGTTCCTAGGGTGATGTGCAGTGTTGGATTTTCTCTTATGATGGATTGATCTGTGCGTTATTGCGACATTTATTTTATAAGGATGTAATGGAACTTCACGATACGTATGGGCTATTTTTTATAGCCAAAGCCTGGCTGATACCGGACTTGTTTTGATAGCTTCTTAACCTTAATGTAGTTATGTAATGTTTTTTTTTTTCTATGGGGTCTTTTTTTTCACAAACAGGTTATATTCTCATCATATTTCACTTTAAATGCATACAGGTGGACTCCATTCAGATAATTATGTGACTTCTGGTGGTGTCTAATTGCAGCAGAACAGATCTATTGGTTTTACAGTAACATTAACATTTATGGAAAATGTATATTATTTATAAAGTTAAATAAAAAAAATATTACACTGTAGTGACTTCTTTGCTCACCATTTAATAGCATATTTCGTATTCAATCAATACATTATAATCCAAATGGAGTCAAGTGTAAGGTGTGGGGAGAAGATTGCTGAGATTGAGAATGCATTAGTAAGAAGAATGACGAAGAAACTATTCAAGTGAATGAAATAAAATGATTGTTATATACCTTGAAACAATTGTTAACAAAATGTTCCTGTCTCCAAACTCTTTATAGAACCTAAAGTTATACATATGATCAATGTTCTTCTAAATCTCAGATCATATGGAGCAACTATTGCCAACTATCCGTGGCAGCCAGGTCAGGCCAAGTTTTGTGAATAGCTTAAGACTGTGTTTTTTTCAATGCTCTGTAAATAGAAACTGAAATGATGAAGTGGATGTATCCTTTTTATTATTCATGGAAAGACCACAAGTGTTGCTCCTGTTTAAAAAGAACAGCTCACCGCTCTAGCTATTTCTGTATTGCCTCTTTATAATACAGTGTAATAAGCAGCTAACACTTTGTACGAAAACCAACCCAATGCAAAGAATTGCAATATTCTGCAAAGGTCAAGTCAAAAACCCTGGCATTTTACTTCCAGAAGCCAAAGGATTTGCATCCAAACCTTAAACATGACAATTTAATGTAGGTTATGTTCCTTTGCCCTGTTACATTTGGTTTTAGACCACAATTTATTATATTCATATTTATTTTTATTTCAAATCCAGTATACTATGGTAGAGCGCTGACATAACAATAACTTTGTCAATGTCCAAATATTTACAGACCTGTCTGTATGTACCAAGTTTGGTGTGAGAGTAAACGTATTGTTGAGATATGGCCTTACTTCCTGTTTGGTGACCTTGCCACAAAGTTAATTTGCACGTTGTGGACATGCGGTGATTCCGATTTGTAAAGAATTGCCAAAATCTATAGGAAAAGAAGCATCTTTTGTTTCTTTTGTAAACTCCAAATGTCTAACTTCCAATAATAATAATAAAAAAATAATTAATTACATTAGGAAATTGTAAAGTAGCCGCAAATGTAAACGGTTTGATTTTTTTCAGCTTCTTGCTCAGATGCAGCTGCCATTTTCTGTGGATGGCATTGTGTCACTAAACCGCAACGACTTCCAGCAGATGCTGAAGACACAACGGCTGACACGGGAACAGCTCGATTTTGTGCATGATGTGCGGCGCCGCAGCAAAAATCGCATCGCCGCTCGCCGCTGCCGCAAGAGGAAACTGGATTGCATCCACAACCTGGAGTGTGAGATTGAAAGACTTGTAAGTGACTATAATGTGGTGATTATTTCCATTATAAACATAGGTAGTATTGTGGTTTTATATCTGTGCTTGTGTATTTGTGCTCATTCAGCACAAGGGTGTTAGTAAGTCAGGAGTAGTTACAGTGATGTAGGAATGTTTGGATCAGAGTTAATTGGCAGGCCACTCACATGTAAAAGTCAAGTCAAGTCAAGTTTATTTGTATAGCGCTTTTCACAACAGACATTGTCTCAAAGCAGCTTTACAGAAATCAACAGTTAAGGTGAATGTTGTGCATTTATCACTGATGAGCAGCCATGGCAACTGTGGCAAGGAAAAACTCCCTTAGATGTTATGAGGAAGAAACCTTGAGAGGAACCAGACACAAAAGGGGAACCCATCCTCATTTGAGTGACATCAGAGTGTGATTATAGTCTTTAAACAATACAGAACACTGGAGAGGGAGAACTAACATGAGCACTGGAGTGTAAGAGGTGCCGACCACGAGCCGGAATCAGGAGTCTATCATGCTTTAATCAGAATACACACACACACACACACACACACACACATACCCACACACAAGTCATGTAGAGTTACGCAATCCACGGAAGAAGTATAATCCACGGAACGGAAAGTAATCCACAGAACCAGCGGGGAATGCTGCCAGCCTCAAGCAAGGTCGGTGTCCATAGCCATAAAGGAGGTCCGACACTAGTGATGTCGGAATGGAGGCTTATATAGGGGACACCTGTCTTTTGTTAATTCCGGGAGCAGCAGAGCGAGACAGCGTAACAGCTACCGAGGGGGGGCGTGGCAGGTGGATCCCTGACAATAATAATATAATATAAAGTAATAATAATGTAGCTGGCTTTGTGCACAGGGGCATTGTCATGCTGGAAAATATTTGTCTTCCAGTTTAAGTGAAGGAAAAATTTAATACTACTGCATTAAGACATTCTATACATTTGCGTGCCTCCAATTGCTCACTTGCTGAACGACAAACTCAAAATATACTGATTCACCCAATATTATTTCTTTCAGCACAAATTATATTTGGGTTTGAAATTTTAAATAGACAAGTAGGGGGTACACTATACTTTCACAAATTTCTACATTAACTACGGTTGTAACGGTATACGTATTTGTACATACAAGTATTCGGCACAGGTACAGGTACAGGTATGGTTTGGTACACACGTACCTCATGCAATCCTTTTAATAATTATATAATAAAAATGTGATTTCCCTCAAGAACATATTAAGCAGCGGACCACAAGTTTGTTTAGTCTCCGCCTCGCACTTAAAGCGCATTTTTCATTATTGAATATAAAATCATACACAACAATGCCAAGAGTATAAAAAAAGAAACTAGAGTTAGTGCAGGGTCACTGTGGTGACTGCGGCGTGCTAACCAGGAAGTGGCGAGAAGCTAACAATAGAGATATGGATTCTTTGGCGTTATATGTCCAGCTTCTAGAATTTATTTTAAAAGGAGAAAAATCCTGACAATTCTGCATATCGGGGGGAGTAAATGAATGAAGGATGGAAGGAATAAAGAAATGTATTAAAGTATGCTGAAATAAGTCAAACAGTTTTCCCTACATTTATTCTTTAGGTAGGCTTGTTCCTGGATTTCAGCTGAGGATGACGGCTGAAGCTTTGCTAATCTGGTTATATGAGTTAAGCAATATATGAATCATTAATCAGTCATGATCAGAATGTGTTCAGACCATTGTATTGTCTTGATCAGAGGACATGCACTACTGTTGAATTGTAAAATCTGAATAAACTAAATTAAGGGGTGGAAATACCTGTACTTTATTATTATAGTTTATTTATTTATTTATTTATTTATTTAGTATTAAATTAAATTAAATTAGATTAGATTCAACTTTTGTCATTGTGCATGTTATGGTACAAGGCAACAAAATAGAGTTAGCATCTAACCAGAAGTGCATTGATACAAGTGTAAAATAGAATAAGATAGATAGATAGATAGATAGATAGATCTGCATGTTATACATGGACTTCTGCAAATTTCCTCTCAGTTTCAAGCTTTCAATAAAATGAATCATTGTAGAAAAATAAAATGATCAGAAATCATGTCAATCCATCTACAGAACCCTTCAATGCTATAGCTATCTGTGCATGTTTGAAGAGGAATAAGCAGCCAGACTGCAATGTGAGATTTAAGGATAAGTAACTCTGACCTTACCTCGGGGTAATGTTTCAATATAATGATGTAAGCAAAGTCTAGGTTAGTCAAGGCTAACATGAGATGTCGCCTTTGTCTTCCTAAGGCACAAATTCCAACTTAAGCTTTGCTTT
>MU537915.1:2114115-2156625 GCA_024362625.1 Silurus asotus | reverse complement strand
TATATATATAATTAAATAGAATAAATCAAAGTAATTACTGTTTAGTGCCTAACACATTAATACGTTCCAGATGGAACTCAGATTTTAATTTTGTTTTAATTGTACATTTGTATCGAACCAAAATCCTTGTACAGAAAAATTTGGGTACAAATACGTGTACTGTTACATCCATAATATATACTATAATATATTCACATCTATTTACATACTATAATATACTGTTTTTATATAAAATAAATATATATATATATTTATACTATTTCTGAAATGAAGTAGATTCTAAGCGATGTGATGTGTAAATCTGTATCAATCAGTACAAAGGCAATGCAGAAGAATGTGTGTGTGATATGTTATTTATTTTTTTTAAGAAACAGACCTGAAAGGAAAACAGCAAATATATTGTCCTGTGAACATGGAAAGCACAGAAATTGGTGACAGGTGTCACTGCTCATCTTTCCTGAATTGCAATGTAAGTTAAAAGTCAGCAGATGCGGTATCTAAGGAAGACTCTGAATCCTCCCTGTGTCCTGACAGATTCTTCAGCTGTCATTCAGATGAAACCAGCTGCTATGGAGAGAGCAAACTGACAACACATAATCCACAGTCATGTTCATCCATGATTAAAACGGAATGAAAAATCTGCTTAAGGTACTGATTATGAACAGATTAGAGGCTACATACGCAGTATAATCCAACCATGCAAAGACCAAGAACTTTATAAACATCAGTCTTCAGAGTGCTTTGCATTACTTCACACTTCTGACTTAAATTTACATCCTTTCTCAAATTGACTACCATCTCAGAACCTTTTTGATCACTGTAGAAAAGGTGATCTTTTTATAGGTACACATTCTGAACTGTTTTAATAAAAACAAATGACTGTTTCCTTTCATACACTATATAAATGGTGTCTGATTCTCTCAAATCTTGACAGTGAAGTTCGAAATGAACTGACCCGGCACTTATTGCTTTAATTAACGGGCCTCATTGTTTCACCAGCCAACTGTAACCTGACCATCTGACCAAGAGACATATTTCACACAGTAATCCAATTAATCTTAGTGTAACAATGTCTGTAAAAATCCAAAAGGCATTGTATAGCAGGCACAGTCTATCCACTTTAACCTCAATTGATCCAAATGAGCTGTTTATAGACTAATCCCTTTATGCATATAGAAGACCATGTGTTGAGATTTACATTGCCAAGATAGCCATTAGCACTGCTCTGCTTAGCCTTCTGAGGCGGATCATGAGTGCGCACGGATTACAGTCATTAACACTAATGGTACATTTGGCTTCATATGTACGACCGCATCATGGTGATTAATATGCATAATGTGCCCTCCAAATGTGATGAGCTGTTGTACCGGAACTATCCCTCCCATACTGCTTTAAATGTGCATTTGCATTGTTTTGTGACTGTGCTTGCATGTAGAAAACTTTGAACTAAAATATGATGTAGAAGCAGCTCACAGGGTCCTAAATTTCAATATCTGCATTTTGACATAGGGGATATTCATAATGACTAGTAGTTAGACATCAGCATCCTTTTATTTATATGCAACAAACTAGATGTGTACAGCAATCAAATTAAATATTACTTAATTTTTTCCTAAAAATGCTACACTCCATTAAGTTTAGTTTGATAACATTTAATATGTTTTCTATGTTCTATTGTGATTAAAATATGGGTTTATGAGATTTGCAAATCATTGCATTCTGTTTTGAATTACATTATGCACACAACATTTTTGGAATTGGGATTATATTTGTGGTGGTAGTGTGAAAAACACACTGATTTATTACAAACATAATTGTTATAGTTCCTTGGCTTTATAATGTCTTCTATTATTCCCCGAAATTCCCTTTTTGAATGAATTCTACAAAAAATACTACAAACCAACTGCAAAAGAAATGTTAACCATTATAGGGCTGAAAAGAGGACAACAAATATAAATAAACTTAAACTAAAAAGCAGAAGAACTGAACAAAACTGACCTGCATTACTGTCATCATTGAGAATCTTTTTCCCGAGGCAGTGGATGGAGACAGTGGGTGGAAGGAGACCAAGTCTCCACATTATCTAGACCAATGGAGCCACAGTGGCCAGAGGCAGTACAGGGGTGTGAGTTGTGCAAACCTGCACCTTCAAATGCAGTAAACTGAAATAGTGCTATAGAGCTCAAAACTCCCATCCTTGCTGGGCATATTCCTGGGTGCTTTTCAGGCCTTTTTCTAAGCCATATGTGCCTGAAACAGACCAGTCCGGTCCTCTGCTTTCAGGCTCCACCTCAGCAACGTCTTCCACTTCCTGTTTTAGTTTATTCTCACGTAAATCCAGTGAAATGTCCCCAGGCTCCTGTACTGAAGCAGTCTTTGGGGTCGCTTTTCTTCCTCCACTGTTCATATCACGGAACAACAACAAAAATATTTGTGTATTTAAAAAATCTGTGCTCTGCTGGGTCTGACCCAACCCCTTCCACCACATTCCTCTTTCCCCTCTACTTGCCTGATCATTAACACCTGTGCAGGCTTATCAGGATGGGGGACACAATATATATGGAGGTTAACATGCAGGATTAGAGGAGTAGAGATTCAATTTGCACATGATGCACTTTATGTGGTGAGGACACTTACTAGTCCTTAGCTCTGTGTTTTCTGTGATGTAGCTGTATGTTATTTTATGTAGCACAAGGGTTCAGGAGAAACGTTGATTCATTTCACTGTGTTCTGCATCAGCTACAGTATATATGGTTGAAATGACAATAAAAGCTTCTTGACTTGACTTGAAGTAGGACGACCTTAGCCTGGCCTGATTTTAAGCAAGCTTTATGCAAAGCCAAAAACATCTAGTCTAAGACTTTTAAATGGAGTACTTATAATTGGAAGAGGTTGGAGGGAGCCCATCTATCTTGTATACTGTATCTTGTATTAGAGCAGTAAAATTTGGTGCTTCAAGTACAATTCTCTTATGCTGACACCTAGATGTTCAACATGGCACCTCATGGCAAAGAACTGGATTTGAAAATTAGAATTGTTGCTCTCCACAAAGATGGGCTCGGCTATAAGAGGCTCAGAAACACCCTGAAACCCTAAGTTACAGATCAGTGGCCAAGATGGGTTCCACTCGGAACAGGCAAGGGTCAAGCAAAGAAGTTGAGTCCTCATGCTGTGCATCAGTTGCAGAAGCTTATTCAAAAAACAGATGCATGAGTACTTACAAGAATGGTTTGCTGAAGGCAACCTGTTCAAGAGCTTGAATTTTTGGAACCATGTCCGGTGGTCTGATGAGACTAAGATAACGTTGTTTGGCTCAGATGTTGTGGCAACGCCCTGGTGAGGAGTACCAAGAAAATTGTGTCTTGCCTACAGTCAGGAATGGTGGTGGTAGCATCATGGTCTGGGGCTGCATGAGTGCTGCTGGTACTGGGGAGCTGCGGTTCATTGAGGGAAACATGGATTTCAACATACATTGACATTCTGAATCAGAACATGATGCCCTCCCTTCAGAAACTGGGCCAAACAGCAGTTTTCCAACATTAAAACGACCCAGAATACACAATCAAGATGACAACTGTCTTGCTGAAGGTAAAGTTTCAATTTGATTCAAGTAATTTTTATTTGTATATTGTTTTTGACAATGTACATTACAAAAGTGATGTAGTGGCCAAGAATAACTCTAGACCTGAACCCTATTGAGCACCCATTGAGCATTCTCAAGTGGAAGGTCTAGAAGCGCCATGTGTCTAACATCCAGCTGCTCCATGAAGCCATTATTGAGGAGTGAAAGAGGATCCCAGCAACAACCTGTGCAGCTCTGGTGAATTTCATGCCCAGGAGGATTAATGCAGTGCTAGATAACAATGGTGCTCGCACAAAATATTGACACTTTGGACACATCATATTATATATCAGAGTATACTCTTTAAGAAGAGTTATCTTTCTATTGCATTATCAATCTCAAAGTTACTACCTGTATCCTCCTGCTTTGACACTCTTGGAAATTGGAAAGACTGGCATCCTCCTGTTAGTAAGCAATGTTCATTAGCAACTTAAATCCTGAAAATTAGTCACACAAGGAATCAAATATATTAGAAGCATTATTAAAAAAAGATTGTCAGCCTTTGTTCCTGTGGGACTAGCTTTTGCACAATCAGAGGTTTATACCTCACCCCAAAGAATGGTAGGGCGATTAGCAACTGCTCCACTTCTTTCCCTTCTTTTCCCTTCTCACTTTAGCTTACGTTATAATATGCTATATTAAGTGGGTGCCAGCCACAAGAAGTCCTAAAACATTAGCAGGTCATAACTAATAAAGAGAATTGAGCAGAATCTCATGACCATTAACACAACGTTTCCTGTCACTAGAGTGGATGGCAGATGAAATATATTTCCAATGTGCCAGGGTTTGGTCTCTAAAAGGTCTCAACAGGTGCTTTCAGTTCTCAGCTATTCTCCCCAAGTGTTGCCATCTGTGGGAACCTTCTGATTCTAAGTTTGGAATGCATTTTTAGGACACCGGTTTTGTATGAGCCCTCCTGATCACACATATTAATACTTTCTTAGGAATCTTACAAAAAGCTGCAAATTCAGGTCTTCATCCCAGAGACTGGACCAGAAAAGTTTGGCGGCTTAGGTGTAATATGCAGGAATTTCTGTTGGCCTACGGGCACTATAGCTGAACATTCTTACGTGCAATCATAAACACATTAGCATGTGTTGACAGGAACAGTCTTGGGGTCATGGTCCTGGATTTAAACCTACAGCTCATTAAAAGCATTCTTATATATTGCTTGAAAATTATAATTTAAGTGATTTCCTTTTTTGAATAATTCTTTAGTTGGATCCATTTCAAATTGAAAGTTCTTCTTACTTCATGGATATTCTATAGGACTCAAGGTTTGATATCAAGTGAGTGCAACCGCTGTGTGTAAGTTTCTCTGTTAATGTCAAGACAATCATTAACATCCATGTGAACATAAGCAGCTCTGGCCTTACCAGTTAGGAGGGAAATCAAATGAAAAGCCCAGTCTTTGTATCTGCAGTTCTTTGAAAGGTGATCAGATAATGCTCAATGCCATCAGATTCAGATAGCTTCTCAGGTTCCGGCTCTTTTAGTTGACACAAATGTACAATACACTGAACTAGTTTGTGTGCACACAACCAGTTGTGATGTATGAAAGTGTAATAAACTACTTCATTGAAAAAAAGTAACCGTGCCTGGGTCTTAATCCATAACATATACTAAAATAATTAACCGTAAACTAAATTAAAAAATTCGAACCACACACATTTTATAATATATATTATAATATAACATATAACATATAATATATTAAATAAATGATTGAGTGGGGCTCTGTGAGCATTATTATTAAAGCACATTAACGTTGTGGCCACACATATGCAGTTGTTACTAACAAAAGTAGGCCTATTATGCAAGTGGGTGGCCTGGTCTGATGAATCATGCTTTCTTTTACGTCATGTTGACAGTCCGGTGCATATTTTTAAAGGGGTGCAGTGTGTGTGTGTGTGTGTGTGTGTGTGTGTGTGTGTGTGTGTGTGTGTGTGTGTGTGCAAAATATGCAGAGGTAATCTGTTGTCAATGTTGATATTTTCTCACACACTCAATGTAAATATCAACAATAATTATAGGATACCTCTGCATATTTTTCACACACACACACACACACACACGCACACACACACACACACACACACACACACACACACACACACACACACTACATCGATTGACAATGGGAAAACCAATATGGACCCAATCTACCTCTGCAGGACTTTGTATGCGTTTTTTCTACATGCACACACTTCTGTTTCTTACATTTAAACTATTCTTATATTGCACAGGTGTAAAAAACGATTATTTAATGACTGTAGACTTTGTCAACTCAAGCCAGTTTGGCCCATTTTTCTTGAACCTCTTTCAACAATTATTATAGAAACAATTTAAACTGAATACATTTGGGTTTAAAAGACATAAAGGGGGCAGATCCATCCATCCACATAGATAATCCTAGACAATCTTAAGGCAGTAGCAGATCAGTGAATTTTGTATTGGATGCCACCTTTACCACAAATTACTGCCATGATCAGCTGTAAATGTTATTATGATAAAAAGGCATCTACGAGCTACAACAGCTCACAAAGCAGTAGACCGTATGATTGCATAGAGCAGGAAAATGCTAAAACAAAACCTAACATCTGCCCACTACAGAGTTCCCATCTGTCTACTCAATAAGCGTAAAAAAAGGGTTTTGCACATAATGAATTACATTTTATTTCCTGAGCGCTTTAAACAATAGACATTGTCACAGAGGAACTTTATAGAAATGCGGATATACATTTTACATTTATCCCTGGTGAGCAAGCCAAGGGAGACAAGGTGGCAAGGAAAAACTCTTTAGAGATGATATAAGGAAGAAACCTGGGAAGAAACAGACTCAAAGAGGAATCTATCTGAGTAATTGTGAGCTGCATAATTTTACAGACCTGCAATGGCTCATTTACTAAGATAGATCCTTGACCAATGAGACCTTCTGCCTATGGCTTTGAACTAACTGCAAAGCCTGACAGCAATGATGAAGTTGAAGAAAAGCTTTTGGATAAAGATTATGTTTAAGTGGTTATAATGTACAACCATCTGGAGTTTTTACCAGTACTGGTTTAGCCATGACTGCTTTAACAGATGGAAACTCTAGCAGGAGCTGCTAGTCTAGGCATTACAATCTGTTCACACTAACCCTAAAATGCTGATTTTTTTCTCTCTCTGCACCATGAAGTGTATAACCTGCCTGACTTATACAATACCACCCTTACTTTGCATGGAATCTTCCAGTTAGGCCACTGGAAAGGTCATTAAAGTCCAAGTGTGCTACTTGCTAGAACCAATCTTATTTATTATCAGAGGAAATATATTGACCTTTGGCAATGACAGGACTGTTACAGAATAATTTAGCATGCTATATGAAATTTCATATTTTGCCTCCATCTAACATCCTTTAAAAATGCAAGCTCTTGTGGAACCCCAGCAGAGCCGAACATATTTAAACTGAATTAATATTTATTATAAAGTGAAGTCTCCTTGAAGCCTTTTCTAACTGTGTTTAGCCTAGTTTTGAAACATGCGACTAGTTCTGACTTATTTTGCCTTAAGCATTTTCTTATCTTCTCTTAGCATTTGGAGCAAACCTACGTAAATCCTAAAAAAAAAAAAAAAAAAAGCCAAAGGTTCTCTTGAATCTTTTAAGGGTAATTGTCTGAAGGTGTGAAATTCTACTTGAGCTATATGAGAACAATATGTGTACCTTCTGGAATTTTTTTGACTAAAAAAATCATCTGTAATCACGATAACGGCAGTAAATGTCAAAAATCTGCGCTCTTTCATTTCTTCTGCTGACTTATTAACAGCTGTTGCAGTTGAAAAAGCTTTTATGAGTGCATTTCTCTTGGTTTCAGTAAGGCAAAAAAAAGTGAGGGCAGTTAATGTTTGGCATTTATTGAGAGTCTTTGAGCTTTAAAAATATTACCAGTCTGGTCAATACATTAGGGATGTGTTTTGTATAGATCGGAAAATGTACTGAATTGTTCCAGCTTCAACAAAATGATGGATAATGAGGCTTGAATGACTTGTATTTAGATATTAGACTGTTTATGTATAGATGTTTGTGTTGATATTGGCTTCAGGAAATTGTATCACTGGTTAAAACTTGCAATATTATCAAGACCTGTGAACATCTGTTAATTCATATAGACTAAAATAGTTCTGTTTAAAATATACAAAATCTTTTTATTTTGAAAAATAACGAATGGGCACATGAAATGCTACATTGGAGTAACTGATATCTTCCTGATTATGACCCCAATACATTTTCATTCAATAATTCCCCATACTAAACAATTACCCCAAGATGTTTTCCACTACCACAAAGTTTGATATGCACACTATGCCCATGTTCCAACAAATAAATACATAAACAAACTCAATTGTGCAACTCAATTGTTAAATTGAAATGCTTTGCCTAAATCAATGGAAAAGCCTTTTTTTCTCTTTAGGTCACAGTTTCTTTCCTTGGGAAGCGTTTGGAATTGCATAAGACTCCTGTGAGTGCTGCTTTTCCTCGTGGTCTTCTTCTTTTCCTCATCGCTTTGTGGCACCTGAAGGAGACTCCTAGTTCCTCCATTAACTCGCTAAAACATATGCACTGAAAAAGAAGGTGAAGCCAGATGTGAGCTCGCATTCTGAAAAAGAAACACTGCTCCATTTCTTACTTTAAATTCAGTTATACATTTTCAGGAATAAGTGAAAATAGCATGAGGCTTCCTAATATAAATGAAAAGGTTTTGCAGTTGCAAAGAAACTTTAAGTCTTACTAAAATGTATTATTGGCGAAATATTATATAAAAAAATTGTTTAAAATTATTGAACAAATTATAAAATAAAATTCTCAGCTCACTAAATAAAAGAAAAATAAATGTATGGTGATACATGACAACAGGATTACACACATTTGTATTTCTATACTGTGAAAAGGCTACATAACACACATAACCGGCACAGCAATTTACAGCGGAGTTTCTTTGCTGGATGCAAAACCTAATCTTTTTTTTGCTCAGTGACTACACAGGCACTTGTTACCTACAGCCTTGTTTTTTTGACTATGGCAGAATATCTTACCTTGTCCTATTCATCAAGAATTCAGCAAATGTATAATACATATAATCCCAACCCACAAAAGCCACGAGCAGAGACCCACTACTCTGCATATAACAGGCCTTTAGGCCTATCTTGGATTATCTATGATGAATAAGACTATTTGAGTTTTAAATGGCCAGTACATCCTATGCATGGGCACTTGCATATTTTGGTATTTTCTCAGCACCATACATTAATCAAACAAATCAGCTAATTAGCAACCCTTTTGTAACAAGCAAAAAATCTAAAGTAGAAAAATGTCAAATTTAAAGAATTAACCATCATAGAATAAAAGTCAACAGATACACCATTTTGTTGTCTATTATTTCTCTGTGATGGGGATATATTTAGCGAGTGTATGTAGAATAAATCAACAAGTAACAAGTGGAAAAAGGTCTGGTCACAGGAAATGGGTGATTAACAAGGTTGCACGCACCCCTTCCATAGCTACCAAGCTGATAGTGGGAGTGATTAATTTAAGGAGCATACATCATCCTCAAGGAGGTGCCCACTCTCTAAATCTGTGGATTTGGATGTGCCAGTGAGCGTGGGGGAATCATGTCTCTGCAGCTGCCGTGACTGAACCCCATAATAGAAACAAAAAGCCTTGCAGATGAAAGACACAAAACAAACAAATAAGTGCAATCATGCAAATGAAAACATACAAAAGAAATGTAATGAAAACGAAATAATATTTTTAAAGAAACAAGCAAGCTATTAATAAAAGAGATAAAATATTAACATATACAAAGCATGTAATTTATTAACATGTACTGAAACTCTGATGATGAACAATGAATTCCAAATCTGTGAGGTCTTTTAAGCTGTGAGCTATAAACACACTCATATTCTATCCTATCCTACCTCCTCAACATCACTGTTCTGGCGGGATTTATAGATGAACTCTCCGATTGCCACAAAAACAGAGAGAACAAGGCCAGCAGCAAGCACAATGAAGATACCACCAATGTTCTCAACTCCCAAGGAATTGGCCTCTTTGTTGTTCTCCTCAGGGCAGCCATTCCCCCTCCACCATTTCTCCTTCATCATGTGAAGCTTGCCCTCCTCCTGCAGCTGCAGGATGGCGATAGTCACCTTGTCCCGGTAAGGCGAGCCTGGGGAAAAAACACAACTATTATGTTGCAGCTAGTGCTACTGAATAATGTGCACATTCAACTGCACAGTGCATAGGATCACAAACAATGGAGCTGCTTACGGCCATTGATGACTTGCATTTTGTAGTAAAAAATGGCTCAGTGTGTGAACTGATTTATTCCAAATGTTCCTCTCAGCTCCAAAATGATAAAGTAAAATCAAACTCAAATTAAATTGTATATTCATATATGAGATATAACCTATATCTCATACATTAAAAAAAAAAACTACAATATAAATTTATACAATATAAAGTTATACCGTATTGCACTCATTCACAAATCTGACCAGATAAGTTTGCAAAATAACTGCATGTATGAATGAATAGTTCAATAGATTTTGAATATATGATGTGTTAAATATTAATGATATGCCATTTGCTTAGTGCACTCATAATCTACAACATAAAAAAGCATGTTTTATGATATTTGAGAACCACTGAAGATTCCTATCAAGAATCTTAGAATCCATCAGCTGCCTTACCTATAGGTGTTCCTACTCCATAGCCTTTGGAGTCTATGAGTCCACCGACCTGAGTGAGGTTACAGTTTCTCTGGCTAATGTATTCTATGCTGGTGGACTCCATGAGGAGGGCATAGTCTGTGGTGAGGACACGTGTAATGCCCTCTTTATTGTTCTTCACCAGAGCGGTGTTCTTCCTGCTGCTCATAAACGCCCACATCTTCTCATATGTTGAGATCTTTGACTTCTGAAGGCAAACAAAAGCAAAGCAAAGTTGCTCCTGACTAAAACTTTCTACGAATGGAAGAGCAATCCTTTCTGTGCATCTCACTTCTCAGATCTTGTTATGTAGGTCTCAATGTCAGCTTATCAATGATAAAAAGTAAATCAGATCTGTGCAACTCATGTGCATTGACATTGTACCCAGTGCCTTTCAGGATGTAGCAAGAAAGGCATGGTGTCACAGATATGCAGTCTGTGTGCAGAGAGTCTTTAAATTAAAAAATAAAAAAATAGGACAGGAGTTTTTCTGGGCTGATTCAATTTGTTTTGTTTGTCTACATGTCACTGCTTTATCAGCTACAGAAAGCAATAATCATGGGCTTTAATCTTTTCTTGATAAACCGATCCTGGCTGTGATGGCTCTTCTGACCTCAGCATAGGTCTCTACTGCCAGCTCTGTCTCTCTTTTTGCACTTGAAAATTGCTCTATTTGTCTTTAAAAGCAAGCAGAAATATTGCTTGAATACTGGAAATAAAAAATGTGGCCTTATAAATGTGGCCCCTTAAAAATCATTCAAGGGCATTTTAGTTCAGCGCAATTCATATTAATGTTGCAATTATTTTTAAGATGCTGAGAGACGGCACATATACAGACCCTGTTGTGTGAACACATACCTTAAAGAAAGTCATGGTGGAACCATCTCGCACTGCTCCATATTCTATTTTAGTCTGTTTAGCCAGATCATCCGCCGAATCAATCGGAGCGTCCATTCGCTCCACAGTGAGAAAAGCGGCCAGGTTTGCAGTGTATGATGAAATGATGATAAGTGTGAAGAACCACCAAATCCCTCCAACAATTCTGGTGGATAAAGCCTTGGGCATCTGGTCTGACCCTGTCACAAAACATTAAAAGCGTTAGTCAGTGCAATTTAAGAACACATACTGTACACATAAAAAAAAACTATTTAAGATTTTAATCGTTATAGCTGTAATTTTTTATTCTACAACTATTTAAGCTTTTTTACTTTTTATTTAAGCTATTTGCTGTTGTATTCTTATTATGATTATTTCTATAAAATGTTACGTTTCTAACTGTAAGTTATATGAATATAATTTTACTGAATATGTAACTGTTGAAAATCTGTTGTTTGTGCACTAAAGGTGCTTATAGCCTTTTGCTGTTATAGTCTCCACTCTCCTAAGAAGTCCTTTCAGTTGACTCTGAACCATGGTTTTAAGGATTTTTCATTCATCCACATGTGAGACATGTAAGACATACTGACAAAACAAAGCATGTTTTTAGAATGTTTTATTCTTTAAATGCTAAATTGGAAACTGAAAATCAGATCATCAAGATCTTGAGAAGTATCTAGGACATGTTGGGACTCCATCTGTGGCAACTAATTTAGAAAGGCAACACAACTTTTTCTCTGTATGACATCCAAGTGTGCATGTCAGACCAGATATCAAGCAATGGAATTCAAGGAACTCTCTATCGACTTCTGTCATTCAGCTGCATCAAGACACAGATCTGGGAATTGGTTTGAAACCCTTTCTTAAGCTTTTCTTTTTTAAAAACCTAAGAAGACAGACTGTAATTACTTACTGAAGAAACTAACTGTGCTGCACTAGCTGTACACACATTCATAGTGCTAGCGCTTATATTTATAGCAAAGGAACAAAACAAGGTGGTTAGTTGGAGTACAGTTATGTTGATTACAACATGGTCTTACTGAAGCATTTTTACCACTAAGTACTTCATTATCTCGTTCATAAAAAGAATCATTAATATACAGGCTTTTCAAAAACCATCATAACTATCACAGTAGGTAAACTCGTTCGTAAATCAATATGAATTTAGACCTATTATCACTAAGCACTTTGTTAATTAGATCTTGTGTGCAGTTCTACCTCAAAAAGGCAGAGGCCACCAAAGAATCTTAATTTACATGAAGTGGGTTATTCGTTGCCCTAGAGATAACTTTATAATTGTCTGTGGGATGGTGGAGCAGAAGAGTAGCATGTCCACTCTGCAGTGCCAATTGCTTTGTTTAAAAACTCAACTTGGTTCTCTGCAGGGTTACACATCATTTTAAATATTAACTGTATTAGCTGTACAAAAACAAAGTTGGAAAGCTGCATTTAATGTTCATGCAAACTTAAGTCACATACTGTCAGTGCAAGTTAAGCGTAAGTGTGAAAGAAAAACTGAGGTTGAAGTAACATTGTGTGGAACCAATGTATGCACTAAACTCAAGTCTATTCTCTTTGGTTGTTGCGTTGTACAGTAAAAAATATCCAGTAAGTATATTTCTCATTCATAAGGGAATTGGTTTCTGTATAGTCAGCAATGTGTATTTGAAGCGATTGTCATGATTATGCTGAAATCGTAAAAAATTACTACATCACCCATCAGCCACTGCATGTTACATAATTCACCCAGGGCAGTAGAATAGCAAAGCAGCAACACTATAGGAATATACAACGAATTATGAATAATCTCCACAATTTAATGTAAGTAGATTAGCTATTTGTTTAATAAAATGTACTATAAACAATTATTTTATATAAAAAAAAAAAGATTAGAGAGATCAAATATTAGATAAAACTGTTAAGATTTACTGACAAAAGTAAAAAAAAAATTTAA
Source organism: Silurus asotus (assembly GCA_024362625.1). Classification (NCBI taxonomy): domain Eukaryota; kingdom Metazoa; phylum Chordata; class Actinopteri; order Siluriformes; family Siluridae; genus Silurus; species Silurus asotus. The sequence goes on along the minus strand of MU537915.1, from coordinate 2,143,426 downwards.
CTTGAGTGGCCTAGACAGAGCCTTAATCCCCACTAAAAACCTTTGGCATGAACTGGAATGCAAACTGTGTGCCAGTGCTCCTTACTCGACTAATACTAATGCACAAATACTCCTTACAGCAAAACCTTTCTAGAAGACTGAAAGTTGTCATAACAGCAAAAGTGGGCTATATCTGGAATTAGATTTTTAGAATGCATAAATGAATGTGACCATGCAAAACAATGATCACAGTGGGATCTAAATATTTGTCAAGTGAGTCCTGTATCAGGTGAGGGCTGTCAAGTACCATATGGGTATGACAGCTGGCTTACCAGCTATTTGCACTCTAAGAGAGACTTTGTTAGTATAAGGTAAATATTGAATGTTGCTTCATCAAAGTTTGTCCCGTTTTTAAGATTTCAAACTTGCACTATGGGGTAAATTATAACAGTTAAAACTCAGGAAGTCAGAAGGCTTCCAGTCTGAGAATAACAAAAAACAGTGTTTCTGAACATCAGACTCAGCTGGTGGTCTTTGACTGGGCTTAGAAATTTCCTTTGGCTTGTCAGGTATAACTATTACCTATGATTCAAGAAGTGCTTTAAACACCTGTGCTTAGTGGCATGCTGCAGTAAGCAAACACCAACTCACAGATGCAATTACAATGTGCTAGTTTATAGACAGAACAACATTTACCATTAGCACTGACTGTTACATAGCCAGCAGATTATGGACACAAATATACTACAGTATGTGCTTATGGATCTGTTAGACTTTATAGTATCTGGCCAAACCCTATATCATACCACACCTAGCTATCTATACTTTTTGGTTGAATGATTGCTATTTTCTATTCTAATTAAAGCCACACTTCTTTAAAATCATGCAAACTTTAATATACATCTGATACATCATCCATTTTGTGTGCATCACTATTTTTATTTATTTTTTTTTTTTACAAAACAAGAAGGATAAGAAAAAATGGTCAAAGTTAAATCAGGCATTACATTTCTATAAAACTATAGCTATTTTATAAATTAAAATATATCAATAAAAAAAATAAGGATACCTAATTATAATTTGAACAAAAAGCTGTTAATTCGATTTTTTTTTTGTTGTTAACCAACTGAGAATTAAGAAAAAGTGTGATCTCTATGACTCAACATAATGGTCATGGCATGGATTTTGTGACAGATGGGCTAGTATTTTTTTAACTGCTTGCATTTTCACACACAACAGTCCATAAAGTTTATACAGAATGGTGTGAAAAAAAAAATAAATAAAAAATAAACCCACATTGTGTGAGCGGAAAACCTCGTTAATAAGAGAGTGGAGAAGAAGTGGCCATTGAATCAGGCTTCCAGAAAGAATATAGGAACTTTCTTAAACACTCTTTATGCACTTCTCCAACTCTGCTGAGCATAAAAGCCTCAAATCTTGTGGTGAACAAACTACAGCATCTCAAAAGGATATCTGGTTATCCTGGGCACAGAATTACCTAAACTGGACGGTTCAATATTAGAAAAAAAATCACCTAGTCATTTTCCAGTCCTCAACTGCCCACAATAGCTTCAAATTCTTGTCCTTGGCTGATGAAATGGAAGCCGATATGATCTTCTACTGTGGAAGCTCAATCACCTCAAGGTCTTATGTATTGTGCATTCTGAGTTACTTTTCTGCTTACTAAGGTTATAAAGAGGTCTGGTCAATCTCCTCTGATCTCATCTCTGATGCTCATCAACAAGTCGTTTCAACCTGCAGACCCTCCACCCACTGGATGTTTCTGTGTTTTTTTTTTTTGGACCATTCTGTATAAACCCTAGAGACTATTGTGTAGAAAAAACATGGGAGATAATACTGAAATACTTTAACTATTCAAGACACAGAGTTCACACTGTGTCCCATATTTTCCCTGTATTGGAGTATATCTTGAAATGTATAATTGCATTATTGTTTAAATTGTTCTTCTGCTGCATGTGTAGCTGACTGGATAACTGCATACATTATCAGGTGGTGTTTCTAATACAGTAGAGGGTGAGGGTCTAAACTTTTTGGTCTCTATTAAGATATATACAAAATATATACAAAAGAATCTGTATCTTATTAAAGAGATAAACTATAATTGTTATAACATATTGCACAAATTATATATATATAATGTGGTATATAAAAAAAACATGTTTTTTTTTTATGTCCTACCTTGTCTCATCAGTGCTGCAACTCCAAACCACAAGCTATTTAATAATGTGAAGTTGTTTTCCATCACTTCTGATGAAGGATTGCAAGGATGAGGGTTATACCATTCATATGGTGTGAACCTTTATGGAGTTTGAACAAGAGAATTATGCACAAGAAATACAAAAACATGCTTGTAAAACTAAGCAATTAAGAAGAACCACAGATTTCATAATTATGGGACCCCAGGACATCATTATCATTTTCTGAACAGTCTAGTGCAAACACAAGGTCAAGATAATTTCAAGGGTAAAATGAGTTTAGTAGACAGAATAATTCACATGAATTATCATGAAACTGAACATTGAATAATAGATTGTTACAAATGTGTGTTTTCAATTTACATATCCTGTAATAATACTTTATTTAATACATGCACAATAGATAACTATCAACATTCTTAACATCTTTTAATGTAAAAAAAACACAGTAGATTTTCCTTCAGTAAATTATTTGCTGAGATGCATCAAGGAATCAGTTTCTCTTATTAATCCAGGTTTTTGACTTTAAATGTTTGGTGCACTTGGGCCCCATTAGAAAACAAATCTCTTAATATACCTAGCAATAATGAAGAGCACGCAGCTGACTCCCAAACACGCCAACAACACATACATCCAGATGTCCGGGGTGAGGGGGTTGAGGAAAGAGAAGACTCCTGGATTGGTGCCATTGGGTTTACGATACAAGATACTAATCCCCAGGGTCATGAACGGCTTAGAGAAGTCTATGACTTTCTCTCGCACATAAGTGATAGTCAAAGGTGCCACAGCTAGATCAGCTATCTGATGAGAAAAAAGTATAGGTGGGTGATAGTTTACAGCAAAACAAAACCATGAACTGACTGGTAATCTGCACTGTGATAGGTGACAGTCTGGAAGCATTTCTAAAACTAAAACCTGGAAGACTAATATTAATGTGAATAACAAACCTTTTATATATTTTTTCCGAATATAAATAAATAAGTGAACAGATTGTTTATTGTAAGTTATTTACAAAATGACCCACACTTGGTTAATTATTTAATTATTCAGACCAAGAAGGTGTAGTAATTAAATATTGCACACTAGTGTTAGATTTAACTAAATTGCCAGTGCACTGTCTCATTTATTTGTTAACATTATTATTGTTATTAGAAGTAAAACTTCCTGCTTTAAATGCAATCAATAACATATGCCTAATTTTTTTATTTTTTGTGTGTGCTGGATTACAAATAAACGGGGGATTCTATCAAAGTGTCACCAAAATAAATACAAATGGTCACAAAATGCAAGATAAGATTGCAACTGTGTTGTTTTTTATCATGTCTGTTAGAATCCAGCAAGAGAGCTGTTTTCCAGAATATGAGCATGATTGCATGAAAATTACATGAAATTGTTTCTATTTAAAGTAAAATGTTTTCTCTATTTCAGTGAGGAAAATAATTGAAAACAAATTAATAGCAGAAATGTTGTGTGTATCTTTAAAACAGCTTTAAAACAGTAAAATCTCTCTGGAGTTCACATTCTCAATGACTGCTGATGAGCAACAATATTGCACATAAAGTATAATTATTACTATATTAACGATCATATTATTATTCTATTACTGTTTTATTGGAAATGTATAGACTTTAATATGTCTTTGGTATTTACAACTTGTCTGCATTTAAATGGTTTTATTTATTTTTTTGCTTCCACCAAATTTTTTATGTTTTAGGTGTATGATAAAACACTGAAAATTAGTGTTGAATAAATCTATCTATCTATTTATCTATCTATCTATCTATCTATCTATCTATCTATCTATCTATCTATCTATCTATCTATCTATCTATCTATAATTTTTTATAATCATAATAATAATTACTGTATAAATAAATCCTATCTAAGCACAAATTGTGTACCAGTTGTATACAGTATATAAGAAGTAAGAGTAATGAGACTCACATGGTCAATGAGCTCCCTGACCATTCCATTCCATTCCCCCTTGTCATTCTGGGCACCGTACTTGCCATCCGACACCAGCCTGACTTCATAGCTGAATCCCAGAATGTTGGAGAGCTCCTTCAGTAGATCTAAACAGTAGCCTTCAAAGCGATCATTCCCATAAAGCACCTTATCAGACTTTCTATACATTACATACGGGTTTTCCTGCAAACACCCAACAAACCGACCTTATTAAAAGACATTAAAAGCCATACAAAAGATTAAAAGTAACAGTAGTTAATTACATAGTTATACCAGACAGAACATGTTTTTGAACCTTACCAGAATTGTGGTAACAATCAGCGTTCTGTTGGCCAATGAATCTGTGACGTTATCAGAGCTGTCCCGCTTTTCAGTCAGGTTCAAACCAGTAGATGATTTCCACACTCCAATCTATGAGTAACGCAAATTAAATACATCTTAAGAAACATAGGCAGCTAATTATAAAAAAAATAAGGGGACGTTAACTATTTAATACAATAACAGAAGAATTCTTTATATTTCAAGTCTAAATATATTTTTAATTATGATTATTTGTTTGCATAAAAGATATCTGCCTTGATGCCTATTTGTTATGATCAGAAGCACACCTTTACACCAGGTATGCACAAACTGTTTTCAGGTACATTGTCCCCTTTTTATAAAAACCATAAATGACTAGATATGCTGTATGTATTTAAAGTTTCTGTTTATGGTTCAGTAAAGGGTCTATTACCGACATATGGCAAAAAAAAAAAAAAGGATATACATCATGTTGATATGTTCGCTAATATAAAATGGCTCTTATCTAAAATTTGAAAATGCAATCTGTTTACTTCTGTAAAGCTACATTAGGACAATGTACATATTTAAAAGTGAATTGAATAAAATTAATCTAAAAAACATTTGAATTGATAAAACATAGGCAGTATTTCAGCACAACGTTGTAATGTGAATTTAGCCAAATTATTTGCTTCAGTCTTCAATGATGCTTGCTAGATTTATATATTTGTGTTTTATGATTCGGGCTTGTGAGGGGAGAGAGAGAGAGAGAGAGAGAGAGAGAGAGAGAGAGAGAGAGAGAGAGAGAGTATCTAGTTCACTCATCTCTAATTTTCTTTTTAGAACATAAACTGGAAGAAAATACTTTATAAACCACTATGCAGCTCTTTAAATGATTTCTGTTTACGCTGTGTTTTGCAATTGTATAAAATTCCAAAAATGATATGCAATGATTTGGGAATCTCATAAACCCATATCCTGGGGGGGTGGGGGGGGGGTTAGGGTTTGGGCCCATGCAGTGATTTCCATTACAGATCATGCCTGTTTTAATGCAGTGCTGCCTGAGGGCCCAAAGAACACAGGCATCTAATATGACGTTTTGTCTTTGGTTCTTGAACACAGAGATTTCTCCAGAATCTCGGAATCTTTCGGTAATATTATTTACTGTAGACGATGGGATATTCAAATTCCTCAAATTCTTCAAGTTGTTTTTTTTTTTATTGGTGAACCGCAACCTATTTACTTCTAAGAGACTTTGCCTCTCTAAGATATTTTTTTTATACCCAATCATGTTACTGATAAGGTTCCAATTAGTTAAAGGTTCCAACCTAATTAGTTAAAATTATTACTGCCAGCTGTTTCTTTTAAGTGACTAATTGTTCCAGCCTTTTGTTGCCCCGATTAAAACTTTCTTGAGATGTGTTGCGGCCATCAAATTCAAAATACCCCATTCTCTCTTAATATGGTACAATTATTGTCTAAACATTTAATGTTTTCTATGTTCTATTGTAAATAAAAAATTCATTTGCACATCATTGTATACTGTTTCATGTACAAATTGGAATTAGAGTTGTAAAATCACAACGCAATAACAATATTATGTTAAATATTCAATTAATCGTAGTTGGTAGACATGTTTATTATTTGAAAAATGTAATAAAACACTATCAGTACTTTAGAGCAGTATTAATGAGATTTGTAATGAAAAAGAGGATTGTTGGATTAAAATAGGGAGTGAAAAAGAGCACTAATACAAGAGGAAGGGGGAAATGGTATTCACACAGGATGCAGAACTGTGAAACATATGGATTACATATTGATATATTTGGAAAAGCTTAATAACACACTTTACAGAAGAAACATTTTTGTGTATTAAACACAAGAGAGTTACTGTGAAGTGTGATAGGGAGCTGGCAGAAATTAGTATAAATGGAGTTAAATGTCTTTAAAGAGGGAGAATTTTTCTTTCCCTCATGCTCTCTAGCCTGAATCCTAGACTCGCTAATACAAGACATACACAGAAACACTCACATGACAAAAGCAAAAATAAAAAATGCATTGCTGTCATTTTTAGTGATGTGCTGGTGAATTAACAGAGCTGTAAGCAATAAGAGAATTAGAGAAAAAAGCTACAGAAAATGACAAGTCTACCTCTGTTTGACAATGTCTTTATTAACAGTGCCATAAACCACTTTAAGTATTTTGTATGTCATACAGAACTGCTTCCCTTTAGGGATTTTCTATGCAAAGGCTCCAGAAATAGTGTTCAAACATGAATTAGCACTTCTCTCCTAAGATCTGCCAGTGGATTAACTGTGTCTACGTTGGAGCCACATTCAGAAACATATTGTTTCAAAGAATTCAGTGCTGACAAATACGGGAGCGCTTTCATTACTCTGAGAACATAAAATGTAATTAGTGCCATTAATTATAACTTGCATATTCCAGAATCACAGCTGTGCTTTACCCATATGAAGTTCAGAGATAATCAGTGAAGGAACTTAATGAGGAAAGTTTGATATAGGAAGATGACTCTGGGAAAGGGATATTTTGTTTAAGAACTAATAAAAAAAAATAAAAAAAAAGACAACAACAAACCTTTGTCCACAATTTTGTACGACGCGGTGCACCATCATCTACATGCTTTCGAAAAGTAAGCATATAAACAAGGTTTCTGAAACAAGGACTTCTCAGGTGGCAATTAGAATTACTATTTATAAAAATGAATAAAAGTATTATTTGAGCAAATCCAGACAAACAGACAAACATACTTTTAATAGTAATACCCCAGTAGTATTTAAGACACAACATACAGTCCTCTCCAATAGAACTGGCAAAAATGGCAAGAATGGCAAGACCAAATCTTTTACTTTGCTCTGCACGAGACATATCATATGCTTTGTTACAGGGAACAGTTGGCTTTAAATATTTAGTCTTTAGTGTGAGCCCTGAATTCCACTTGTAAAGACTACATTTGTTGAACAAGCACTGGACATAACCAATACAAAAATCTTTGTTCTGAAAAGAAATTAACCACCAGTATACTAACAACCAGACATGGAACAGTCAGCCAAGGAAAATAGCAAATGTTGATAACAGAAATATTGGTAGAGCTGTAAAGAAAACCCCCAAAACAACAATCTGATATTGACAACAACTTCCAAAGACATAAGTAAATGTATTATAATCAGCCATTTAAAGAATACTTGAAGGGCAGAAATATAGAGGACATACCACAACAGTAAGAATCAAAAGGCTGGTTTGCAAATTAATACAGAGATGAGCCACAAGAAATCTGGAAACAAGAACCACTACCACAGATATTGATTATGTAACTCATGGTGGAAGCAACTGAATAAATGTAAAAGCCTACAGAAATATGTATTGCAATTTACAAAGGCAAATGCATCCAATAATGTGTGATAAAATACAATGAACCGAATCACATGATCAACACAATAAAGGATTATCAGAAAAAGGTTTCGGACTAGCGATGTAAATCATCAGACCTGAAACTGATTAAGCATGTGTATCTCCACCTGAAAAGAAGAGTGAAGGGAAATCCCCTAAAATAAACAACAACTGGTAGAAGCTGCAATACATGTCTGGGAAAGCACCTTGAAAAAAAAAATGCAACAGTTGATGTCAGTGGGTCAAAGGGTTGAAGCAGGAATTAAAGACAAGATACAAACCACCAAAATATTGGCCTTACATTTCAATACTTTTGTAGGGGACTGTAAATGAAATACATTTTAAAATCTCAGATTGGAATACCAAAGTACAACCCTAATTCCCAAAAAGTTCGGGATGCTATGTAAAATGTAGATAAACAGATGTAGAATGCAATGATAATTGATTTGATTACTTACCAATGTTCTATTTCGAACACAACATAGAAAACTTGTCAAATGTTTAACGTGATGAAATTTACCATTTCTACCATCATATTTTAAATTGTAAATTTTAATACCTATAACACATCTCCAAAAAGCTAGGATGGGAAGTGTTATTGAATAGAAATAGCTGGCGGAACATTTTGCATCTAATTAGATTAACTGTCAACAGGTATAAAAAAAAGACTGTCATAGAGAGGCAGTGTTTCTCAGAAATAAAGACGGGCAGAGGTTCACCAATGTGTGAAAAACTGCATCTATACATTACGAAACAATTTCAAAATAATGGTTGTCAACATAAAAACGAATATCATGTAATCTACATGATCCAAATACGTCACCATCTTCTCCGGGCTAAAGCTTATTAAAAATGGAATGAGGCAAATTGGAAAACTGGTCTGTGGTGAAACAAATCTAAAATAAAAAAATTCTGTGTTTTATATTGTTTCTATAATGTTTTCTATATTCTATTGTGAAAAAAACATAGGATTACTTGATTAGCATTCTGTTTTTATTTACATTTTAAATTTTAATTGGGGTTGTACTTTACATTTTGATTACCATTAAAAATCATACAAATATAATAAAAATAAATACATTGAATCAAACCTAAGCAAACCTATTAATGATTTATAAATGATCTATTAATTCAAATACTGTTCTGTCAGAAGCTTTAACTGAGCTGTTTAACTCACCTTTGTTGTACCTTCATCCGTAAGGCTGATGAGGTCCAAATTAAAGACTTTTCTTAGTCCATCGGTCTTGTTAAGGACAATGCGTCCTGTCAAGCCATCCCATTGCGCCTGAGGCATTGGCCACATTAAGGAATAGGTGGTTAGACATGGTTAGATTAGATACACAGTGAATCATTAGGTTACATCTCAGTCAGCTGTACTCAACAGGATAGGTTGGCTATATTTAAGCAAATTCAAAGTAAGTACTTCTTGTTCGTTCTTTTGTAGAGCTTTTTTATTAAATGACTGAAATAACCACTCACTGTACAAGAATTAAAGTGTCATTTGTCCTCACCTCCCCTTAAACTTTTCAACATTTAAGATGGCACCGTTAATGGCAGAACACAATATTTTGGTGGGAAGATATGGGAAAATAGCCTTAACGTAAATGAGAGCAAATAACTCCTAATAACTGGTTGCTTATCCCTTAGTAATAACTTTTAATAACTTTCATTCACCTTAAATAAGAAACTTTAATGTTTCTTACTACAGCATCCTTTTCAGGATGTTAAATGCATGCTCAAATGTGTTAATCTCTGGTAAATGACTTACTTTCTAAAACATTCCACTTTTATAATGCCATGATGTTTTGGGTCATTGTCCTGAAGGAGATGAAGTTCCTGCTTATTAGATTTAATAATTTTTTTCTGTAAATTTTGCTTCTTTCATCAAGATTTATATAATCAGTATAGATATGTGAGCTCATTTAAACAGTCAGGCAAGTCCAATCCATGAGACTACTTCCACCATGCTTGATCAATATTTACAATACAAATGAGTGGTTTACATCTTTACATCTGTGGAATGACCTAAATGTGTTTCTTTGAAAGAGTGACTGTTTTGTTGAGTTTGTTAGTGATGTCACATACTGTTGTTTTTAGTCGTCCTTCACAAAATGTACAATCTTTGTTATTTTTATTAGTTATCTCATTTATTGTCTGATTCTTAGTATATTGGTGATTTCTTTATTTTTCTGTACAATCAAATTGATGTATTAACTATAGTCAATGTTTGTACAAAGGCTTTGATTGATTTCCCCTCTTACTTAGCTTTAGAATGGCTTCTTTTTGTTCCCTTAGTTGGTTTATCTTGTTTAAATCCAAAATGGAGGGCTGAAATCAGGACTGTTTTTAAACAATAATAGAGGTCTGTAATGGAGCATACCTGGACATCAATCTAATAAACAACCTGTTACAAGACATTATTATTATTCCAATATGAATTTTCCATACAGTCTGAAAGGATTTATGCACTTTGAGCACAAGATGAATCTGCAAGAAAACCACACATGGAGGTGCTGATCCGACCGAATGTGAAAAAAATTCAAGGGGTGGGTGTTAACGTGGTACTTGAAAATCACCTTAGGCTTATGGCATTGTAGTTCAATAATACATACGACAAACTTACCTGCTTAACAATTTTCATTAAATTATGTTTATTCAACAAAATAAAACATTTTAATAAGTGGCATTACCTGCAGCCAATGGCATGGATGCCGTATTTGAGCCAGGTCAAGGCTGATATCATGATGTTTCTCAGGCTGAATGATAGTAAATACTTTGTTGTGATTCCACTGTTAAATATTTTAAGTGTTGTGTATTAAAGCACATATTTTTATGGGTTCATTAAGATACATCAACAGTATAACAGCTTGTGAAGAGGAACAGATGGGTATATATGTGAAATGAACGTGTAAATATTGGTATAGCCAGGAAGCCCTTATAAATTATTGGAAGCACAGAAATCATTTTTCTTCACAGAAGCAGAGTTTCTACCTGTCATAAAACCTGAACATGTTCTGCCAGATCACCAGGCTATTACACTTTTTCTCCAGCCATCTCTGTGATGATCACAGTTTTACTTCCTTATCTCATTACCATTCAGAGGAGGGAAGTCCAAATCCTGTCTAGGATGACAGCACTGCAGTGTGTGTGGTGTGTGTGTATGTGTGTGTGTGTGTGTGTGTGTGTTTAGATACAACACCCCAAATTCAGCTCATGAGGGATTTGATAATTAGCAGGTTAGAGAAATGAAAATACTAAACACAGCAGTGTCCAAGACCTCAAGGGCTGGATTTTAAGCACCCCTGCTATGAACAGTAATGAGACAGAGAAAAATGCTGCCATTCAACTGTGGTACCTAGACCGTGAAACAGAAGGTGACCCTGGGCCAGAATATATAACTACCATCAACATGGGATTAAATCTGAAATTATTTAAATACACACTGTAGTCAATCACATTTTTTTATTACCTGTCTCACATACATAAAAAAAGCTCTAAATAGTCTCAGGTATATTGCTCGGATTTTCCTAAAATAGCTAAGGAGGGTATAATTCATGACCTTACTCTTTGCAGGACACTTATTTCACAGGGCTTGTGAAATAAGAGTCCTGTTGAGGTAAGCTATATCACATTCAGCAGCAAATGTGGTCTTGAAGGGCTACAGAGTATAATCTTCACAGCAGTAAGCATATGATGAAGTCCTTCTACCCTTGATCAGATCCAGTACATTGGTTAGTATTAAAGCTTGTTGGATAAACTGTGGAAAAAACTCACAATGCCCAGTTAAATGACTTAATCATGCTGAAATTGAGTTTTTATAGGTCATTTAAACATGGCATCTGGAGTCATTTAAGACTCTTACTCTTTTTTTTCTTGTTCCTCTTACATTAGTTTAATGTCACTTGCTAAATTTTACGGCTTTTTGCTTCGAATGTAAACTCTCATTCTCGTTACACACACAATTGGAAAGCGATAAGACCAATTACACACAAATACTGTTCTTTAAGTTTGTCCAAGTCATACACAATTGTGAAGTATCATTAGTGCCTGGAAATTCCTATTCAGAAATGTAGAGCTCTCTGCATTTACATAATTACTAGTCTGCAGAGATGGAAAGAGTAATAAAATATTCTACTCAAATAAAAGTACTGTTACTTCAATAAAATTTTACTTAAGTATGAGTAAAGTTACTAGTCTAAAAGTCTACTCAAGTAGAAGTTAAAAGTATCTAATTAAAAATGTTACTAAAATTTTAAAGCAAAATTTACTAAAAAGTAACTTTTTTAACAGCAGAACAATAATTCTAATTAAAGTGCATATAAAAAACAACAACAACAAAGTACAGTCTGCAAATGCAGATTCAGAATTCAGACAGTGAGCGCACGCACTGGACTTTCGATTCAATGGTATTTCGCTTTCAACTGATTCTGCATTACTGCCGACTGTGTTGTCCGTCTCCATCTTTCTTTCAGGTGAGTTTAGCGCGTTTGTTCTCCCGCCCATCAATCAATCAGTGTAGTATTTTCTGGAGTGCGATTGCTTTGTCCCCTTGCATTATATTTATTTTTATCATAACAAATATGATTTAAAATGAAGTTAGATACAATATTTAAAAAAAAACGTGCTTAAGTAAAAGTAAAATTGCAGATTTAGTACGCAAAAACTACTCAATTACAACAGTGCAATAATTACTATTTACCTCTGCCAGACTGCATGATAGGAACAAATGTTACATACTATACTTCAAGTGTAATAAGCATGTCAAATGAGATCAATTCAAATGATATTTTATTGTATTTTATATTAGACTATATTTAGCATTGCTATAGACTGATGTACCATTTTGCATACATTTCAAACAGTCAAGTGACACTTTCATTTGTAATCATGTTGCTACATTAGAGTCAAAGTTCTGGGCTTGTATATACAGAACTGCATTTTTGAGGTTGAATTTAACTTGAATTGGGTTGAAGGAATACTCTAGCCTAAAGCACCTCCAGGAACACATTTAATCTTTGGTGTGATAAATTCTCGGAGCAAAAACTGTAAACACAGGTTATAAAACGGACTAGGCTAGTGATTTACGCTGCATTCAGAGTGCATCGAGGCTTAACAGGATCAAGCTACACATTTATCAGAGTCCATGAACTGACCCTATATTCTGGCCTGAAAAAGTCGCTAGAATTATGTATATGATTTTAAGAACCTTTTGGTAGAGTGAATAAACCTGTGATACATTAAATAAACAAGGCTTATTTTACTTGTATACAAGATTTAAAATGCAGTCAAAAGATCCAAAATAGCAACGGTTTGCAATTATGTGTTGGGTGAGATGAAATAGGGCTGCGCCTGTATGTCCTTGTACTTTATGAACTGTAATAATTTTATATTCTTATCATGAATATACATTATTCTGGTATAGATGATGAGTCCAGGTATAATCCTCAACTTTAATTATTATTATTTTTTTAATAATGCTTATTAAAATAATACTTATGTACCTACAACGACATTCAGGAAAGTTTATATAATTTTATTATTTCTGATTTTATACAATATGTTCTATTATAAGTTAACAATGTTCTGTTATTAGTGGTGTACTACAAAAAAAATGTATGGCCTTTCATTAGATCATCTTGAACCTTTCTTTCTGACAAAAAGATTCTTGGGTACCTATCAATAGTGAAAAAGTGCTGAAAATCTCATATTGCAAGAGTGTGTAGTTTTAGAATCTCGAGGCTCAGTGAAAGGAAGTGTAAAGGTAGACCATATATTTTAAACTGGAGAAAATATTAGGCAATTTTCACTAGTGTTTCCAGAACCATAAAATACAAAGGAAACTGATGACTTTCACCTTGATGCTAGGTTTTGCAGAAATAGCTATTAGCTTACTGTTTCTCTAATTGATCTCTAATTTTCTAACATCAACATGCACCAAACAACAAAACTAAATTCGCCGTTATCCTTAATGATGGTATATAGTATATTTTTTATAACGCAATTCTACACAGGTAATTAATATTATATAAGAGAGTTTTACACACAGTCTCAGATCCAAACTAGACACGACTGTGTCACTTTCAATTTGTGTTCTTCTTAACCCAGCCAGCAGCAAGTGTTTGTTAGACGCCCTCACCTCCTTAAACAGGTTCATGAAGCGAGGTCCATACCGCCACGGTTTGTGCCTGTGGCACTGCAGAGAACTCACTGTCATCTGACTGGCACGCTGTGATGCCACAGAAACCATAAACACAGCGTCATACATGAGAGCAGCTGATGTCTGAAGAGAAAAGTAAAATGATGAAATTATGATCTATCCAGCCTAAAATATTTAATGACACCTCAGTATGACTATCACAGAAGTTGATCAGCAATACAGGGCAGACATGAATCTAAGTGCTCCCATCAATATATAAAGGATGAAACAGATCAACAGTGACTAAAAGCAATATCAGTAGCAAAGCTTAGAGCACAGTTTTAATGCTGACAGGATGCTGTTCAGCGTAGTTTGGTCATTTATCTGTTCAAGGACATAGGATTTAACTCAAAAATTGTTTATGAGGTACAGTAGGTGTTAGTCAGCCCGCAGGACAAGAGCTGTGTCCCTGTTAATGTGTCAAAATATGAGAAAGGAGCCTAGGGCATGGGCACAGAGGGTGGTCAAAAGGACGGTTACCTTAAGCCAGAATGGGGGCACTCAAGGTTAAAAGAAATCTAGCCATAAAACTCAAAGATTTTCTATAAGGTTTATTGTAGTAAAGAGCAAGTTTAATGGTATATTTATTTTTATTTGTATTTGTTTAAATATACATAAATGATTGTGTAATTTAGCACCCAGTCACAGTTTAAGGTTCAACAGATGTGATTTCAACATCTGTGAAAATGTTATAATAAAGCCATCTTCAAACTGTAAAAATGTACCTGGAATACAAAGGTAATAGAGCTCCATCTGTTTTAAACAATCTCAACCAGCATGACTAATTCTACCTAGTGTGCAGTGCGGTCATTTCAGTAAGTTGTTCTATTCAGAGTACATAATAAATAAGATATACAAGATATAATATGGTGAGATTTAATAAACAAATTCTACAAAAGATCTGTTACAACTACGGTTACACAGACACAGAAAAAACGGTGCTGTAATGGGTCAAATGGGACTGACAAGTGGAATAAATCGATCCTTACAGTCATCATGCCACTCATCAGGCCACTTTCAGGTCGGTATGGGGCGAACTGCCATTCCGCGCTCCATTTTTTAACAACGGATGCAACGTTTGGATTGTCCAGGTTTAGCAAGCGGAAAGCCGTCATGTTCACGCCGCTGTATCGGTATGGCTCCAGGTCAAGTGCAAAGAGATCCTTAAAAGTAGGCAAGAAGTTTTTTTAGACTGATAGAAGCTGGTGTCTCCTCTGTGTAAAACTGTAAGAGAGATAGCATACAGGGGAAACAGCAAAGTACTTATAGTTTCCAGAAAATCTAGACATTTTGGACAAAAGCCCTTCATCAGCTGTGTAAGCAAAGTGCTTCTGAGGCCGTAGGAGGTTAAGACTAGTTGATCATTTGATTGCAGGGATAATGAAGGACTTTCATCATCAATGCCCTGCTTCCCTGAAAAGACTGTATTAGACTACCATTTAACTAGCTCACCATTTATACTGGATTGCTCAATACTTTAATGGTATGCAGAGAATTTCTGAGAAGCCTTTTGGAGAGTTTTCAGAGAAGCATCAACATATTTCTATATACATATTAACATGTGATATATGTTGAATATATAAAACATGCAGTCTGAGCAGTAGGCCCACATCATATTTGCATGTCTATTTACATTGGATTTGAAATGCTGTTACCAAAATAGTCAACAATTTTAAATACATACCAAAGTAGTGAAGAAAAAATGGTAGTACTCAGTCATCATTCCCATCGACATTAGCTATATAGACAGAAAAAAAAAAACAAGAACACACTATAACTATAAAAATATAATATAAAAAATTCCATGTTTTAAAAGGAATTAAGAAAAATGGAACAACTAGAATACCCTGGATTATGAACATTCTACAATAGAAAGACCTTTAAATGTTTAAGAGTTAATTTTTCATTTGGTACCTGTTTAAGCAGCTCAGAGGCCATTTGGTAGGAGCAGTCAAAAATAACATAGAACTCCTGTTCCTTCTTCATTTCCTTGAGAAGTGGGCGAGCGTCAGTGCTCCCCGTGGGCAGCTGGCGAATACGCACCTTCATACCATTCCTGGAGGGTGCCTTGATCACCTCCTGCATGCGCATTAGGCCTGAGAAAAGTAAACAAACAAGGGAACTCAAATGAAGGACAAGAAATTTAGGATTGAATTTGCTGGAGTATTTTTTATTTTATGGAGTTGTTTTGAATTTCTCTAGAGTGAGAATAGTGCTGCTTTGAATCAATAAAACTGGGACCCAAATCATCTTCTGCCTTGTCTATTTAACTCATTTAAATTTATAGCTTTTACTTCCTTTAATTTAATCTTTTGGTAATCTTGTAAAGTGGTAACTTTTAAGTACACTTTAATGTAGCATAAAAAAGTTTGGAAATGTAAGTTTGATTCCCTGTAATTTAACAGAAGGTTTTGGAAAATACATACAGCTATGAAGAGGGTAAACAAAGTACACAATCCACAATTGAAACAATTGCTTTATCTGTTTAAAAATAATTGATGGCGGTGTAAGACTGAGATTAACAGGTTTCATTCAAAGCAATCTTCAATTAGGCACATCTTGTACTTTAGTATTAATTTGAATCAAAAAATTACACAGAAATACATCAAATATATAGATCAAATAAAGAAAAGACTTGACTGAAAATTATTTATTTATTTATTTATTTATTTATTTATTTATTTATTTATTTATTTATTCTTTCACAATAATACACACAAAATCAATCAGGTTTGTTAAGGAAAGATTTTATGATTACCTCATGCTCATTTTATACGAACAATACGACCTAAAAGTGATAAATCAGGGGATTAGCTAAAACTTTATCTTTTATATTATCATATTATGTAGATATGAATCATTATGGAAATTCTTGTGTTATCCCATTTTGTATTCAAAGGAATGAAAAATGCCTAATAACTACACCATTTATTCAGTTGATGGAGCACAAACCCACATAGCAACATTTTGCTATTAACATTACACTGCAGCATGGTTTTGTAAGTCGTCAGGTTCCAAAATATTTGGGATTATTTAAATGACTTTTACAGCACTGTGCTCTGGTAAAGTATTAATGTAATTTACTATCCAATTTTCACACTTTCTCTATCTTTTTCCAGTGAAATTCTAAACCATAGGCTCATTCATTAGATACACTAACACACACACACACACACACACACACACACACACACACACACACACACACACACACACACTGGGGGAAAAAAAAGTATTTAGTCAGCCACCAATTATGCAAGTTCTCCCACTTAAAAAAAAAAAAAGAGAGGCCTGTAATTTTCATCATAGGTACACATCAACTATGAGACACAAAATGAGAAGAAAAAAAATCTTGAAAATCACATTGTCTGATTTTTTAAAGAATTTATTGCAAATTATGATGGAAAATAAGTATTTGGTCACCTACAAAAAAGCAAGATTTCTGGCTCTCACAGACCTGTAACTTCTTCTTTAAGAGACTCCTCTGTCTTCCACTTGTTACCTGTACTAATGGCACCTGTTTGAACTCGGTATCAGTATAAAAGACACCCATCCACAACCTGAAACAATCAGACTCCAAACTCCACCATTGTTAAGACCAAAGAGCTGTCAAAGGACACCAGAAACAAAATTGTAGACGTGCACCAGGCTGGGAAGACTGAATCTGCAATAGGTAAGCAGCTTGTTGTGGAGAAATCAACTGTGAGAGCAATTATTAGAAAATGGAAGACATACAAGACCATTGATAATATTCCTTGATCTGGGGCTCTCGCAAGATCTCACCCCGTGGGGTCAAAATAATCACAAAAGTCAAAGAACCACACAGGGGCATGTAAACCTTTAGTGTTTAAGCCACAATGTTTACTGAATTGCATTATTAGATTGAGACCGTACAATTCTGCATTAAAATTAAATAGTCAATAAAAACAGTAAAATATATTCTTTAAAATGTCCTGTCTGGCAGGCCTTAAGGTCTTTTTAATGCCTTAGAGACTTCAGAGATGTTCAGGAACTTTTACACCAGGTTTGGGAACAGCACCAAGAAGGACAGGTGAGCTCTCCAGAGGATGGTGCGATCAGCTGAGTGTACCATCCTCACTGAGCTCTCTGACTTGCAATCCATCTTCAGCAAGCAGTGATGGACCAAGGCCAGGAAGATAATGAAGGATCTCAGACATCCAAACCATGGATTGTTCTCACTGATGAGTTCAGGGAAACACTTCGAGGACCTTAAGGCCTATACGAAGAGAATGAGAAGCTTCTTCCCTTAAGCAATTCCAGCCCACAACCAGGGGAACACCAAGGAGACTATAGAGCCTGGATTCACATTTACAGTTCCTATTACCTTATCATCCTTTTTTGCGTGCACACACACACACCCACACACCCACACATTTTAAATTGCACATCAAGAACAGCTGCACTTCATTAGCTATTTGATTTGACATTTATCTGCTTCTACAATTCTGCTAATTGTTTGTATATACTATATTTTATTGTATTTGTATATCTGCAACCATATTCTATTTTGTCAATTCTTCTGCATTCTATTTTTATTATTTACATTTTCTAACCTTTTAGTTTGAATTCCACGTTTTATATATATATATATATATATATAAACGTTTGCTTATTTATACTGTTTAAGGTGTTTGAGGTGTGCTTTAATAGCCCACTGGCCTATCTAGTAACCATTGTTTCGAAGATCTTTTGATCTTCATATTTATTCACTTGATATGCATTATTTAAACCTATCTGCCATCTCTCCAATTTCCTATTAATTAATGACTAGCAACTTGCAGTTTTTTATCAAAATCTTAATAGCAGGGGCCAAATGCTTGGAAAACAACAAACAAAAACCATCACAATGCCCTGCATTCTGTATGACTGCCGCTTGATTTCACCTCTAAAAAAAACTTTATTAAAACACCTCTATCCATTGCCCACGCACATTTTCTTGACAGCAGTCAGCTTTGCGTCTGCCTCTGCCTTCTTATTTTATAATTATATAAATGGATTTATTTGACAACAAGCATTTTTGTACGATAACTAAAAAGGCTCTGCCTGAAACATCCTCAGAGTAAGAATATTCCCCACCTGCCACTATTGTTTGCTGCTTCAAAAATGTTTTACATGTTACCACCCCCTCGTTTTTTTCTTACTGCTGTTCATGAATCCTACATCCCAGTCAAAGACATTTGGTTCAGTCTTGAATCAAGTAGCAAAAGAAGCCTGTTCAGAGTTTTTCTTCCCTTTCTACTTTTTTGAGTTCATTCCTCATACCAGAATTAATTCAATTATTGGCACAGTTTAAAATTTATTAATTTTTTTTATGCTATGATACATGACCTTTGACCTGGTCAAGATCTTCTAGAAACAACCATAATTGAGCTCAATTAAATAATGATTGAGAAGCAGGAGACCAGGCCACATCAGTCATTAATTTGTGGAAAGCCATTAGGGGATACACACTTCATCAGAATCATGTGGTAGGTGGGAGGTGGTAACTCAGTGGTTAAGGCATTGGGCTTTGGATCAGAAGATCACAGGTTCAAAATCCCACCACCAAAGCTGCCACTGCTGGGCCTTTAAGCAAAAGCTCTAAAACCCTCCCCTGCTCAGTTGTAGGTCGCTCTGGATAACGGTGTCTGCCAAATGCCGCAAATGTAAATGTGGCTTAAAAATGCATATGGATACAGTATTTCACAAAAGTGAGTACACCCCTTACATTTCAGCAACCCTTTTAATATATCTTCTGTAGAGACAAGACTATGAAAATGAAACTTGGATATATTTATAGTATTCAATGTGCAATTTATATAACAGTAGAGATTTACTGTCCTCTCAAAATAACTCAACATACATCCATTATTGTCAAAATAGCTGACAAATGTGAGGACACCCTAAATGTAGATGTCAAAACTGTGTCCAAAGTGTGAATATTGCCTTAATCCTCCTGGGATTTCACCAAAGGTGCACAGGTTGTTGCTGGGATCCTCTTTCACTCCTCAATAATATCACGAAGCTGCTGGATGTTAGACATATTGCGCTTCTCCACCTACCACAGGTGCTCAATAGGGTTCAGGTCTGGAGACATACTTTGCCACTCCATCACCTTCACCTTCAGCTTCCTCAGCAAGGCAGTTGTCATCTTGGTGATGTATTTAGGGTTGTTATCATGTTAGAAAACTGCTGTTTAGCCCAGTTTCTGAAGGGACGGCATCATGTTCTGCTTCTGAATGTCACAGTACATGTTGGAATCCCTCAATTAACCACAGCTCCCCAGTAGCAGCAGCACTCATGCAGCCCCAGAACAACCACCACCATGCTTGACTGTAGGCAAGACACAATTTTCTTGGTACTCCTAATCAGTGCATCGCCACACATGGTGCCACCATCTGAGCCAAGATGATTGCATGGTTCCAACTTTGTAACAACAGTGTAGAGAAGACCCGCATGCGGGTGTGATGGACAGCCTGCCAAATCTGCATAATCTTTTATTACTCTCATGTCACGCTTTTTTCAAAAGGTCAGCTTTTTGGTGCTCATGCTCAACAAAATAACATCCAGACACTAACATGAATAACCTTGTTATAAGCCAACCAAACCTCACACAGATGAATAAATACAATAGTGCTCCTAAAAATGCAATTAGTTCATCGCAAGAGCTCCACAGTATCAGTCACCAGTCAATAAACAATAATTTTTATTGAAAACTAATTCTGGTGAACCAGATCATGAAATGTTGTCTTGCACCATCTTGCACTGTCTTGTGTTGTCTTGCACTGTCTTGTGTTGTCTTGCACTGCTTGCACCAGGTTGCACATGATGCACTTTATAAGGATGCATACTAGTATTTAGCTCTGTGTTTTGTTATTTAGCTTTATGTTGATTTATGTATCACCAGGGTTCCTGGAGAACGTTGTTTCATTTCTCAGTGTACTGCGTCGGCTATACATGGTTGAAATTACAATAAAAGCTTCTTGACTTGACTCCAACTGACAACAACAAGCATTAACATTTCAAGATCTTACCAGTTCTGCTGTCTGAGCTTCTATTGAGAAAGTTGCGCATTAGAGGTAGTAGCTAAACAACCTGAATCCCAGTCTCACCAGGCAATTCCTCCTCCTCACCCATTATGAACCCTGCTCACCCAATCCACCTCTAAAAATATCTAATAGCTATTAAATCCGAATTTTTCTGAACTTCTTAATACCAATGTATTACCCTTAATCAGGATCTTACTAGTTTTGCTCCCAAAAAGCTCATGATCAGCTACTGCGTATACATTCAATGCATATGCTAAAGCATTTATTCGGAAAAAAAAAAAATCCACTCAGTGGTCCAGCTGTTACCAGAAGCTTAGCACAGCAAAGCAATCTAGTAGTATAAGTCTCACGTCAACATTGGACCAAAGCTGAATGTTGCACCAGCTGCTGTTTTAAATGCAATGATTAGAATGATTGTTATTCTTGTCATGCTTTTTCAAACACAAATGTAGCTTTTAATGCTCTGAGAAAACCCTGTCATGTTTGCCATGTTGGCTATCATTAAATAACAAGTGAAAACTGTTGTGAAGGGAGTCAATGAACAAAACAGTTAGCTGTTTTTATAACTGATCATTTTTTTAAATGCAAATTTTTTTTTAAATGACTTATATGCATCAGCAAACACAAAATGAAAGCGTGACCAGAGTTTTGTTTAATATTAGTAAGATTGCAAATAAAAGTTTAAAGCCAAAATAAGCACCCATTCTTTAAATGTATATTTAAAAAAACAAAAAAAAACAATGATGATGCACTTGTTATTATACTATGTGTATTTCAGGTTGCTGTCAAGCATGCATTACCTTTTTGACATTTGGCAGATGCCCTTATCCAGAACAACTTCAGATTTTTTATTTATACAACGGAGCAATTGAGTGTAAACGTTCTTGCCCAAAGGCCCAGTGTGGACAGCTTGGTGGTGCTGAAATTGACCTGATTAGAAGGCTAAAGTCTTAACCACTGAGCTACTGTAACACTTTTCATTTGCATTAAACCAATATGCATATTTATATTGAAAGTTAAACCATGAAATGTGAAAAAGTGTTAAATACAAGAATACAATCACAAACATTTTTAAACTCTCTTAGTAACTCACCTGTGCTATCTTCATAGACCACAGTTATAGTCTTCCACTTATAGTAGGCGACAACATCCAAAATGGCCCTGCTGATAGAGCTGTGCTCTGGATAAAGATTGATAAAGAAGGAGTCCTTGTTGTCCACAGAAGGATGTTTCCAGTGGGTCTGAATGTGTGGGACTTCGAGAGCATTACAGATGGACTGAACAGCACTGACTGAGGAACTGTGAGCAGGGCCAAAAACTGCAGCAACACCTAGAGCTAACTGGTCACACACTGACAAAGGGATTCAAATGAGTAACAAAAATAAATATGGAGTTAAAATAGAAAAAAAAGAGAGAGAACCAAGGACCATAACCATATTAAACACAGAGAATGAGTACACATAAAAGTAAGAGATGAAACAGCATACAATCAAAATAGAGAACAAAGGACAAAGAGAGGAGAAAAGACAGAAACAAATGAACTGTTAAATAGTTACCCTTTATCCACAGCATTATATTTCTATACAGTATAATCTGAATACTGACCTCTTCGAGAGGCTTCGAAACTGTCAAAAAAGTTCACTCTCTGGATGTCGTAGGTCAGTGTGGTGTTTGACATTAGTGATCTGTTGCGGTTGATACTGGTAACAGCAAATTTGAAGGCTAACTCATCCACGCTCACTGGCTCATTTTCCCGAGTTTCAAATATACCCCCTGCAAATGATGATAAATAAAGACAAAAAATAGAGAGAAAAAACTAATTTGTAATTGTGATTTTTTATTTATTTTTTATTGGATACAATAAAACATTATAAAACTATAAAGCAAAAATGTAACTATAAATATAAATGCAATGCTGTATGAAAATCATTGTGGATAACATTCAAATAAATAAGAATTTAAATAGACAGAACTCAAAAAACGGTGTAAAACTAACACACTCAAAACTTATGAAATTTCTTTTTTATGTTTATACGAAAAATTTTTAAATAGACAGGAGATGGTACTACTAACACTACAGCATAATTTCCTGAATCTCAAATTGTTAGCTGGAGTAAGAAGACAAGGCTATACAGCAAAAGTGTCGCTCATAATAACCTTTAAATGATTACTCAAATTCCTTGGAGTTGTGCAACTTGTTCAGTCATTATAACAACATGCAAGTTTGCATTAAATATTTGTTATTACAATGAGAGTAAAATACATGTCACAAATTGGTATGAAGAAACTAACATTTTGTTAAGCTACAGCAAAAGTGTCAATTAAAAAAGTCCAGTGAAAACGTTAGCCAGTGTCATGCCCTCTTGCTTGCTGTGTACACAGCAGGTTCCAGATTTCCTCCCTTCTTTGCTCATATAATAAGATTCAGTCTTCTGCAAAGGCTTTTCATGCTATTTTAGAGAGAGGATTTGTACCCATTCAACCAAAAAAAGCATTAGCGAGGTCAGGCATTGACGCTTGGAGTGTTCAAGCTAGCTACATGCAGGTCACTCAAAATCTTTCACTCTGACCTTAGCAAAGAATGTCTTCATGGACCTTGCTTTATGCACATTCAGTCAGTGCTGTTTTTTGCCACATTGGACTCCTGTCAGCATTGACAGACTATAAAATATCACATGAACCTGCCACATGTCCTCTTTAATAAGTTTAATTTGTCAGTGGAGATTTGTTTGTGGCCTTACCTTACAGTATAATCTAGGACATCAATACAACAACACAAAAATTCATTAATTAACACCATCACTCTCACCCTGAAGTTTTGAGGTTGTTTTTTGTGTGGTTAAGTATGAAACACTAGGTAGCACTTAAATGCCAGTCATCACTATAAATAATTATGTCCCAAATAAGCAGCAATGTAGACAGTGTGTAGGTGGAGTCCATGAGTCATTAAAATATGGTCTGGTCTCCGAATAACCCTAAACACAATTAATCCATACAGAGTGGAAAAGGCCATATTTTCCTCAAGAGTCAATAGATATGTCTGCAGTAGGTCTATGCTATCCAACATCTTTACAGTAGACTTGGAGCAAATGTTTCTGTGCCTGAAACCATCTCACAGTGCTGAAATAAAAACCAAGGGGCAGTTTATTTTTATTGGCAGAATATATACATGCACTCAGGTTTTTATTGCTGTTCATGTGTCATGTAATATGTTGAATGAATGATAGGTGATGCAAGTGCAGGGTAACAGAGTTTATTGTAAAACAGCCAAACAAATACAAATTGATAAGCAAAATAAAAATGTAATCCAGGCTAAAGTTAAGCGATATTAAAACAACATGAACTGGGCAGAACAAGAACAAGAAAGAAAGGAAAGGCTTAGATATTTCAGCATGCTGAACAAGTGACTCCACAAACGCAAAATGTACTCAAAGAGGGATATATATACAGACATTGATCAAACACAAAAATGGCAGTGAAAGAGATAAGCACAAGAAAACCAATGATAGGGCAGATATAGGGACGTGACATGAAAGAACTAAAACATGCGAGCCATCTGAGTAGGCACTTCACTCTGCCATAAACAGAGCGAAGGATAATCTCTGACATTAAGAGTTGGCTTTAAAAACAACTCTAAAGCTCATTGTGTGACATACTGGCAATGGTGTAACCAAAAATTACAATTGTTTTTATGATCTGTTCAGAAAATACCACAGGTGGGAAGTAACAAAGTACAAATACCTGGATACAATTTTACTGTACTTAAGATGATTTTTCTGATATCACTACTTTACAATTTTTTTTTACTTTTACTCAAAATTTGTACTCAAATATCTGTACTTTCTACTTCTTACATTTCTAAAACAGACTCATTACATTAGTATTGATCTAAAACTAAATGTGCCGTTTTCACCCAATCAACCTATTTCCTG
The DNA here is from genome assembly GCA_024362625.1 of Silurus asotus. Taxonomy (NCBI): domain Eukaryota; kingdom Metazoa; phylum Chordata; class Actinopteri; order Siluriformes; family Siluridae; genus Silurus; species Silurus asotus. Next base: position 2,118,399 of record MU537915.1, on the reverse strand, counting down.
TTGGGTATTTTTTCAATCCACCCCGGTATATAATTTTCTTTATCTTACACACCACAGACGTAGAATAATTTATTAAGATAACAATGAACAAGGCAGAAGGCAACAATAGTAAACATGACTGAGAACAAATAAAATTCCCGATCACCTAATCATCATAATCTTTTTTTGCTTGTGTTTTATATGGTGGCTGTTCTAATGGCTCGATGACATCCACAACAGTTCTTATAAAAGGGACCTTGATGACTGCTAGGGAGCATGGTGCTTTTAGGGTGCTGACATTTTTGTAATAGGCTGTATTACGCTTGCCAAAAACCCAGTTTAACCATCAATTACTTTCAATTGGTGGAGCTAAACTCCAAAGCACCTGCTAATCCTCAGTCTGTGCCTGGCAAAGAGCCCCTTAACCTTATAAATCAGCATGCAGCTTCAGGAGGGCTTTATACTGTCTTTTCTGAATGCTGGCAAGGGTTTGGATGAGGTCAAGGGTGAGGACTCTAGCATGGCATAAACTTTCCGCAAACCTAAATTTCAACACCACTGAAGAGGAGGAAGGAGAAAGGTTCTAGAGAGCATGACACACTTCGCTGTATTATTATTTTTTCTTTCTTTTTCTGGGGTACATTCAGTGCTTCCTTCTATTAAGTAAAAAACACCACACACACACACACACACACACACACACACACACACACACACACACACACACACACACACACACATTATTTTGCTAAATGGGTGGGTTTAAAAAAAGGACCCATGTACTAAGTTATTTAATACATTCAGATAAAAATATCAGGACATGAAAGCTGAAATGTCTGGTATCTATCTATCATCTCAAATAAATTTTTTGATCTTAAATACAAATGTCTCCAGAGTATGCCAAAAAAAGATTTGGGCTTACCTTTCCAGTAATTTCAGAAGGGATTGTAAAGAAGCATTGGTTGGTCATAATGTCATTAAATAACTGGACAACAATTTTCAATAACCCTAACCCTAACCCTAACCCAATTCTTATTAAATAAGAAATTAGCAAATTACCCTGCCCCTCTAAAACAAATTAACATGCAGAATACCATTTAATCTGCTCACAAGTTCATTCATAATGAATAAGTCCAATACTATCATGGTCTGGGGCTGCGTGAGTGCTGCTGGTACTGGGAAGCTGCGGTTCATTGACAGAAACATGGATTCCAACATGTACAGTGACATTCTGAAGCAGAACATGATGCCCTCCCTTCAGAAAATGGGCCGAACGGCAGTTTTCCAACATGAAAACGACCCTAAACATACTGCTAAGATAAAGGTAATGGAGTCTCCAAACCTGAACACTATTGGGTAGCTGTGAAACATCCTCAAGCTATAGGTGGATTAGCACATATCCCTTATTTTTTTTAATTGGTACCAGCACACTACTTCTCCATTCCTCAGGCAGAGCGCTGGTACCAATTTTTAAGAATAAGGGAGATGTGCAGACCTGCAGTAACTGCAGGGGAATAAAGTTGATCAGTCACACCATGAAGTTATGGGAAATAGTAGTGGAAGCCTGGCTGAGAGAAGAGGTGCCCATCTTTGAGCAACAGTATGGTTTCATGCCAAGAAAGAGCACTACGGATGGAATATTTACTTTGAGAATGTTAATGGACAAGTATAGAGAAGGTGTGTGTTTGTGGATCTAGAGAAAGCATATGACAGGGTGCCAAGAGAGGAGTTGTGGTATGTGAGGGTGGTGCAGGACATGTACGAGTGTGCAGTAGGAACGACAGACTGGTTCAAGGTGAAGGATGGATTACATCAAGGATCGAATCTAAATCCTTTTCTGTTTGCAGTGGTGATGGACAGGTTGACAAACGAGGTCAGACAAGAGTCTCCATGGACTATGATGTTTGCGGATGATATTGTGATTTGTGATGAGAGTATGGACCAGATTGAGAAGAGCCTGGAGGTGAAAGCATGCACTGGAGTAAAGTGAAATTAAATTTAGTAGGAGTAAAACAAAGTACATGTGTGTGAATGAGAGGGAGAGCAGTGGAGTGATGCGGATGCAGAGAGAAGAGGTGAAGGATTTTAGGTTCCTGGGGTCAACAGTGCAAAGTGATGGAGAGTGTGTTAGAAAAGTGAAAAAAAGTGCAGGCAAGGTGAAGTGGGTGGAGGAGAGTGGCGGAGTGGGAGTGATTTGTGATATAAGAGTGTCTGCAAGAGTGAAAAGGAAAGTTTAGACCTGAGATGTTGTATGGTTTAGAGACAGTGGCATTGAGTAAAAGACAGGAGGTGCAGCTGGAAGTAGCAGAGCTAAAGATAAGTTAAGATTTTCGTTGGGAGTGATGAGGATGAACAGGATTAGAAAGGAGTTTATTAGAGGGACAGCACATGTAGAACATTTTGGAGACAGGGTTAGGGAGGCGAGATTGTATTGGTTTGGACTTGTGCAGAGGAGGGACATGAAGTATATCAGTAGAAAAATGCTGGGGATGGAGCTGCCAGGAAGGAAAAAAAGAGGAAGGCCAAGGAGGAGGTTAATGGATGTGTTAAGGGAAGTCATGCAGGTAGTTGGTTTGAAAGAGGCAGATGTAAAGGACAGGGAAGTATGGAGAAGGATGATCCGCTGTGGTGATCAGCCGAAAGAAAACGTTTCAAGTTTTCAAGTTTCAAGTTTATTTCTTTAGGGCTTTTCACAATGGACTCACATAATTTACGATTTAAAGTGAATGATGTGTGTTTATCCCAGATGAGGAGCCTCGGGCGAATGTGTCAAGGAAAAGTTCCCTAAGGTGTCATGAGGAAAAAACCTTGAAAGGAACCAAACTCAAAAGAGGAACCCATCCTCATTTTGGTGATATTAAGAGTGTGATTATAAATCTTTAAAACAGAATAGAAAATTATATTTTATATATATATATATATATATATATATAAAAAAACTACCATGCCAATGCTGGGGTTTGAACCCACAACCTTGGGGGACCTGCTAACCAGTAAACCTATGCTTTACCCACTGAGCTATCAGATCTGTCTTTTACAGCCAGTCAATGAGCCTAATGAACCAGCATGGCTTCTTTCCATACTTCAACACTATGTAACTCATATTAAAAGTAAGTAAGTAAGTAAGATCAGTAAACCTATGCTTTACCCACTGAGCTATCAGATCTGTCTTTTACAGCCAGTCAATGAGCCTAATGAACCAGCATGGCTTCTTTCCATACTTCAACACTATGTAACTCATATTAAAAGTAAGTAAGTAAGTAAGATCAGTAAACCTATGCTTTACCCACTGAGCTATCAGATCTGTTTTGTAAAAGCAGTCGATAAGCCTAATGAACCAGCATGGCTTGTTTTCCATACTTTAACACTATGTAACTTTTAAATAAAAGTAGGCTAAAGAAGTAAAAAAACAAAAACAAATAAATAAAGCAATCTTTTAAAGAGGTCTCTCTAATTAACAAATCGCTTTACAGTTTAATATCACAAAGTAGACAAACTATTATATTTTATATTAAAAAAATACTACCATACCAATGCTGGGGTTTGAACCCACAACCTTGTGGGGACCTGCTGACCAGTAAACCTATGCTTTACCCACTGAGCTATCAGATCTGTGTTTTACCTAAAGTTAATGGGCCTAATGAACCAGCATGGCTTCTTTTCCATACTTCAACACTATGTAACTCATATTAAAAGAAAGGTAAAGAAGTAAAAAAACATAAATAAAGACATAAGAAAAGACATAAGACATAAATAAAGCAATCTTTTAAACAGGTCTCTCTAATTAACAAATTGATTTACAGTTTAATATCACAAAGTAGACAAACTATTATATTTTATATTAAAAAAATACTACCATACCAATGCTGGGGTTTGAACCCACAACCTTGTGGAGTTCAAACTTCGAACCAGCATGGCTTCCTTTCCCTACTTCAAAACTATGTAACTCATATTAAAAGAAGGTTAAAGAAGTAAAAATAAAAAGCCAACACTGGGGTTTGAACCCACAACCTTGTGGAGACCTGCTGAACAGTAAACCTATGCTTTACCCACTGAGCTATCAGATCTGTCATTTGCAAGCAGTCAATAAGCCTAATGAACCAGCATGGCTTCCTTTCCATACTTCAAAACTATGTAACTCATATTAAAAGAAGGTTAAAGAAGTAAAAATAAAAAGCCAACACTGGGGTTTGAACCCACAACCTTGTGGAGACCTGCTGAACAGTAAACCTATGCTTTACCCACTGAGCTATCAGATCTGTCATTTGCAAGCAGTCAATAAGCCTAATGAACCAGCATGGCTTC
>MU537915.1:2089277-2113860 GCA_024362625.1 Silurus asotus | reverse complement strand
TATCTATCTATCTATCTATCTATCTATCTATTTCACGAAAGTGAGTGCACCCCTCACTTCTCAAAAGGGGCAATACTATAGAAATAAAACTTGGACATATTTTAGCGTATTTAATGTGCAGTTTGTACAGCAGTATTGATATGCTGTCCTCTGAAAAAAATAACTACAGTACAGCCATTATTGTCAAAATAGCATGCAACAAAAGCAAATACATCCTAATTGACATACGTCGTATAACCATGAAAAGCCACATGTTCTACAGTTGTGTTCAAAATTATTCAACCCCCACTGAAATTGATTGTTTTGGTCGGTTTGACATTGATTATGATCATTCAGTCATCCTGCTTACAATTAAATCAAAGAGGCACGTGTAGGTCAGACAAATATAACATAACATTTATAATGAAATAACCACAAATGTCTTTTCTGAGCTCACATCATTATCAGTTTTATTCAACCCCCAAGTGACATTCAATCTTAGTACTTAGTACAACATCCTTTTACAGTTATAACAGCTTTTAAACGTGAAGCATAGCTTGACACAAGTGTCTTGCAGCGATCTACGGGTATCTTCGCCCATTCATCATGGGCAAAAGCCTCCAGTTCAGTCACATTCTTAGGCTTGCGCACTGCAACTGCTTTCTTTAAGTCCCACCAGAGGTTCTCAATCGGATTTAAGTCTGGTGACTGCGATGGCCACTTCAAAATGTTCCAGCCTTTATTCTGCAACCATGCTCTAGTGGACTTGGAGGTATGCTTGGAATCATTGTCCTTTTGAAAGGTCCAACGTCTTCCAAGCCTCAGGTTTGTGACGGACTGCATCACATTGTCATCCAATATCTCCTGGTACTGAAGAGAATTCATGGTACCTTGCACACGCTGAAGCTTCCCAGTACCTGCAGAAGCAAAACAGCCCTAAAGCATGATTGACCCCCCGCCATGCTTCACAGTAGGCAAGGTGTTCTTTTCTTCATAGGCCTTGTTCTTCCTCCTCCAAACATAGCGTTGATCCATGGGCCCAAACAGTTCTAATTTTGTTTCATCAGTCCACAGAACACTATCCCAAAACTTCTGTGGTTTGACCACATGACTTTTGGCATACTGCAGTCGACTCTTCTTATTCTTTGGGGACAGCAAGGGGGTGCGCCTGGGAGTTCTGGCATGGAGGCCTTCATTACGCAGGGTGCGCCGTATTGTCTAAGCAGAAACTTCAGTACCCACACCTGACAAATCTTTTCTCAGTTCCTCAGCAGTCACACGGGGACTTTTCTCCACTCTACGCTTTAGGTAGCGCACAGCAGTCAAAGTCAGCATCTTCTTCCTGCCACCACCAGGTAGCGTTTCAACAGTGCCCTTTGCCTTGAATTTGCGAATGATGCTTCCTATGGTGTCTCTTGGTATGTTTAACATCTTTGCAATCTTCTTATAGCCATTGCGCCCTTCCTGTGAAGAGTAATCACCTGTTCTCTTGTCTTCCTGGACCATTCTCTTGACCTCACCATGTTTGTAACCACACCAGTAAATGTCTAGAAGGAGCTGAGTATCACAGTCATTTTAAAGCTGCCTAATTGGTGCTTATTAGGCTTTATTGCTGCTCCCTGATATCCACAGGTGTTTTCAATACCTGATTGAAAACACTTCATTGAACCTCTGTTCTTCAGAGTGGTAGTCTTTAAGGGGTTGAATAATTATGTCAATGAAGAATTCACAAAAGAAACATTTACTACTGTATTACAAAACTAATTGATGTCATTTTAGTTGATGTCATATGGTTCTTTAAGAAGTCCTTGTGGGATTTCATTCTGAATATAATTACAAATGTACACTAAATTCCCTAAAACCATTTACAGCATTGGGGGTTGAATAATTTTGAACACAACTGTACACTGAGATGCTCATTTAACATTTATGGAAGGAGTCTCAGGTGCCAGTGCCTTGTAATAGTCAGTAAGATTTTCTGCAACAGGAAAGTATATATTCTACTCTCTAAACCTTCTGGTTTTCATTTACTAAGACAAGCAGTATTTTATTGTGTTTTTAGCATCAAGAGAAAAAAATATGATCAGGGAACAGCTGTTTACATATGTTGCAAGTAATAACTGGAACTTGTACAAAAAAAATCATACAAAAAAAAAAAAAAAAGGAAATTTTCATGTAATAACTGTGCCAGTTATGATTTAAAAATGAACTAGAAAATTTCATGTTGAGTGATTTAAAAACGATATTTTTATATATATTATTTTACTATATGTGACATACAAAAGTATTTAATATACAAACAGTATATGCTGGATTAAATTAATTGGACAAATATATGCACATTCAACATAATTTCTCAATCACATAAAAGTATTCTAAGCCTGGTGAAATCATTATAAAACAATATAAATTAAAGACTTCTATTAACAACTTCGCTGTTAGACTTTTTTTTTGTGCTATTTTTGAAAAGATTTATTTTACTTTCATTAGTTTATGAAAGGCTTTGAAAGGAAATGTAATAGTACAGAATGTCTAATCTTTCATTGATTTCAAAGCATAAATTAGCCATTATTGTATATTATATCGTAAATTAAAATTATTTACAACATGATATGCCTGTAAATTATAAATGAAATGCTACTGAAAATAACTCCTATAAATAACTGGTCTTTATTATGGCTGAGGAAGAACTCTTTTGCCAGAGTGAAAGGTGCAGGGTGAACCCATTACTAGAGTGGAAGTTAGTTACACTGTAATCCTTATACCTAGCCTTATGAGTGATCATAAGGTTGTATTAAATTTTTTTTTATCCATATGCGTTAATATTTTGCTGAAATCATTTGACAAATGTATTTTAAATGGCTGAACAATAACTTCAAGGTTACAAAAATAAAGCATGAAAATGACAGCAGAATTATTACCAATTGTTACCAGCTGCTACCATCTCTGTTTTAAGAACTCTCATAGTGAAATATTACAAAGCCATATAATCGCAACTTTCACACACTTTTCTTCTTATACTTCTTCTTCTTCCTTTAGGGTCCCCACAGCGGATCATCCAGCTCCACACTACCCTGTCATCTACATCTGCCTCTTTCACACCAGCTACCTGCATGTCTTCCATCACCACATCTATGAACCTACTTCTAGGCGTTACTCTTTTCCTCCTTCCTGGCGGCTCCATCCTCAGCATTCTCCTACCGATATACCTCATGTCCCTCCTCTGCACATGTCCAAACCATCTTAATCGTGCCTCCCTCACCTTGTCTCCAAAACGTCCTACATGCTCTAATAAAATAATTTCTAATCCTGTCCATCCTCGTTACATCTTTAGCTCTGCTACCATCGCAGGTCTCACCACAGTCCTATAAACTTTCACTCTTGCAAATACCCTTCTATCACAAATCACTCCTGCCACTCTTCTTCACCCACTCCACCCTGCCTGCACTCTTTTCTTTACTTCTCTAACACACTCTCCATTACTGGAACTTGTTTTCTTTATCATACAGTCTGTCGTTCCTACTGCACACTTAACTGCTGTCACACTGTCCTCATACATGTCCTGCACCACCCTCATATACTTCACTGACACACCTGACATTCTCATACAGTACCACATCTCCTCTCTCGGCACCCTGTTGTACACTTTCTCTAAATCCACAAATAAACAATGCAACTCCTTCTGACCTTCTCTATACTTATCAATCAACAATTTCAAAGCAAATAATGTGTCTGTGATGCTCTTCCTCGACATGAAACCATACTGTTGCTCACAGATGGTCACCTCTTTTCTCAGCTTGGCTTCCACTACTCTTTCCCATAACTTCATGGTGTGACTGATCAACTTTATTCCCCTGTAGTTACTGCAGGTCTGCACATCTCCCTTATTTTTTAAAACTTGTATTAGCACACTCCTTCTCCATTCCTCAGCCATCCCTTCACCTTCCAAAATGTTGTTAAACATTCTGGTTAAAAACTCCACTTCCATCTCTCCTAAACATCTCCATGCTTCTACTGGTATATCATCTGGTCCAACCGACTTTCCATTCTTCATCCTCTTAATCGCTGCTTCACTTCCTCCTTACTAATCCTATCCACTTCCTGCTTCACCATCTCCATACAATCCAACCTTCTCTCTCTCTCTCTCTCTCTCTCTCTCTCTCTCATTTTCCTCATTCATCAGTTGCTCAAAATACTCCCTCCATCTTCTCAACAAACTCTCCTCTCTAGTCAACACATTTCCATCTCCATCCTTTATTGCTCTAACTTGCAGCACGTCCTTCCCAGCTCGGTCCCTCTGCCTGGACAATTGTTAATTTATTTTCTCCTTTCTTAGTGTAGAGCTTCTCATATGGCTTTTCCTTTGCTTTTGCCACATCCCTCTGTACCTGCTGCCGCATTTCCTTGTACTACTGCCTACTTTTCTCATCTCTCTGCTGAATTCTTTTTCACCAACCTCTTTCTCCTTATGGTCTCCTGCACTTCCTTATTCCACCACGTCTTTGTCTTTCTTTCTTTTACCAGATGCCACATCAAGAACCTTCCTAGCCATCTTCCTTATCACTTCTGCAGTAGTTGCCCAATCATCCAGCACCTCTTCATCACCACTGAGCCCCTGTCTGACCTCTTCCCTGAATCTCACACTACAGTCTTCTTCTTTCAGTTTCCACCATCTAATTATTTTTTTAGTTCTTCATCATCATAGCCATCCTACAGACCACCATCCAATGCTGTCTAGCTACACTGTCCCTTGCTACGCCCTAAAGTCTCCAATCTCTTTCAGGTTGCATCTCCTGCATAGAATATAGTCCACCTGTGTGCACCTTCTTCCATTCTTGCACGTCACTCTATGGTTCTCCTTCTTTTGCAAATATGTATTTATTACTGCTATTTCCACTGCACTGTGTGCACTGGTTTGTGCAACTTAATTACACACTGTTCAAATGTACCTCAAATTAATACTTTACATGTTTTTAATACTCTAATCAACATGGACATGGACAAATATGGATGTTTTATGCAAATGAATGTTTATTATAAGTAAAACCAAACTCAGCATAGAACATGAAGACAAAATATTCTAGTTAATGTTTAAAAGTAATTATGGTGTTTTGAATTACATAAATCATTAGGACACGCAAAGGAACTTTTGCAATGTTTCCGCACGGACGGTTTTATTGCCTGATGTGAGCATCATGGTGGATTTTGGTGCTTGATTTTAGACTTGAGACATCACCAAAACAAATGTTTAGTGATTAAAAAGAATTTCCGAGTAAAGTTTATTTATTTTACATATATCTAAGTAAATAAAGGACGTCATAAATAAATGTGTTGCTTTTAAGGCTTAAATTTTGCCTCTTTTATCAAATTAAGTTATTAAGTCATTTTTTTTGACAGCCCTAACACACAGAATATATATATATATATATATATATTTATATTTTTTTTTTTTTTTTTTTATAATATAATTTGTAAATAACACTGATTATCTTTTCACCACCAGGAAGGAATAGTGGTCAACTTGGAGACAGGGTCATGGGCAGGTTAGGATCATAGGTGCATGTCAGGAGTGAAAGCTGGATTATCCAACAGATGAGGTACTGTAGCTCCGTTTCCTAAAGAAATAAATGCTGTTAATGCTGAACAGGCCAGGACTGTTTGGCCTGGACGCCAGTCTGTGCAGCTTGGGACGGTTTCTCATCAACGCCTTGGGTGGTTCCATGAAATTCCAGAGTAAGAATGGGCGCTTTTGAGGATGGTTTGAACTGTAGTTAATAGCACAGACTGCTACATTGACTCAGGACTACTTGTCGCTTCTAATCATCACTGTACCACGCAATATTGTATATCTGTTATAAATGAACATTCGGTGCAACCCAGATAAGGATGGGTTCTCTCAAGATTTCTTCCTTATGCCATCTCAGGGAGTTTTTCTTTGCCATAGTCTCCACCGGCTTGCTCATCAGGGACAAAATTACTTATAAAGAACATATTCACTTTGCCCCCCACATTATCTGTGTAAAGCTGCTTTAAAACAATGTTCATTGTTAAACGCGCTATACAAATAAAAATCAATTGAATTGTATACTGGATCTTTTCTTCTCGGTGTGTTTCCCTGCATCCTTCCTTTTCTGATTACACATGTCGTCCCTGAGTTACGACGGAGATGCGTTCTGATGACTCGAAGTGGAGAAATGGCCGGTCCTTCCCAGGGGGTTTGAACAATGGTTTCTTTAAGGCTCCTGGGTTTTTCCTCTAACTTGCTGTCCATGATGAAAATGCAGATGTAGTAACGCACGTGGTCAGAATAGTCGCACAGCTTTCAGGGTGTACACAAGATGATGTCTTCTGGCACACTGACTTATGAGTGTCGGTGCTCCCTGCGACTGTGTGTCTGTTGGCGTGTTACAAAACTAGTCTTGAAAACTTTTGATACCACCTCATACATGCACAGTGGGCGAGTGGACAAGCGCTGTTCCGCGAGTGGGGGCGGAGCTGGATGCTCTGATTCAGTGTCCAGCAATGGTGATAAAAGGAGCCAATGTGCTTTAACAGTGAGACAACTGAAATCTGACGACCGCAGGTGAGAGTACGGCGTCTCAAAGCGTGGGAAATGTGGACATCCTGGCAGCGTCCCAACTTATTGTGCCGCTTATTATTATTATATTATTAGATACAATATTTTTACAATTTTGTTGGATTGTACCATTGTAACTTGGGGACTACCTCTATATATACTGTATATATATATATATATATATATATGTATGTATTAAAAGCTCAAAATGTCTTTTACATTAACCAGTTCACGTCAGATACATACATTATTGTATAATTTTACTTAAGTTCATATCAAAACCCAAAATTCATTACTTTAACTTGAGTAAAAAAGTGAAGTAATTTTTTCAACTTTTACTTGAGTATTTTAAAACATGAGTATCTGTACTTCTATTAAAGAAAAGGATGCGTGTACTTTCAAGCATATATATATATATATGTATGTATTAAAAGCTCAAAATGTCTTTTACATTAACCAGTTCACGTCAGATACATACATTATTGTATAATTTTACTTAAGTTCATATCAAAACCCAAAATTCATTACTTTAACTTGAGTAAAAAAGTGAAGTAATTTTTTCAACTTTTACTTGAGTATTTTAAAACATGAGTATCTGTACTTCTATTAAAGAAAAGGATGCGTGTACTTTCAAGCCTCTGTCACTGCCTCATTAAATGTAAATACAAAACATTTGACATAAGACATTTTCAGCATTTCAGTTAAAATGTGACTAAACACACATTTACATGTAATTAGTAAACAACAAACAGCTGAATCATCATTCATCTGTAGTAATCACTCTATCGTGGTAAATTAGGTAAATCCTAATTACTGTATGATGCTAGTTTACTGGAATCTGATATCATAGAAAGAATTCACAAAATATCAATACTATATCGAATACTGCGGGGGGAAAATTGTGCATCTTGCTGTGCATGAAGCTACATGGCTGCAGGCCAGTTAAAGTACTCATGCTGGCCCCTGCCCACCTCAGAAGCCCATTGAGCAAAAACCAGACCATGAAACAATCGTGGTCTGGTCTAATAAATTACGTTTCTTTTAACATCACCTGGATGACAAGTTGCGTGTGTAGTCCTGGCACTCTCGGGAATACTTTGACACATACTGTACCACCTGTATATAATATACATACATCATTAAGTCATTAGCAGGTCTCACAACTAAATAATTACAACCTCAAATGAACAACAGCTCGTTTTCTTATTTATTTTTACAAAAAGCTGAAATGGGGAAATGCATAAAAGTACACATTATAATTTAATCGATTGTACAGGCACCTTTAGCAGCAATGCCTTGAATTAATTGTGTTCACATCGTTGTGAAATAATTTTGGTCCACTACTACTTGTTTCTTCTGTACATTAGGTTTTGTGGGCATTTGTTTATGCACAGCTCTCTTAAGGTCCTGCCACAGAATTTCAGATTGAGGTCTGGATGTTGAGTGGGCCATTGTACCACCTTGATTCTGTTGTTTTTTTTCCAGCCATTCTGTTGTAGATTTCTTTGTGTTCGGGATCATTGTCCTGTTGCATGGCTTGTTTCGGTCAAGCTTTAGCTGTGAGACAGATCGCCTCACTTTTATTCCAGAATGCTTTTGTAGACAGAGGAGCGCAATAGCAACTGGCTGCAAGTTGCTGTGGCACCATGCTTGACAGTTGGTATGAGGTGTTTGGTTTTCGCCAAACGTGGCACTGTGCATAATGACCAAAAATCTCTACTTTATATCTCTCCAGTGGACTTTGTTTCAGAAGTCTTGTGGTTTGTACAGATGCAACTTTGTAAAGCAAAGCCAAGCAGGTGCTAATGATCATTAATTTTATATGTAGGTTGAAACACACTCATTAACTAAAAGAGAATCAGCTGTGTAGGAGGCTTAAAACTGGGTGAGGAACAATCAAACTCTGCTACTAATGTGGGGTTGTGGAGGACAGTTTCATGTCATACACCATGGCAAGACTGAGCAGAGCAACAAAACCATACTGCATCAGCAATGTCTGTTTCAGGCAAAGATTCAAATCAGACCGGGATTTGAAAATGTGCTGATTACGCTATTTATTTTTATATTAATGGTGTCCTCAATGCTGAGAAATACAGGCAGATACTTATCAGTCACACAGTACCATCAGGGAGGTGTCCGATTGGCCCCAAATCTATACTGCATCAGGACAACGACCCCAAACATAGAACCAATGTCATTAAGAACTCTATTCTGAATAGAGAAGAACAAGGAGTCAGGAAGTGATGTTTGGCCTCCAGATAGCTCTGGAGTCTGCCTGGGATTATATTAAGGCCAAAAAGGTTTTCAGGCAGCCTACATCCACAGAAGAGCTGTGGTTATTTTTCCAAGATGTTTGGAACAACCTATTTGCTGAGTTCCTTTAAAAACTGTGTGCAAGTTTACCTAAAAGAATTGATGCTGTTTGGCTGTGGGTGGTAAATATTGATTTGAATTGGATTCTCTTCCATTCATTCGATTTTTATTTTGCTACTTAATTAAAATAAACCATTTACACTTTTATTGTTAAAAGCATTCTAATTTTACAGAAATTATAAACTGTTATATTTATTGACTTCAATCCCCTAGGTTTTGTTGCACAGCAATAGTTTTTTAATCAACAATGCAGCAATACATTATATTAATATTTAAAAAATATATATATATTAGCATGATTTAGGTCACATTTCAGTATACTAAAACTTTCTGTTTTGGATTAACTTTCAACACTACATTGGATGGAAAAAAACCCTACTATTTCATTGCCTACATTGTGCACTTGCACACAAAAAACAATATTCAAGTATTCTAATTGTTCGCTATCAGTCAATACACTGTTGAACAAAGTGTTCATACAAAGTGTTTGAACAAAACAGAAAAAGGGTCAAAAGTGGATGGGTTTTCTAAAGAAGTAAAGAAACAGCTGGGGCAAAAACTAGGTCACTCAAGCAATATGTCAAGCTCTTCAGTCCAAATCAGGGCCGGTGTTTTGGAGAGGAGGCTCAAATCAAGCTTTAGATAGAAAAGAGGATTAATGGAAGTTGTTAAAACTGATTTGAGGATTTCCTGATAGACACAGGCAGGGGGCATTTCTCAGACAAAGCACAGCTATAAATGTCTACATACTCATTCAGGTCATATTTTATTTGTGAAATAGTAGTACGTCTAGACTCCTTTTTTTATTCATGCCTAAACGTCAGGGCTCAAACCAGGAACTGATCTAGCCTTCACACAACAGAAGACACATGACAAAGTCAAAGTCAAAAGCAGTATATCAGAATAGTACACTGATATGAACTATGCAAAAAATAAAAATAAAAATAAATAAATAGGTGTTAATGCAGTTAAACATTCCTTTGGGCTTTCCATGTGAGCTTGCAGTAATTGGTATTCCGATGCTCTCTGGTTTACGCTTTAAGATCAAGTGTCGACACCTGGTGCACATTATTAAGAAAAAGTAGCAAACATTTTCATGCATATGGCACAAGCCACAGCAAACTTGACACTTTTACCCACTGGAGACATCAACTGCGACATCTTTCAAATCCACACAACAACAAAAAAAATTTTTATCCTTTTTGCTCACAAATGCAGAAAAAAATTAAACTTAATACATGTTTCAATGAGCGCACCAAAACAAAATTCAAACATGGGAAAACAGCAGAAACAAAGGGACAGTGTTTGCAAATCAAAGCTCACTAACAGGAATAAACTGACACTTTACAGCAAAATATAACACCATTCTGTCTCCAAGTCACGACACTCAGCATATGCTGGAGTTTCACAAATCTGGAGCTTGAAATCAGAAACCTTTCGGGTAACTTGGTGAAGGGAGCACAAAGCCTTGACCACTGAGCAAAGTAAAAGTAGTATTAAAATTAAGGTGTATTTATTCAGAATTCAGTTGAATTCTGAAAAACAGCCAAAGAATATATATACACCTTAACTTTAAGAATCTGTACACACAACATAAATGTTCTTAATTCAGATTGCAATCTTTATGTAAGAATGAAGTAAAACATCCACAGGGGTGGAAACAGTACTTGCTAGTTTGTCTTTTCCTCACATAATAAATGTTACACTTTGAACAGGTTGTTGGTTATGTGACACAGTGAAATGCACACAAGCCTAAATCAATTACGATCATGTCCACAACACAGAAATCGAAACTCTCTTACAGTTTCTGCAGAGATGACATGGGATACAGATTTAAAATGCATACATGACCAAATAAAGGCATGGAAGATGTGCTCAAGAACTCAAGAACTACGAGGATGTATTTGAATGGTAATTAATATGAACAGTCTGCTACAATGGCTTATAAACACAGTTTGCAGTTCTGCACAGTTCACCACAACAATGATAAAACTATAACAAATAGACATTCAGTGCCACCCAGATGATGATGGGTTTTCTTTCTTGTCTGGTTCTTCTCAAGGTTTCTTCCTCAAACCATCTTAGGGCTGTTTTCCTTCTAACAGTCACCACTGGCTCGCTCATTAGGCATAAACTTATAAGGGAAAAGCTGTAAAGCTGCTTTGGGACAATATCCATTGTTAAACTCTCTAAACAAAAAAAATTAAATTTAGGGCTGTTTTCCTTCTAACAGTCACCACTGGCTCGCTCATTAGGCATAAACTTATAAGGGAAAAGCTGTAAAGCTGCTTTGGGACAATATCCATTGTTAAACTCTCTAAACAAAAAAAAATTAATTGAACTGAATGTTTAAAAAAAAAAAAAAAAAAAAAAAAACAGTACAAGAGCCCAAACTAGATATTTGACTATACTGTATAATAATAATGGCAAAACAAATACTACAGCAGACTCACTTCTGCAAATAGGATTCATAAGGCTGGATTGTGCATGAGGTTTGGAAGAACTGAAAAAACATCTAAATGAGAACGATTGAATAGTTGGAATAGTCTATGAATCGTTTGCCTCAACAAAATTGACACTGATATTGGTGTTAATACCTGTATTTAGTATTTCTTTTCACTTATTTCCTTCCATCTTTCCTTTTTTCCTTCCTTCTTTCCTTTCTTTCCTTTCAAAACACTCTTAGACGTTTAAGTCTAGAGAGTAGGTTTATGTCTTTAGGGTTTATGAAGGCTCCATATAAACACTTGTTTTCTCACAGGGTGTTAATTCACTTTGTGGATATAAGTTTCAGAAAAACCGTTTCACAGACCTGTAGATCTTTGAGATACAAGTGTACTTAAAAGAATTGATGCTGTTTTGCAGCAAAAGCTGTTCACACCAAATATTGAATCAATTTGCATTTCTCTTTATTTCAATAACTTTCCATTTTGTTCAATGATAATAATGAACTCTTCTATTTTTTTAAAACAGCAGTTTGCTTCTAAAAAAGTATGTCCTCCTGGGAACGGGAACGCATGTAGGAATTTGCAAATCAGTAAATCAGAGAGAAAATAGTCAGAAAAAAAAAAAACAGTATGAATACACTTTTGAGAATTTTGTTCCAAAGCAATCATTTTTTTAACAACAATGCAGCAATATATATATATATATATATATTTATAGAAGAAGCTTCAGAAGAGAGACCCTTGTGCACAGACCTGTAGGTTCACCACTGAGTTTAAACACAGAGAGAGTGAACATGGAGCATCTCACATACACTGAAATAAAAGCTGCCAGGAAACGTACCGATTCGGAGGACCTGGTGTTCACTGAGACACAACTTCGACATCACGAAGAAAAGCCAGAGCAGCAGCCGGGCTTTTTTCTGCATAGCTCCGATCTGGCAACTGCTCCCAAACTTCATCTTCATCTTCCTCAACGTCCAGGGACGACGCTTTCGGGTCAAATGCACGCGCATCCGCTTCCGCGCTGTTTCCCCTGCTTTCTGATACCTGCGTGAAAAACTGGGTAAAGGAAGTCCTTCCAGAGTCGAACGTCAAATGTTGAACATGTCTTTATCTTCTTTTCCTTTTTATGTTCTTGCTTTCAGTCCGTGTGCTGAGCTTGAGAAACAATCCCAAATGGCACTTTGTACATAACGAACACCTGGCTGAGCGCGTGACCGTGTTATCAGTGCGGTCGGTGTGGAGGCGCGTGCACCGTGCGCTCTCGTTGTGAACGCGCAGCCCACAGAGGGTCCGTGCGGGTCAGGAAGCACAGGCTGGGTTATTATCAGTGTTATAAAAAGGTTTTTGGAATATTCGTGGAAATTTCCACTTATTTATTTAACTGTTCTGAGAGTTAAATCACTATATCGCAACTGTGACATTTTGTACAGAAGATATTCCGTATATCAATTAATAAGCATTAAACCATAAAACCCTCCTAGCTGGACAGTTTCAATGCATATTTGATTGAATATATTGGATTTAATCCAAAACTTATTATACAACCCCGGTCTGTCCTAAAAGTAATCGAAACAATCAAATAATACAGTATTTTTCAACAAATATTAACAAATGAATGAATGAATAAATAAATAAATAAATAAATAAATAAATAGAATAGCATTTTCACCCTAGTGCCAAACATATATTCCAGTACGTATTTTTAGTAATACCATACATATATACAGTTTGGACACACCTTCTTCTTCATCAGTATTTTTTATATTTTTATTTTTTTTTGTTATTTTCAACACTGTACATTAATAATGAAGACATCCATAATATGAAAGTACGGAATTACGTAGTAAACAAAATAAAGTGTTTAACAACCCAGATTTTAGATTGTCCAAAGGTATCTACGTTTAGCTTTGATGACATCTTGGCCCACTCATGGCATTCTCTCATCAGATTCATGAGGAAGTCACCTGAAATGGTTTTCATTTCACACATGTGCCTTGTTAAGTGTTAATCTGTGTCCATCAGTCTTGTGCAGAGGAAAGGGTCAATAGCCCTATTAGTGCTACTAAAACTACTGTACATAATCCAAATTATGGCAAGAAACAATCAAAAGAAAAGACAATCCATCTTTACTGGAAGTCAGTGAAGGTCAGTCAATTCAAAATAATCTAAATAACTTAATGGTTTTGACAAGTGCATCCACCAAAACGACCAAACGCTACCTGTGGTGCAGAGGACAAGTTTATTACAATTACTAGCTTCAGAAAATACTGTTTTACGTAAATGCTTTTTCGGAGTTTAAGTGGCATATTTCAACATAACCCAGCCATTAGTGTTGCACAAGCCAGTGCACTCTTTGTGCCGGTCACAAGTCTGGATAAATGGGGAGGGTTGCGTTAGGAAGGGCATCCAGCATAAAACATGTGCCAAATCAAATATGCGGATCAAGAATCAGACTTTCATAGCGGCTCGGTCGAGGCCCGGGGTACCAACGACCGCCACAGGTATCGTTAGCCAACAGGTTACCGGTGGAAATTGGGCTACTGTTGGCCACAGGAGGAGAAGGAGAGGAGGAAGACATCTACAGAGACAACAGGGAAAGGAGAAGTGTAGGAGAGTGGAGTTTAGGGTGGGCATTAT
Source organism: Silurus asotus (assembly GCA_024362625.1). NCBI lineage: Eukaryota > Metazoa > Chordata > Actinopteri > Siluriformes > Siluridae > Silurus > Silurus asotus. The sequence goes on along the minus strand of MU537915.1, from coordinate 2,099,844 downwards.
TAAATGTTGGTGCTATGACTGGTGAAGGAAGAGAGGGAGCTCATATGATGGAGCGGGTTGAAAGGTGGACATGTTGTGTGTTCAGGAGACCAAGTGTAAAGGGAGTAAGACCAGGAACAGTGGAGGGGGTTTGACCTATCATGGTGTGGATTGAAAGAAAAATGATGTAGGAATGATCCTGAAGGAAGAGTATAGTAGGAGTGTAGTGGAGGTGAAGTGAGTTTCTGATGAACCTGAAGCTGGAAGTTGAAGGGGTGATGATAAATGTCACCACAATGCTCTGCAAGTCGGTTGTGAGATGGAGGAGATGGAAAAATTCTGGAGTGAGTTAGATGAACTGGTAGAAGGGGTACCTAGGAATGAAAGATTGGTGATTGGGGCAGATTTCAATGTCCATGTAGGTTAAGGGAACAGAGGTGATGAGGAGGTGATGGGTAGGTATGGCTTTAAGGAGAGGAATGTGGAAGCTCGGTGGTGGTGGAGAGGTACTGCAAGATTTGGCAACTACTGCAGAAGTGATAAGGGAGACGGCTAGAAAGATACTGGGTGTGACATCTGGAAATAGAAAGAAAGACAGAGAGACATGGTGGTGGAATGAGGAAGTGCAGGACAGCATAAGGAGAAAGAGGTTGGCAAAACAGAATTGGGATCGGCAGAGAGATGAGAAAAGTAGGCAGGAGTACAAGGAGATGCAGCAGCAGGTAAAGAGGGATGTGGCAAAAGCCAAAGAAAAGGCATTTGAGGAGCTGTATGAGAGGTTGGACACAAGGAAAAAAGGATTTATACCGATTGGCCAGACAGAGGAACTGAGCTGAGAAGGATGTGCTTCAATTTAGAGCAATAAAGGACGGAGATGGAAAATTGCTAAATAGTGAGGAAAGTGTGTTGAGAAGGTGGAGAGAGTATTTTGAGCAGCTGATGAATGAGGAAAATGAGAGGGTGAGAAGGTTGGATGGTGTGGAGATGGTGAAGCAGGAAGTGGATAGGATTAGTAAGGAAGAAGTGAGAGCAGTGATTAAGAGGATGAACAGTGGAAAGTCGGTTGGGACAGATGAAATACCAGTAGAAGCATAGAGATGTTTAGGAGAGATGGAAGTGGAGTTTTTAACCAGGTTGTTCAAAAAAAAAATGTGAGAGGATGCCGGAGGAATGGAGAAGGAGTGTGCTGGTACCAATCTTTAAGAATAAGGGAGATGTGCAGACCTGCAGTAACTACAGGGGAATAAAGAGGATCAGTCATACCATGAAGTTATGAGAAAAGAGGCGACAATCTGTGAGCAGCAGTTTGGTTTCATGCCAAGGAAGAGCACCACATATTAATTATTTGCTTTGAGAATGTTGATGGAGAAGTATATAGAAGGTCAGAAGGTGTTGCATTGTATGTTTGTGGATCTAGAGAAAGCATACAACAGGGTAAAGAGAGGAATTGTGGTTTTGTATGAGGAAATCAGGTGTGTGAGAGAAGTATGTGAGGGTGGTGCAGGACATGTATGAGGACAGTGTGACAGCAGTTAAGTGTGCAGTAGGAACGACAGACTGGTTTAAGGTGGAGGTTGGATTGCATCAAGGATTGGCTCTGAGCCCTTTCTTGTTTGCAGGTAATAAACAGGTTGACAGACCAGGTCAGACAGGGGTCTCCGTGGACTTTGATGTTTGCAGATGATTTGTAATTTGTGGTGAGAGTAGGGAGCAGGTTGAGAAGAGCCTAGAAAGATAGATGTACACGCTGGAGAGAAGAGGAATGAAACTCAGTAGGAGTAAGACAGAGTACATGTGTGTGAATGAGAGGGAGGGCAGTGGAGTGCTGCGGTGCGGTTGTAGGGAGAAGAAGTGGAGAAGGTGGAGGAGTTCAGGTTCCTGGGTTTAACAGTGCAAAGTAATGGAGAGTGTGTTAGAGAAGTGAAAAAATGAGTGCAGGCAGGGTGGAGTGGGTGGAGAAGAGTGGCAGGAGTGATTTGTGATAGTAGGGCATCTGCAAAAGTGAAAGGAATAGTTTATAGGACTGTGGTGAGACCTGCGATGTTGTATGGTTTGGAGACTGTGGCATTGAGTAGAAGACAGGAGGCTGGAGATGGCAGAGTTGAAGATGTTGTTTCATTGGGAGTGACGAGGATGGACAGGACAGCGCATGTAGGACATTTCGGGGACAAAGTGAGAGAAGCCCGATTAAGATGTGGAGAGGAGGGACATGGGGTACATCGGTAGGAGAATGCTAAGGATGGAGCCGCTGGTAAGAAGGAAAAGAGGAAGACAAAGGAGGAGGTTTATGGATATGGAGAGGGAAGACATGCAGGTAGTTGGTTCAAAAAAGCAGATGTAGAGGACAGAGTGGAATGGCGACAGGTGATCCGCTGTGGCGACCCCTAATGGAAGCAGCTAAAAGAAGAAGAAGAAGAAGAAGAAGAAGAAGAAGAAGTTGCATTTTTAAATAGCTACTATTCAGTACCACTGAGTTGGACTGTATAGTAAAGTAAAAGCAGCCAAAAAGTAGTCACCACGTTCAGGAATTCCTTTAAGATTGTTGGAAAACCATTCCAGGTGACCACATGCTTTAACATTTAACATGTATTGTTTACCTGATAGTTCTATATTTGTCTTGTAATAATTTTATTGTCTTCAGTATTAATATACAATGTTTAAAAACAATAAAAATAAAGAAAAATAATTGTTTGAGACAACTAACAACTAACTACAAGATCCCAAGATGAGCTCTACGGAACAATTTTTTTTAAGGTGTAGAATGGCGCCATCTAGTGAATTTTTTTTTTTCTCATTATAAACACAGGTTTTTTTTCCCCCCATAGGTCAGTGAAATGTACTCTAGCAAACCAGAGGTACACAAACTTTTTGCTATGAAGGGCCTTGGCCCAAAAATAAATGTTGCATTGTACCAAACATTATATAAAAAATTTAAGATGCCATGGTTCCTTTCACTTATGATTTACTAATATTTAAAAATGTATAAAGACATATAAACCATGTTTCTGTAATCTGTTTAATTAACGCAGAATCAAGAATTAACGCAGAATTCTAGTTTAGTAAAATATTTAGTACAATAAAAAACAATCCAATTTATTGCACTATAGACTTCAGTCTGAATACATCTATTCAGTGACCTCTAATGAGCGACATGAGGCTGGTCTTTTTTTAATCAAAAATTATTTTCAAATAGCAATATACTCCTTTTTTCTCATATATAGCAGGGTGACCCAAAATAAAGGTCAACACGGGCTGTACTGGGGTTCAGTGAATGCAGCTGATAGACCTGATTTTACTCATCAAATTATTACCATTTTTAATAAGTGTGCCAACTGGGTAGCTACCTAACTGAATCCAGTATATTGTTTGGGTGAACGATATGTTGGGGTTTTGATGTCTGTAAAGTACTACAGGTTAGGTCAGGTTAGACCCAATACATTTATTTATATAATTTGTCATTTAAATAGCACTTTAAAGAGTACCCAATGCTCTTTTCCCAAAAGCACAATTTAATCTAAGTGTCACAGTCACCAGATTCTGAATACAAGTTTAATTACAGGAAGAGCTTTTTCAATTGTTTCAAGAGCTCTGTTTGAACAGTTCCTTTTCATCTAAAAACTTTGTTTATTCTTATTTTTATTCCCCCTGTTTCTTCGCTCAACCAATTTTTTTTTACATCCAAATTGCTACATTACTCTAATATAAGTGTTATTACAAGTGTCAGTACATCCATATGCAGTCCCACATGACTGTTTGATATTATTTTACTGGAACACATAGATTACAAAAGGCAGGCGCTACTTCCTGATTATAATTATAAGCATCTAATTCATAACTATAAAAAGGGTAAATGCTTTTAGTAAACGTTTTATTAGACAGATGCACTGTATATAGCTGCAACAATTGGCATTTTTTTAAGACACTACTGAAACTAGATTTTTAAACTTTGTTAAATTGGTCAATTTATTTTTTTGGTTGATTGTTTCACTCTCTCCCTTTGTCAAACAACCTCAGTGAACTCTGTTTTCCAGAACACACCACAGCTTACAAATATGGCAGCCAGAAATCACACCTTCCGCAACTGACTCTATTATATTCATAGACACCTGACTACTAACCACACACTTGTAAGCAAATATTTCTGACACTTTCTATATAAGAAGCCTAAGTTGTACCAGCTCTAAGTTTTTCCACTTTTGACTTACCAAAACTCTGTATTTTATCTGTTTGTTCCTGGATTTTATTGGTTGGATTTGTCTCATCTTTGTTGCTTGCACCTTGACTGAACTTTGCACGTACTTTTATTACGATTTGGGAATTTTACTGTGATTTGTTTGTCTGACTGTTTTCAATAAATTTGCATCTGTCTCTATCCACTTGCTGTGACACCCTTATTATTAAGTCCAGTTTATGTGTGTATTCATCAATAATGCACATTATAATCAAACAATCCATGTTAAAATGCCGATATAAATAAAGAACTTTTATTTAAGAAGCGCAATAATAATAGTTCACGAAACTGTGAGCGTACATTTTCAAAAATGCACAATGTAAAAGTTGAAGAATATTTACAGTTTTTTTTTTTACAACGCATCTCAGCCAAAAGTTTTCAAAAGCACATATACAGGAAGTGATTGCATTTTACATCGTTTCACATACATTTAAAAAATATAACTTCTCTTTCAGAAATACACTCTGTCCACCATGTTCAAAACAATCATTTTGAAAAACACAACAAAGCGTCCGAATTCATCAAAACCTGATTCAATTCTAATTCACTGCCTTTCGAACTGTTCAAGTGTAGTTCATGATATCAAGTGAGATTGGTGATGTTATATCAAATAGTGTGTCAGTGACGACTTTACGTGGGTGTGTAATTCAGTAGTATACCTTTATAAAGATAAATTGTGACTAGTTTGGTACTTGGAACCAAAAGCACTCAGGTCATTGCAGTGTGCAGGGCTAAAAGGTCAAGGCTTTACACCTTTCCAAAACAACTGTGATAGAAAATTCAAGTACAGCAGGATCCATAATAATAATTTAAAATATCCCTTTAAGTGGTTAGGGCTGGGTAATACTGGACTGGAGGGCATGCTGTAAAATCAAAAGAAAAAGAAAGATCAAGGATGTCGCTGAGAAATCGTAAACGGTGGCTTTCAGAGGATCATAATAGCAACGATATGCTTTTGTGCTCTGGACAATGTGATCTGCATGGTGCTGTTGAGTAAGATGAGGCTTGAGTTTATGCCATGGGGTTCTGGACATCACAAACACACACACAGCCCTTGAGTAAAGAACAGCGGTCATAAGCTATGAAAACAGGACTGACCCACGTTCCTATCGGTTTTACAAAAATAATTATTTTGGCAACTAGGTTTGAAAAGGAAGTGTAGCTGCCTACAGGATATGAGTGCACATCATGCAGCATGTCAGTGTGTTTACGGTTTAGAGACATATGGCTGTCCCCAATTACTGTGTGATCCCATCCAGATGTTTTTCAGCATCTGAGGTCAGCCCATCCAGTCCCAATAAACTGCTTAAGAAATGAAGAGTTCAGATATCGTGTAACTTCATCCAATGTGCAGGGGTTCGGGTTTTATGATGTTGACCCATATTGCTTATTTAAGCAGCTGTCAAATGTATTTACACCTGCAACCATTTCCTTTGACATTTTGTCTGACAGTAAAGACAAAGGACTTGTAAAATCGACTTCAGAAGATATCAGTGCCGCAGCCACCGTTAAAATCGTCTCTGCGAACCCAGATAACCTCCACCTCCCTCTGAGGCACAGTGTCTTCTACAGCACACTGCTTACGTAGTGGAGTCAACCTTAGATGGCCAAGGGACTTTTCCGGCAGCTTGTTTTCTGAACCTTTGCTGGGAGCTATGTCTTTGTCCTTTTTGTCCTTGTTCTTTTGCTCCTCCTCTACTTCAGCTATAAGAGCTTCCAGGCTAGGCTCAGCAGAGGAACCTTTGACAGACTCGCAGTATTCGTCATCATCGCTGAGGATGTCTGTCTCCTTTACGTCCGTCTGTCTGTCATACAGCTGCAAGTCAAACTGCTCTTCCACCCAGTGGTCGGTGTCTCCATCCGTCCTATGATTATTCTGGGGTGGGGACACATGATCTCTCTGAGGAAAAACTGTGGAGTCTTGACTGGTGCAGTTGTCAAAGACAATGTCGGTGTTGATGGTGAAGCGATTGCGTACAAGTCTTTTTCGGCCCAGGTTTCCAGGTGGAGCTGAAACTGAAAGGAGAAGGAAAAAAAACCTGTTTTAGCACTGAGGTCTCTTGGCTTGATCAGTAAATGCTGTGCAAGTCTAACACAAAAATAAAGGATTTGGAGGTTTACCTGCTCTGTTTATGGGCCTGACTCCTTTCAGTGCGAAAAAGCGTTTTCCTCCAAATGGAATATACTGCTGACTATGAGGCAAACTCTCTGTCTTTAACAGCTGCCGACGCTGTTTGTCCCTTAAGACAGAGTGCACTGTTTTCAGGAAGTCCCTTTTACTCTCAGAGGAACTGGAATTAAAAAAAAGCGAAGTGATCATTACATGTTTGTTTGTTGTATAGCTGATACAACAGGTTCATGTCCTAGGCAATAGAATAATGTATGTAGCCCCAAAATAGCTGCTTTTAACAAATTTGCAGTTTATTAATTAAAATTTCTGAAAACAACAACAACATAATACCAGTCTTCCATTGTAAATACAACGCATGACTTTCAAAGATAAAATGTAAATAATGAAATTTCTTAAAAGATTCTTTAGCGACACCAATGATCAGAGGAAAAACTAGTAGTGTGTAGTAGTATTACACTGTTGTGATTAAGCAGAGTATAAACTTTTTTCAGCTTCTCCCATTAGGGGTCACCACAGCGGAGCATCCGTTTTCATGATCTGCATGTTTGATTTGGCACGTTTTTACGCTGGATGCCCTTCCTAATACAACCCTCCCCATTTATTCGGGCTTAGGACCGGCACTAAGAGTGCACTGGCTTGTGCAACACTAATGACTGGGGTTGGTTCCTTGACTGGGAATTGAACCCGGGCTGCAGCGGTGAGCGTGCCGCATCCTAACCACTAGACCACCAGGGGACCCTAGCAGAGTATAACCTACTATTAAATCAAATACTAGTTTTGCACTAGAAAACACATACCATGTGATGGTCACATGGTTCCCATCTTACCTACAACACAGATGAAAAGTCCTCTCTGGCCTTCCTTCAGACTCAGATCTTATGTGAACTATCTCACATACTGCTGTTCCATCTGAATCTTGAAAACATTGTGGAAAAAAATTACATTTGTTTGATAGATTGTCAACTTTCAACACAGAAACACCGCATGTAAGGCTGCAAAAATAAATTACAAATTAAAAAGTGGAAGATTGCAGGGATTTAAGAGATTTTGTATAATGATAAAAGGCAGAGCATGGAGCCACTACTTTCCCATTTACTGAAAAACATGCACTGCAATTGCCCATGTTATAACTAAATACATAGGATATTTAACATCTACATATGAAATATTGACAGTGTTTAAAAAAATAGAATATGTTATATCTTTAGGAAATTGCATGGATTCATTATCTCTGTGCGACTCTGATTTCATAGGATTATTGAATCTTCAAATAGAAATCTTCTAATATAAATAAATAAATGGCCATATATATATATATATATATATGTCAAGCTCACATGGCGTCTTGAGTGAACATCAAATTGTTTGAATAATCTGTTTCCAACACATATTCAAAATCTCAATCTGCCTTTTAAATAGGAAAGTGGTGGAATGAAGGACACTATATGGTAGACTCACTGGTAGTATTGCGGACTTGGAGGGCATCTGAAGGAATCATATGCCTGAATCGAAATGGGTCTCTCTCATCAGAAACAAAGCCTTTGTGAGACGTTCCCTACAGTGAAGGAAAGAAAATGTATTAAGACATATATAGTATAAACTATAACAATTCATAAAGTCACAGGCAAAAGGGTGTAGTTTAAAATTATTGGCCACCTTCAGGAGAACAGGCATATGTATAATGAGACATATTTCTTATAAATTGGAGAAATATCTCAGAGAAAATAATTTGCATACTGTGCCAAAGTCTGCAGTTAGTAAGGTCAGAGGAAGTCCTGGTTATCTATAGCTGTTTTCACAACTAATGAGAACTTTCGAAGAGTTTCTTCCTCTGACATTTTTATTGCAGACATACACAAAGAACGGCACAAAGGGCTAAGCATACATGCGTTAACAGTAATCATGCTGTCAGGACCAGACTTGTATTCCCCATGCTGTAATTCTCTTATTGTATAATAAAAGAAAAAGGGGGGTACAAAAGCACTCACAATTTTCTTCTTTTGCTTGGAGCAATCTTTGTACACAAAAACTATGGCCGTCTTGAAAACTGAAAAAGAAAAGCAGAGAGAAAGGCATTAGGCATGGGAAATCAGAAAGCATGCCAGAATGTAATAGAATTCTTCAGCACAGATGGTTGACTAAAAGGCACTTGGGGCTCTATGTTCCTTTATTTATTTTTTTTATCATCCTTTTAGTTTTGCATTTAAAGGAATAACCTCCAACCGAGATTTATGGGCAAATCAACTTTAATGTTACCTAGCTATGTTCATTCTTTCTTTTCAGATTTTCTTTAAAGACTAATAAAAGCAATATTATTGTGCATAGCACCAGCTGTGCTTTCCAAAGCAGCCATGGGCAGTGGTATATGATAACAAAGCAGAAACACTGTGCTTTCATCCCCCTATGTTTTAAGAATAGTTATTATCCCACATTAAACTTAAGGTTGTCCTTTACCTTTAGTAAATATTGACTAACTTTAACTTCAGTGTAAAAGCTATTTTATCTTTTTGTAATTTTTTTATTTGGGTTTTTTATTTTCAGTCAACATTGTTTGAATCTACAGAAGCTTATATGCAATGACTCCTCTGCACATGTCCAAACAATCTCAATCGGCCCTCTCTCACTTTATAATTTCTAATCCTGAGACAGATATAAACTATGTAAACTGTAATCGCATCACTGTATAATAACATAATGTAAATAATTCACTCTTCAGCAAAACAATCAGTACATCAATATCAATATAACACAAAATTAATGATAAAATTAATACTAATCCCTCCGCTGTCAAAATGTCAACATCTCTACACTTAGAGAGTCTTTATACAGATGAACACTATATAATTACCTCCAGCAACCAGTGAAAGTAATCTGTTGCAGGAAGGTTAAAAGGCAGAAATGTAGGTCATCGGTAGAATGCTTTCAAACTTAATACTTTCTTTATGAGTTGCTTTAACTTTTACACAAGTCATTTTCCAGAAAGGGTGACAGTAAGTGCAAAGATAAAGTAATGAATAAAAGAATAGATTCTATTTCAGGAAGCGGTGTACCACTTTTTCTCTTTCTTCATCTCACACAGACATGAACAGAGAGACAGAGAGAGAGAGAGAGAGGGGGAGAGAGGGAGAGAGGGAGAGAGAGAGATACCTACCAAAGGCAGCAAGCTCTGGGTCTTTCTTTCCCTTCATAAGGGAAGATGGAGGATTGATCCAAACCACAGAAGCATGCAGTAGCAGGTCACCCATAGATAAATCAGCCACCTGAAACACACATAATGTAGAATCTTACTTTGTACGAATTTATAAGTGAATGTATAACACTACTTTTTGGCCAAATTCATTTTTAACAGGTTTTATCAGCTAAATTACCTCTTTCTTGTCAGTACTCTGCTCACTGATGAGCTGGTCAAAAACAGCTCCGTACTCCTCATGGATCTTCTGCATTTCATTGATGTGACTGGCTACTTTATTCATAGCGTTCATAGCAACTGGATATGAAGAAAAACAATGCCAATAGTCAGTCTATGAAGGAATATGTATTGCTCCTGATAACATAACTATGCTGTATTTAAATGGAATCTCAAATGGTTTTCCAAAAGATGATCAAAATATTATAGATATTTTATCAGAGTTATAGCTTATGAACTTATGATGATGTTGGTTGCTTTGGCCATGAGCTTATGAAATATGGAACAATGACAGTGAGTGTAGAGTAGGCAGGACCAGTGGTTTCTTTGCATCAGTGGTTATCAAAAAAGAAAGCTAATAGAATTAAAAAAAAATAAAATAAAATAAAAGATTTCTTAGATTTTGGTCTTTGTGGAAACAAATTCCTATACAATATTCCTATTCATGAATATTTAATTTTATGGATTGTGATTATTGTTGGTCTTATAAAAGACATTATTTTCTGTATTTACCATTGAGATGGTAGTGCTCCTCACTATCAGGGTCCGTAAGACAGTAGAGCTCTCTGAGCAGCAGAGGGTATTTCAGTACCCTCTGGATTGGCTTGATCAGGTAGGACTCCAGAGTGGATGAGTGTTGCTGCCTCGGGTTTCTCTTGGCAAGGAATGCTTTAAACTCAGGGTCTGTTTTAGCTATTTTTACCCAGATAGAGGGAGAAAAAAATGTTTTAAACAAGGGAACAGTCACAACAGCCTTTATGTAAATGGCTTCCAAGGTGGTGTGTATCTTAGTGTAAAACATATATATATATATATATAT
>MU537915.1:2029299-2089227 GCA_024362625.1 Silurus asotus | reverse complement strand
GTGTGTGTGTGTGTGTGTGTGTGTGTGTGTGTGTGTGTGTGTGTGTGTATGTGTGTGTGTGTGTGTTGGGGGTTGCTGAACACTTGGCTGAATACTGTTCATTTTCCTGCTCTACTCTCCATAAGTACTTCACACACTGCCAAACTGCTATGCAATGAAAAATGTGCCAAAAAACATGACTCAGAAAAACACCAACTATGGGACACTTCATGAATTAACAGTTAGGAAGGACCATGCATGTTCTACTGCCTTTAATTAAATAGCATTTTACATAGATTTGGGTTGATGATTATAAACCTTCAAATCTTAGTCATTAGGCGATCCAGGGTGAAGGCAACATACTTCCTCTGAGAATCCTTAAGCCATCACATCTTTTAAACTGTTGCTAATGGGTCTTTTCAGACATCTAAATTCCTATAAATCTGTATTTTCATTTGTATTTTCATGCTCAGATATTCTGACAGTCATTATCATTATTCTCATTTGATCTCTAAGCCCATACTTTAATGAATGCAAAAACAGCCAGGTTTTCTGGCACAGTCATCAAAGTACTAGAAAAAGAGAGTAAATGGTGCCTAGGCTTACCTTTGGTGAGGACTTTTGGGACTTTTGTATGACTGGCACAGAAAGCACTGTAAATTTTGAAGCGGTCTGCATAGTAGAGGAATGAGCCACCAAGAGAGAACAGCACTTTCTGTGGAGCAGAGAAAGGAAATTTTATACAAAACAGGATTAATATTAAAATAGGTTTTCTACAGGCAATAGATTTCCACTCCACTGGTAAAACAATTATAGTTTGATAACAGCACCTTGAACTGATCCACTCTCTCAAGCTTGTCTAAGTCTGGAACCAATCGTGTTCCATCTTCCAGAGTCTTGAGAAACTCCACTTGAAACTCAACCATCTCTGGCAAGTTTCCAAAAAGCACATCCAACTATAAACACACAGACAACACATTAGCACCCAGCAATGACCTTTCTGCCATTTAATGAATAATGAGTTAATGAGTGCACAGCTCTTTCTACACTCTTTTCCTAACAAGCCCTAAAAAACTACAGTAAAATTACATTTTACTTTTAAATCTGAATTTTTTTTAAGGTACAACCAGTTCAACAAAATTCAACAAGTTATGAATCACAGTTCTACAGAAAGCAGTCAGTACTGGCACTTACCTCATCCTGTGACAGAAAATGTTCCTTCTGCAGCGGAGTCCGGTATCTCTCGATCACAAAATGTAGGTCCTATGAAAAGAGAAAGTGAGGTGTTACAGAAAACAAAAGAGATTTCATCTGCGTTTTCAACACAAACTTTTAATAGAAATAACTTCGAATGTAGCTGTCTTTGTCTGCAACCAGAACATGAAGTAATTGTATGCAAATCAGGGACTCCATCAAGTACATTTATATTCCCTTATTCTTCAGACATGCACTGAAAGTTTTCTGACATGATAGCCGTATCCCCAATGTTTACATGTGTCACACACATATCAAGGCTATGCAACTACGCAACTACTTCAATTGCTTTAATGTTAAAAGTTAAACTACAGCAGGTTCTGACCTTCACATAGGTGCGCTCTGTGTCCACCAGCTCACTTATAACCTTGCGCAATTTGTCGGCATCGGAGAGCTGACGCAGTGTGGAAGGAACAGGTCCCGGAGAGACAGGGCTGGGAACACATGAGGAGGAGGAGGACGGGGGCGAGTATGCAACAGGCTCTGGAGGATTCATGTCATGAAGGCTGCGGCAGAATGCAGTCATTTGCTCTGTGCTCTGTAGAGAGAGAGAGAGAGAGAGAGAGAGAGAGAGAGAGAGAGAGAGAGAGAGAGAGAGAGAGAGAGAGAGAGAGAAAGAGAGAGAGAGAGAGAGAAAGACAACCATTATATAATGTCAGTAATAATACAGAGCACCACACTAGAGGAAGCAATGTAAATGCTAATGCTGGTCAACAGATGACAAAAGGTCTACTATTAACATGGTGATTAAAACATAACTCAAAACACAATCCCAAATATAAGACAAAATAAAAATAGCTAAGTTCTGTATTCATTCTGTGATTTTATGTTGTGAACATACATTAGCATTAGCAAGTAATGTTCTTTCTACAGTCTTCTCACACAGCTAAAAATCTATTTACATTTTTTTTGTACATTTTGTTTTGGACAATTATCTTTTTTTTGTTATTTTTGTTTGTTTTAAAACGTATTGTTGTTGGGCTAAATACCATGCATCACTTCATTTTCACCCAGTTATCACTGCCACCAACATGGAAGGGTGGAAAACCATGCTTCCTCTAAAACATGTGAGGTCACTGAGGTCACTTTTTTTTTCCAGTCATGCTTTGTCTCACTGCAGCTCAAACTATTCAGAAGAAAGTGCAATCTGCCCTTCCACACACATGAGCTCCAAAGATGGTTCATTTCACTCCAAAGGGTAGAGAGTAAAACCATCCTTTCCACCCAGACACAACAGCCGTTCTTGGCTCTCTTAGAGAGTGGATGATATTTTTGAGATTTAATAGGAGAAACACATTTCTTGCCAATTGGAACCCAGTGGCACTTTAATCATTAAACAGAAAACTCATCTTAATTATTTTTGTCCTCTAATTGTAAGTTGTGTAAGAAACCAAGCAGCATGCCTGGTTTCTTAAACACTGAACATCACGAATGTAAGTTGCTCTAATGCTTGATCACGCTTACATGAGTGATTCGTGCAAATGTGATTTAAAGGGTTATTTTTCAAGTTCACAGTGAACTGGGTTACAATGTGTTGAAGGAAGCTCAAAGACAAAAATGTGGAGCAGCCGGATTTACTGGAAACGCTTTAGTTTTATAGACGCACACGTACACACACTTACGCCCACATACACACACAAATATACTGCCGACTCCAGTTAATTATAGACAATTATCGTTAAAGCAGAAAACTTCGCAAACAACCGAAAAATAGGAGCAGCTCTGAAGCAACAATGGAACTTGAGACGACTTTAACTCAGCATGCAGTCTCGTACATTAAACGATGAAAACAAATAGCCACCACAGTTCGGTAAAAATGCTAAATATCTTTGCTCTGGTTACAGCAACAACAACAACATAAAGATTATGTAAAAAAAAAGAAAGTATTTAGAAGAGATTTTCTTTCTGATGAGTTGGATAAAAAAAAAAACTGATAAAAGATGACTAGATTAGATGAGGTATCTAGAGCATTTGCAGAAACTGAAAGGAAATGCAGCACGAGTATTAATACTATATACATGAATCGGGCATAACATTATGACCAGCTGCCTAAATTTGTGTTGGGTTTCCCTTTTGCTGCCCAAACAGTCGTGACCCGTCGAGCATTGACAGCATTAATTTCTTTATCAATTTGAGCTAAAGGAGCTCCTCTGTTGGATCGGACCACACGGGCCAGCCTTCGTTCTCCACGTGCATCAATGAGCTTTGGCTACCCATTACCCTGTCACCAGTTCATCACTGTTCCCTCCTTGGACCACTTTTGATAGCTACTGACCACTGCAGACTAGGAACAGCCCAAAAGATTTGGACTCACTCAAATCCTTACGCTCACCCATTTTTCCTGCTTCTAACACATCGACTTTGAGGACAAAATATTTAATTGCTGCCCAATTCTTTTCCATAATATATATGAAGAGATAATCAGTGTTTTAATTTCACTGGTATTATGATGTCATAATGTTATGCCTGATCTGTATATATACTGTATATATATATAAAATTGCTTTGTATAAATAAGACTAAGAAAGCAAAAACCATTTTCACATTTCACATTTCATGAAGTTACCGTGCATGGTGTAATTATTATAATCTTCTTGAGAAGGACTTAAGGGTGAAGGGTTAAGGAGAAACATTGTCTCATTTTACTGTGTGCTGAGTCAGCTGTATATGGTTAAAATTTATATTTTAAAAAATGTTTCACACAGATATCATAACAAAAACACAAACAATTTCACACACATCATAAAATTTGCATAAATATATAGTAAATAAATATATACATTTATATTTGCCATGCAAACTCCAGTGCACTGTAATAACTAATGCTTTCATTGAAAATAAAAACCTATAACAGATTTATATTTTTGGCTCATTATTAAGTTATGGCAAAGTGTTTTGGACCCTGCACAATCCTGGTGTTCCCAACCTGACTAACAGCAGAGGTGGAACAGATCCCCGAGGACAGCAAGTGGAAAGGACAGATGTGGCTGCCAGCAGCGTGGCTTTTCTCCTAATACACAGAGACAGAATGACAGCTCATCACTGTCTCCTTTAAACTGCTCAGACAAGCACTAAAGAGTAGAATTAACATGCACCATCTTTTGGAACTAACTATTTATTTCCCTGAACAGAAGTGATCAAAAATTTAAAAAAAGTTGTTAAATAAAATTTAACTTTAAAGATCATACACATAGCAAGAGTGCTTACGGAATAATTCCCATAGCACACACGCATGTTCATTCATGCATGTATACAAAAACATTCACACACTCACACAGGTTAGCTCACCAGCTGCAACATGTCATAAACAGACTCGGCGGAATGCTTGGAGCTCCTGTTCCTCCACAGGACAGACATGCTTATCCTAAGGTTTATGAAAGTCACAACAGAATGATGGCTAAAATCAGGACCCAACCCAATTCAGCTCCTTCAGCTTGCACTTGATCTTATCTCCTCTAAAGAGCTTCCCCAGTGTGATGAGACAAAAAAGTCTGTCTCCTTCGTTAGTTCTGTGTTTAATCCACGAAATGGTTTCCTCCCTGCATCCTTTCCTCTCTTACTTTGACTCGCTTGTTTTCTGGGTAGATGGCACAAGTTCTCGTGCAAGAGTGAGAAAGAGAGAGCGCAGGGAGAAAGCAAGAGAAAATAATAACAATAATAATCCCATCTGGAGCAGGATGAGAGCGACTGGAGGGGAGGGGAAAAAAGGAGAGGCTCAGTAGCGTCATGTCACTCGCCCCCACTTGCCCAGCAATGCACAGCTTAGTGTTGCTTAACACCAGCAATACTACTGTCAACATCAACAAGAAAATTAAAAAACAAGAGATCAGCATGCACATGTGATGCTTTTCGGTTTCCTTTGTCTTTTCTTTTCCCTGGAGAACGAGTGTAACCGAATTCCACTGCAACTACTGTATATAGCAAATAAAGTGCTGTGGATCTCGACATACAGAAGGAAATGCAAATGAACAAGGACTCCAACATACAGATTTTCAACTATGGTCACTAAAACCCAGAGGTTCTCATTAAAACGCTGCACAAAACCTCCAAACCAATAGTTCCAAAAAGACATTTAAAGCGTAGAACTGGAAGCATTTTTATTATAACTAGCTGATCAGAAACCATGTAAAACTAACACTACTGTATAAACTGAAAAAAATTGAATTAATCAGAATAGAATATATCAGTAAGCCCACAAAAAGTAAGAAAATTGTTACAATGGAATATGAGCCATACCTCCATCCATGCACGTAGTACAACTGAAATAAGGTGAAAACAGGAGCGGTCGAAAGTACGAGCACGAATAAGCAGCAAGTCCAAACCTGCTAACGGACTCTTTCGCTGCCAAAGGAATCTGAACTAGGACACTGTGTTTTAGGTGTAGCTTTGTACACCAAAGTACCCACCTCTCAACTTAAACACACATAGCACAGCCAAACATTTAAGGAAGACTCATCTTATCAGAGAAGTGACTCATGGGACAGGAAGGCAAGCATTTCCTTCCCTAGTGAGCAATGATGTCCTCTTATCACCCTCTTCCATTTAAACTCTATTACCATAACAATGCTGAATGGCAAATGCGCAGCGAGCTGTTTCACAATGAACACGTCTGTTAAGGAAACCTGTAACGGTTGTATGATGTTTGTTCTGTTCATGTTGAGAATACAAACAGAATCCAGGACAAATGGAAAACAAATGAATGTGCACTTTTTCTATTAGTGCACACCATCACACATACTATACAGTACACAAGTACTCTACACAATCAGTGAGGATCAACAGCAGCACAATATAATGATAATCTTACTGAATTTTAACTATTTAATAATTATATTGGTTTCCAGCTGCTGTAGTGAGAAACAGGATTAACCATTATCATGAGAACCCTGCCTTCAGTTGAAAGCCAGTAAAATTTGAGGCATATTTGGATCCAGAGGAAAAGAAAAAGTAGATCTGGTTTAGTAAGAATCATTTTCGATACATCAAAATACTGAAACTCAGTATATTTAGTATATTTGATCAAACCTGACGTTAATTCTTGGTCATGCCACTGTTTATGATTAGACTCATTTGTCATGTGCATGGAAAGCGCCCTAAACATCAATTTTAAAATTCAATTATTTTACTACTACACAGAAAATGCCAAATAAACTTTGTGCAGCACAAATTCACAGACCAAAGACCAAAAAATGTAAGTGCTCTAAGCAAGAAGAATCAAAAACACACTGCAAGCAGTGGACACAGTCAAAAAAGTGGCAAGTTGTCAGTATTGGACATACATTACAAGAACAGTGAGAGTCTGATATCAGATATTGTGTGTTGTAGGTTTGGGATCAACAGTCTGATGGGCTGCAAAAATTAACAGTCCCATAACATGTTAGAGAAAGATTAGATGCTGCAATTGATTAACTTAATAGTAAAGAAAAAACAGCAACAACGAAACGCACCATAATTCCACAGCAATTTGCATGAGCTTCTACATACACAGCCCACATGATGCTGCAATTCCAAAGTGATAACTGTAAAATTAACTTGACTTTATCGAACCCATCTTGGTCTTTCCCTTCCAGTGTGATTTTGCAAAGCATTGAGTCTTGTCTCTAATTGGTCTAGTACTTAAACAATGACCCTTATTATCTCACCAGGAGGAGAAAAGCACACAGGCGTTACTCATCGGGAAAACTAATGAAGTCTTTCTCCTCATTGTGTGGCTCGGCTGTCCATTCCTCCAGCACCTGCCCCAATTTATCAACACAAAGCAATCTTAATTGTAATCGTGCAATTAGAATAAAGGTCTAATTTAAAACAAGGTGTCTTCCTTCCTTCCTTTCACCTTTTTTTTTTGCTTTGGAAAATAAATAGCCAAAGACATTATACCATTGGCCAGCAGTGTGATTCAAAGAGATCTGGGTACACAAAGCATGGCTGGGCCTAACGGGTCCCACTTAGCTGAATAGCTGGTAAAGATGTTCATTTGATTATACAGAAGGAGGAATGGCTTCAATAAGAGCTGTATAAAGAGGGAAAATTGGGTCTAATTACAGGCTCTTCATTCTGGAGTGGTACCAGGTGAGAGATGTGAGAGACACGTGATGGCTTGTAGAAATTCATTATTACCTTCAAGAGGGAAAAAGAATGTCAGTGTTCGTTATGTGATTTACTTTAGCTAATAAATCATTTAGTTCATTTTAAATCATTTTAAAGGTGTTAAACCAAAATCTGCTGATGTTGCCTGTAATTGTTTAAAGACTATTCTACAAGAAGAATGCCAGTGTAATGAGATTCCTAAGTCAAAATAAAAAAAAAATAGACAGACATGGACACACACAGACATGCACACACACACACACACACACACACACACACACACACACACACACACAGATGGCATGGCATTGCTGTGCATGAGTTACTGGGGCTAAACACAAGACTCGGCGGCAGATGGTGTGTCGGCTCACAGGCCAGAGAGACAAAGATTATTTACTCCTCCTCTACTGTCATCAATATGGCAGAAAAAAATATACATAAACAATAAACAGAATAAAAAATCTGAAGATGAAAGGACAAACCGAATTAACAAGTAAACGAGTAAATAAAATACAAACTCTAATTCTCAGTCAAGCGCTGCGATCTGATCTCAGCCCAGCAGACAAACAGGCTAAATCAAGTGTGTAAGAATCACTTTATTACCTTTTCCTGGTTTGCTAAGTGAATGTATACGCCAGTATTTCAGATTGAATACCATGATGTGATCTCTGTGGCACTGATGATTAACAGGAGGAAATGGGACTCGGTAGTAATTGGTTTTAAATACAGCAATGGAAAATCAACGTGACAAGCATGGAGACTGTAGCATGGCTTCGGCGCTGACGCTTGAGACAAATGAAATTCAGTGCAATTCGACTCGTCATCTTTGTCAGAATGAGATTGAATCAGGGCAAATAGGATTTTCTTTTGCATTAAAACTATATTAATAAAAGATTTAAAGATCTCAAAAATGATCAAACAATCTCAAATGAATGTGTTCTCTCGAAATAACACCTACAGAATTTGGATGCATGCTTTGGGTCATTGTCTTGTTGTATGGTAAAGTTTGGGTGCAATGAATCGAACAGAATTGCATAGAGTTGAATTATGGAATGGTAGCCATATTTGTTGAGTTTTTGTTTCACCCAAAATAAGTTTCCAACCTTCCTTGCTCTAAAACAACCCCAAACCATTAAGCTTCCACTTCCATGTTGCTGTGAAGCAATCTGCTAACGTCTTCTCTCTTGTTTTCTGTCTTACATACAGTAAGTTGTTTTGTTAAAGCCTAAAATGTCAAATTTAGACTCAGTTTGGTCCACAGAACTTTCTTCCACTTTCTCTTTCTTCCAGGCATTCCACTGTCCACTAAAGAGTTTGTTGCATATAAACAAAATGGAGCATGCATGTGTCTCAAAAACTATTTTCAAAACAAAAAATACTTCTACAGGCAAAAGTCTGTATTTAGTTTGACACTCTAATTGCCCCCTTACAAAACGTGGACTCATTTGGGTAAATTATCCTGAAGTTTGCTGGAGTAATCTTCTGGTATATGATACCAGGCTGCTTTCAGCACTTCCCAGAGTTATTCTTTAGACCTTGGTTGTCTTTCATTTCTTTCTTTGTCCAGGTGATCCCACACAAGGTCTGAATACTGCAGTGTGCTTGGGATAGAATGATAAAGTAAAACCGTGTACATTTTAGGACTCATGATCCGATCAGTCCGGACAACATCGCCAGCACAAGTAGCAGAAATGCAGCCCCACACACAAGGACAGAGCCTCCACCATGTTTAAAGTGTGTGGTCTGTGTACATCATATTTATAAGATTTAAAATTTCAGAATGTAAATGAAATAAGTAAGAAACAGCCACCACACATACCTACAGTTAATCAATATATGAACTCTGAATTTATGAAAAAAATCAACAACTGAATTTTCATAGATTACATCTAAGAGAGAGTGAGAACACCCATGACCTAACTGACTTTGACAGAAGATAACAATAACGCATTATCTTTACTGTTTTCTGATCAAGCTCATCCCTCTGGTGCTAAAGCAAACGTGGTCTTGTGACAACCTCAACATTTTATGAGATTATATGACAAAAAAATATGCTGAACAATAGATTCATACAAAAAGCACAAAACTCCAATGCAGTGATCCCGAGATACTGTACATAGTGTAAAGTAAAACCTCACAGAAATATTAGAAGCAATGGATTGTGCAGTTGTACAGCTCAATATAGATGGTGTCTAATAAAGAAATAGGTGCCAGTTATAATGTGAAACAGGAGATGGCCACATTGTGCTTTAGTCAGTGAGCTGATGGAAAAAAAGACACGCTGGAAAGAAAAGTGTAGAACCAAAAAAGCTAAACCTGAACAAATGAAAACCAAACCAACTGCCCTGCAGCCAACATGTAGATATGTTAAATACAGGGCACACAGCTGTGTGTGTGTGTGCGTGCGTGCGTGCGTGTGTGTGTGCGTGTGTGTGTGTGTGTCTACAGTGACAGTGGCACACAGCTCACTGATTGTTTATAAGTGCACCCACAGTAGGGATACAATACAAATATGTGTGCACTAGTCTGGGCCTGGGATGAAATAAAGCTAAATCTAAAAAAGACTCTTTGAGATGGTTGCCAGGTTTCAGTGACACTAATCATGATACTCCAAACCCAGCAGCACATGGTTTTCCCACACTGATCAGACAACTGATCTGAAACTCAGTGACTTCTATTTAATTACTTGAGCCATACAGAACTCTGAAGCTGACTTTGTTTAGTAACATTAACATGAAATATACCTTAATGGCACCTCTGCCTTACCTTGTGTTCAGAGACAGTTTCAAGATCCGCCACTGTGCCATCTACTGAATCCTCAACAGGTAAGAGCACACCTTCTTCCACTTCTTCAGTGTCCGGGCTCTCAAGAACAATTATAGATGCCTCATCCAGGATGTCCTCTAGAGGGAGTTGGAGATCAGAGCCAGTAGAGAGAAATCAGAGAGCATTTAATTATCTATAGTATTTATAACCAAAAATGTGTTACATGCATAATCACCAGAAGATACTGTAGTCAAAGAACTAAAAAAATTTTTTTTTAATTTAAACAAATAATTTCAGTCCCTTTTACAATTTGATATCTGACTTGATATTCTTTTTTTTTTTATTCTATTTCTTTAATGTCCTGTTTTTCTCTCCTAATTTTCTCATGCACATAACTGTCAATTGGCCTCCATTCAGCCAGATTTATGATTGCTCACGCTATAATAGCATTTGTAAAATAATGCATAAATAATTATTATTTTTTTACTATTCTTCCTTTGCTAGTCTAGTGGTATTTATAAAATAATACTTTTAACTATCTATTCATTACTGTGCTGTGACTTGTTGCATAGGAATGCAATTTCCTTTATGGAATTAATTCCAGATATTGAATGAACTAAGTAAATTAAAAAAAATGCCTCATGCAAGAGATGCTGCTTTTTTTTTTAATAGTAAGTAGACTGCATGCCGTAAGATATATTGAGCTCATGTACATGATCTGTCTTTAGCATCACATGCTTGCGATATATACGCTAGTAAAATTGATTTGAAAACAATCCGATATGATACAGTTTTTAAGTACAGTATAGTAATCAAATAATGAGTTATAATGTTACATCCTAAAGCCACTTCTAATTGTGTTGTGAACTGGATTGATAATTGTACCTTGGCTCTGAGAGAAGATGTCCGTGCAGAGATTGTGAGGTGTATCTGAGCGGCGGGGAAGTAGCAGACATCGCTGGCATGGCTCAGATGAGGGCACGGCACTGATGGTGAGCATGAGAGAAGGGTGGGCAAATGCAGCACTTAGGTCCGACAGCTCCAACACACTCGCCTGTTTCTCATTCAGCTGCAGGATCTCATCACCAGCTCTCAGACCTTAAGAAACATACACACATACCAAAGGAATTTGACAAAAATGAATTAATATCCTTAGTGAATAAATACTCCAAAAGAGATTGAAGGGTGCTCTCTGGAAAACTCTACTACATTCTAGATACATATGGCAGGGGTATATTCCTTGGTGAGACCATTAAAGCATTTGGTGGCACAAATTCTCTTAGATCAGTTATTTTTAAACACTCCTTACATAATATGAGAAACAAAAGCTGACCCTGTTTCATCCTCCTGTTGTTCCCCATTCTTTTGATTATCAATCAGTTAAAAACTAATGCACAATCGGCGACCGGTTCAAAACAATTACAGTAGCACTAATGCTTTTATTGTTTTTCATGTTCATAGTTTCATCATTTCTTTCCCCAGCAGCATGCTTCAAAGCGTTTCATTCCATATTCTTTAAAATTATTACTGAACACATTAAGATCCTTTTAATTCACTCTGTTATAACGTGTGTTTAATTTTCAACTAGAAATTTTATACTAATAATAATTACATTTTAATTAATAATTTAATAAGAAGCAGCTTGTCAAATTATTAAGAGAACAGAAATTACAAAGTGCTCTATCATGAAGACAAAAGACAAAAAATTACAAATGTTCACAATTGGGAGCACTCCCAATATAAAACTGATTTAATTTACATTAATTTTATTTTTAAATAACTTCACGTGTTTTAGATCCATTCATTTAAACATGTAATTTGTTTTGCAACTAGCACTGTTACAGCTGCCTTTTTTTTTATTTTATTCATCAGTAACTTCTGACCAATCAGAATCAAGAATTTTACAGCAGATATTACACATATAAATAATTGCTTTGTTTATTTTTTTATCATTCAAGAAATTGGTTTTAAGTAACAGGCATAACCTGAAATGTGACCCAATTGGCTGTGAAAAAAATCAGAACTAGTGGAGTAATGATAAAGGTAAGAGTGATGAAGAAGAAATGTTGTTCTGATCAATCTGGCCTGGATTCAGAGCACAGACCTCTGGGCAACATGCTACAGTGATATATCTCCTGTGCTCATTCGTCTCAGACTGCACGTGGCTTTAATTTCAGCTTCAATATAGAGGGGGCACAAGCATTACACACAGGCTTTAGGCAAACATCATCTACAACGCTTTGTCGTGATTGGCCTGGTTATTCATGGAGTCTAGCCATAAGCACTTTTCTGCTCCAGTACTCGTGAATGGCAGATTGACAAGACTAACTAGAAATAATCAAAGGCAAACACAATAAGCATTTTTTCTAACATAAAGGCTTAACTATAACAGTCACAAAACATGCTGTGCTCAAATGTATAAGTCCCTAATCTCTAATTAAAACACTAACCCTGCTCTAAGTCACATAATTACTAAAGACCATTTGTAATCACTATTTGTACACCATATATATATATATATATAAACTGTAATTAGTTTTAGGTTTTCTTTGTTTACCCATATGATTGATTGTTTTTCTAGTTTATTCTGAACACTTGACCATTAGCCTGGCTCATGTTGCTGAGTATTTATCAACTCATTTTCTTTATTTGCTACATTGGTTGTAATATAACCAGAAAACCTGTGAGTCCATCTGTTCCAAGAAAATTCTGGAGTCACAAAGAACAGCGGAACCTTTAGATTTTTATTTAGCTTCTGATTTCAATCATCCTTGGCATTTTCTCAGGTCACATATTTGAACTAAGTCATAACCTAGGTCAGATGGAGATGAGTTGACATTATGTAGGTTTTAGATGCTGATGCAATCACATGTGAAAGCTTTTAAGACACATTTCCTCCAGTTGAGTGGAGATTCAGGTTAGTCTGTGGTGTTTTAAATAGCTCGGTATTCCCTCAGCAAAGTGTCAGCAAAAAGGCCAAGGTAACACTTTGAACACACTAGGTGAGGTTGGAAATACAATGCAAATCATTTACTGTTAATCAGCAAAGCTATAAGTTTTCACAAGAACAAAAATGCTTCACTTGAAGATGAATTTCAACATTAAAGTTCATTGAAAGATTACCACACATTGGAAGGCATGTAGCTCTAACAAATAGGGGAAAATCTTATTGTATACATTTAAATAATGCTCAGGGATAGAGGAAACATTTCTTTGACAGTCAATGGGACATAGAGCTACACAAAGCCTGAGAACTCTTGGTTTAGACAGAATAATATGTGCTTTGGTCACTGCAATGTTGGAGCGACTCTGTGCGGATTAGTGTCTACCGGATGCAGTTTCTGAATCAGACCATGATTTAGTTCCAAGTCAAAAGTTCTTGACTATCTGGTAGTCATTATTGAGTGCTAATATGTTACCATGAAGTAGGCTAAGGCTAAGTCTTTTTTCACTCAGGTTTATGGCAAGGTTATGTTGAATAGCTCTGACCCATGCATAGCAAAGTGCTGCATTTCTAGCTGTGTCTTGTACACTGGTTTAGCTTACTGTTGAAGGTTTGAAAGTTGATTTGGGTACTTATCTATTCTAGGTAAATAAATGACTAAACCTTGTGGTACAATTTAAATATAGAAGGTATACCTGCTATACCGACAGCACAGTGGGTATCCATACATATTTTTATCTTCAATATAAATATATATCCATGGAAAAGAAAGAATATAAAATGGAATTTTATGTGCACCTTACTAGGCCAGAAAGCATCAAGGTTTTATCTGAAAGTGTACAGTACACTTACATCAGATTCCAAATTGAAAAAATGGCATCTAGATTCGATCTTCTCACCTTTAGTGAAAGCCATGCCTGATGCCTTTACATTTGTAATATGTAGCTGCTGTGTACCATCCTCATCCACCACAACTACAGAAAACCCTATGGAGGAGTAAAAAACAAATAGAAATCGATTTTAGTTGATAAATAATGTGTGGTGCATTACATTTAATAATACAATTATTGTATTATTGAGACATTAGTGTGAATACAAGTCCATACCATAGCCAATGGCACAGGATTCATTTCTGTCAAACTGGATAACTTTGATAGTTTTGCTACAAACTTCAATCTCTTTGTAGAGCTGAAAGAGAAGGGACATAATTGTAGTAAAAAAATATTATATATATATATTATACATTTTTAAAAATGTTCTTAGTATATAGGGTCCATTTCATCAATATAATACCTAAAAATACCCATTCTTATTTTGCATTATAATAAATATTAGAAACCTTTGCCAAAAATCCAAAACACCTTCACCTGCAGGTGTGTGCACATGATCGTGCATGTAAATTATATTTTACTGCATAATTCCAAGGTTAAAATGACCTGCACATGTTTGTGTTTATACTTGCTTTCATATTTATTAAAGACATTTGAGTCAAGCTGTTCAGATGAAATGGTTTATTTGAATAATCAGTCCGGAATCAGAAATTCTGAAAGCGACACCACATCTACCTATATCACACTTAGTCGTTCAGATAATCAATGAGAATTCATTGTTTGGGCTTTCCCAAATATACAGAACCAATATTGCATTTGTGGTTAATGTTGTAATTCAACTCACCAGGTCCCAGAGTTCCTCTTCAGGCTTAGGGACATAAAATTGCACTTGATTGTCAATGAGAAACTTCAGCCGGAGATAGTGCTTCGCCCGATCCAGACTGTGGGCCTTGGGAGAGAAAAGGAAATACATGATTAGCATCCACACAGTGGAAGTCAGATAAACTATATTGCCAAAAGTATTGGGTCACCTAGTCATTAGTATGGTATGAGATATTTAGAGTATTGCATTTCACATTTAGTCCCAGTTTGCTCTTATAATTCCACCAACTCTTCTGGGAAGATGTTTAGCTAGATTTTGGATTGTGCTTATTTATATTTGTGTTCATCTGCCACAAGGGTGTTACTAAAGGCAGGTCCTGATCTAGGTGAGGAGGCCTGGGGTGCAGTCAGCATTCCAATTCATTCCAAAGATGTTCAGTAGGGATGAGATCAGAGCTCTATAGCAGGTTACTCAAGATCTTCCGTTCCTAAGCATGTAAACCAGATCTTCAAGTTTGGAAAAAACTACATAGAGCAAGAACAGTCAGGTGACCCAATACTTTTGGCAATATAATGTATATGTAGTAAAGGACACTGTGAAACATTGACTAGATTCTGAGTAAAGCTATTTAAACAGTTAAGTTTCACAGCATGACATAATCAAAATGATCATGGGAACACCCTTTACTAGAAAAACACCCTCTACTAGTTAATTTCCTACAACACCCTTTACTAGTAAATTCAATGCCCTTTACTAGTAAATTCCCTTCATGCATAATGGCAAACCACAGTGGAAACCAATTTTTTTTCTTAACCAATAATTAGGCTACATAAAGATCACCACACTAGACCACCCGAACTAAACAGCAATGCCCCTTTCCAAGTGCCCTTACTATGATTAAATGCTATAAGCAATTTTCCCCCTCCTAATAAGGTAGTTATAGCTTTTCATCATAAACCCATTACTTATTAAATTACGAAAAGAAAATCTCATTCTATTAAGTGAAAATATGCATTTTTTATGACAGACCACAAAACATCAAATGCCTCATATTGTATTCCATTATGCTATTTGACAGAAAGCCATTTATAGCATTGAAAAGGTCTGCATGCCAACATCATAATATAACTTATATAAAATTCTATTTCCACGAGCGCTACTAATTTCTTTCAAGACGCTATAAGCATTCGCATGTGCACACCTCATGTTTTGGGTCAGTTTAAAGTTTTTTATTTTAATATATTATCCTGCATTCATTTCTATCACCTAAATCCCCTCAAACCCTCATGTGCTTTACCTAATTGTAGTTGTAGTTGTAGTAAAACTAAAGCATATGTTGTTTTATGTCATTATTCAAGCTCAGGTTCTCTGAGCCCTGGTTTACTGTTACTCCCTAGTAAAATAATAAAGAGAAACACAGACTCATTTCTCAGCATTGCCAGACAGGAATATGCCTTTCTTTAATACACCAATCCAGGCCAGATAATTGAGATTACTCTCTATTATCATGCTTAAGTAACAACAGCACTGTGGAATTAAGAGTTTATTCCTGGTTTGGGCACATGTGCTGGAATCCACCATTTTGGCCTTTTTATGGTAGTCACAGATCATATAATTGAGAGTCTGTTTTCCAAAATGAACCCAGTGAAAATATGTCTAGATTAGTGTAATGTAATGTAAACACTCATTTTAAATGATACAATGGTATTCACAATGTGTTGGTTATAGAAAACTGGACTACAGTCTGTCATATTGTCTATAATGTAACAAACTATATTTAAAAAAAAATAAGGCATTTACACTGCTTGATGCAGAAGGCTAATGATGACTAAATATTGCCCTAAAATCCATCCATAATAAATTTTACTTTCATCCACTAATACACACATGGCAGATTTAAATATTAATAGGTGCTCAATTGGGGTTTTTATAGTTCAAATTATGTTTTATTAGAAATATGATTATAAAAAACGACATGTAATCATTTTTAGGCTTCCAATTTAGATTTGAAGCTATATACTTGCTAACCTATAAGTGTGTGTGCATGTATGCATATGTGTTCACCTTGCACAATGATTCCAGGGCTTCCAGGGTTGTCTCTCCTGGCTGTATAATTGCCAGAACAGGCTGATCGTTGGGCAAAATGACCCAGGATGGTGTGAGGTATTCAGTAACCCACACGTCACTGTCTACAGCTTGCTGAGGAAGGCTCCTCATGGACCCAGTCTGATCCTTGCATAAAACAAACAACAACAAAGGTCAACATGCAGGATATAAGGATGTATGATTATGGTGTGATCGTCAGACTGCTCCGTAGTTGGACATTTTAGATTATTAAACCAAACAAATGAATGAAATAACTAGAGATTTTTTTAGCCTTCCCATTCAATACAATACACCCACATACAAAAGAAAAAAACTTTGGCTGTCTGGACTATTTTAACCCTGTGCTTTATTTAGCCATATCACAATTAAACAGAGCTGTCCAAATCAATACAGGAGAAATGCATCAAGTCAGCTCTGTCTCTAATTCCAGCTAATTTGCCGAATCCAATTAAGTTGACATCCAACCATGATGGTATCTGATCTCTTTTTGCCCCATAGAGCTAAACCTTGGCTGATCAATGAGGTGGGATTTGATAAACAGGGAGCTATTGTGGCTGGGGTTTGGGGCTTTTGGACTTGCAGGCCTGTCTGCAAATCCACCCTGCTGTCAGCAGCAGCATACTGCTCAAGTGCTGATATCTTATCATTCCGTATCGGGTGACAGGCTTCACTGTGCCCTTTACCTCCCAGCAATCTGGCTACAGCATGCCACTGAGGTGGCCTATGTAATAAATGGAAGCACAAACCCACACACAGGGATTAAGGGGAATGTAAAGGATTGTGGCTGCACACACATGAACACACTGATGGCAGGCTAATGAAGCTTGGTAGAAGGCTAAGGAAAACAGCAACAGTTTAGTGACTGTGAGTTACTCACGCACTTAAAATCTCATAGTACATGTGTTCTTTTAAATTGCTCTTGCTCTCTTCACATACACATGCAAACAAATTTCACCCACCAAGACACAAGCCATCTGTCTCATTCAGATGTGTTATACATGTGTCGGGTGGGAAAATAGTCAAGCATCCCCCATCTCTCCCAGGAGACCCCTAGAAGCAATGCCCAGTGAACAGCTAAACTAAAACTGTACACCATGATTATTTAATATATTCCAGTTTTTCCATCCCCCCTGTTTTTCTAACAGTGGCGGGCCATCAGAGCCAGCAAGCCCTTCTCAGCTGGCCTATACTCTAGAATAGAATGGAATCACGTTAACATTTTCCCATCCTTTGAATGGAAGGTCAGAGAGCACACTAGTCAGAGCCCACAACCCACATCTGTAGTAAACTGCATATTGTCAATAATATTCCTGTGAATTATAATAGCAGTTTTTCATTCCACAATATCTGACAGAGGAGAAGAAATAGATACAGTAACAAGGACATTTACAAGATGGAAAAGATGGACATCGTGAGGAAAGGTTGGACAAAACAATTCAAAGCAGTTCTTAAACCTCTTCCTGAACCATTTATAATTTTGGTTTTCTTTCCTCTAAAATTTGCACAAAAACACACAAATTACCTTTATTTCAAATTCAAAGGAAAACAAACAATGCTCAGAAATAAATACACAGAAATGCACAAAAAATGCATGGAAAACCAGGGGTTGAAACTTGATGAATTGTAAATGTCTTGCTTTAGTAATGGCATTAATTCTCACTGCATGACATACTTGTCTGTGATGCAGCTCTTTGTTATACTGCATTTCCGTATAATATTCATGGATTCTATAGCCATGGCATCATAATGATGGTATTTAGAGGTAGAAACAAGGTACTTGAAACAAGTAGGACACCACTGAAGGCCTAGATGTTGAATGCGCAGTCCATCACTGGTTTCTGCATTACTATTTTTTACTGATTTGCACATGATTGTAATTATTTACATTCACTGTAAATTCTTAGTTTTCCTTACCAATATTTCCTTGGATGGATCTCCAAACATTTCGTCCAGACTTTTCTTCACAGGTTCCTCTCCATCCACAAACACCTAGAACAGACAGCATATTCAGAGTAGATCACATTTTAACACTGTCAAGCCGAAGTGTTTAAATGGCTCATACACAAATGCTCTGCACCTCCACATAACATATTCCATATTACATAGCTCTTTTAAAGTAGATACACTTTTTGCAGGAGGGAATTTCCAATGATCTAATTATTAGTTGTAAGCTATAATATAGTAGATGTGCAGTTGAATGTGTAATACCTGGCTAATACTGGGTCTGCTTTTGCTTTTCTTCTTTGAGGTAGTGTCAAGACCCCACAGTGAGGAGAAACGGCTCTTGCGTTTACTCGAGGAGCGAGACAGAGCATGCGTCCGTCTCTTAACACCGCTTTCTGTCCGTGCTGCAACCTGAAAACCACACAAAAATTACAGAAACACATCAGTTTTATTACATACAGTGTTTAACTGGAGATGTAGCCGAATACATTAACTACCAGCATTACCCCCGACACATGATTACATAGCCACAAGTTTCAATCCTGCCAAATAAACCTGCTGACATAAACAGTACTGAGCTTATCTTCCCTACAGTTACCATTTCTTGGTAATGGCGATAATGTAAGTTGCTGACGCCACATCAAGTCCTAAGCCTCTGATAGAATTGGAAATATAGTTCTCTTGAGCGTATATAGGTCACAGCATGAATAAATACATAGCCACAATGTTTGGGCATCCACATTCACCTCCTGTCGAGACCAAGTATCTGCTTGGCGTTTCTGGGTTAATTCACATTGGGCTGTACATTTACAATGAATCTCTGCCGCAAAAATGAGAACTCAAATCCCACAGGTCATTAGAAGAGCACTAAATCACTTAGAAAATATGATTGCAACTCTCATATGAGAGAAAGTGCAATGGCTGATGGACCAATGCACTGAAGGCTCTATTGTAGTAGAACACGGCTTATTACTATTACTTTTTTGTGCTGAAGTGAGAGAAAAAGCTCTTTTAGACATGTTTTGCCGCTTAATCTGGTTAAATGCTCACAAAGAATATATTAAACGGAGGGAAGTCACTACAAACCAAACAAAGCCAATTACTGACTCATCGCTGAAGCTTTCCTTAGAAAAGAAATATCTCCTGTTTAAAAACTGTAATCAATTTCTCATTGAATTCTCTTTTCCCAGAAAGGAAGAACAATGCTGACAGGCTCAGTTAGTTTTTCAATTTATCCTCCAAGCAGTTCTTTTAAAAGAACCCCTTTATCATATAATGCCATTCAACACAGTAAGGACAGAAATGTGGGATGATGGCTAAAATCTGCAATGCTGAATGTGCTACGAGAACAGTGGGCTGGTGAATCATTCCTAGTGCTGTAACCTTTCCATTTTAAACCTGAGATGTGTTACATAAAAGAACTATGAGTAAATGTGTCTGTGACTATGGGAGAAACTGAAAGAAAATAAAAGACATACAGATTAAGTGGTGCTGTAGAATGGCATGCATAGAGGTATGCAGAGGTATGCATATGTGTGTGTGTGTGTTTGTGTACATACCAGGGCATGGAAGGAAGAGACAGAAAAGATGCCCAGGCGGCCCATAGCCAGCTTTGTAGGCCGCGAGGCAAAAGCCAGTAGGCGCTTTGGATTGGGAAGCTCGCCGCCCTGCAGGCTGGATAAGTAACAGCGAAAACGAAACAGATCCACATGAAATTGCTCGAGGTTCTGCTCCCATAGGAAGATCTAAGAAAGGGGGAAAAATAAGCATTATAGCAATAAACACTCATTTTAGCAATGAGGAATACACTCAACATTTTACACAGTAATACAGTTCAATAGAAAATATCTATATGCAAACTGCTTTAGGTCCTACCAACATTTAAGATCCGAGGGGAAAAGATTGTGGATCAATAATCAATAAAGTATAATACTGCTATAAAAAAAATATTAGCTATATTAACATATAGCAAAAACTAGCAAAAAGTTTGTGACAAATCCGGTGAGAATACATTTTATTAATACTTATATAGTGCTGAAGCCAGAGTTAGTAGGGAAACCAAATACACACACATACACACATTATATACTGTGTCTATTTAAAAACCATGGGGGAGTATACACCTCCGTTATTGGAACTAAAAACAACAAAAATCTCTCACATGCATATACCTAGCAAACACACCACCTACCCTTCCTTTCCTCCCAACAAACTCTCAGGCATAGCAATTTTCAAACACATACTGTGAACACCTCTTTTAAACAAAAACTGTAATATCCATGCAAAAGTCAAAGCATCAAAATTCCACTCAAACAATTGTTCCTTAAAAACACCTATAATAAAAAAAAAAACTTCAATAAAAAAATAAAGTATAAATTAAACTGCATACATTACTGTGCAAAAGGCACGTAAATAATTGCTTTTAAGTTATTTAAAATGTTCCATACATATTAACCTTTTTATTTACATCCAAACATTCTGTAACATTTAACTTAATGTTCTTATACGGACCTGATAATGCAGAAATCATAAAATCAACATTGAAGTTAAAAATATTTAAAGAAATTTAACTTTTAGATTTCTGCACATTACTGTACACTATGCAAAAAGATTTTGAATAAGCCATTAGAATGCGCTGAATGCACTTCAAGCACTTCAGTATAAGTATTCTGAGTAAGCCCTACAGGAAGCATAAAAGTGGCTCGATGAAAACAATGACCTAACTGGAGGAAATTAAAAACAGTAGCAGAAATCCACCTGCTTTTCAGCAATCCGGTAATCCTAACCATGTGCACTACATTCCAGTCACATGTCAAAACAGATGAACAGATTTAGGACTGTGCCCTCTGTGAAAAGAGCATGGAATTTTTTCCATAAATCTTTACACACACGCAAAAGTGTCTCTGAGGGAAAGGTTTTTAAAACGGAATGGAACATTTGCCGTGAGATATCTGTTTAAAACAATAAACCTAGCACGAAAACCTGATCTTCAATATTTGCCACTATATACTGAAAACAGTGCATGATTTATGAACATTTTGAAACCCATCAGTGCTACAGTAAATCAGGATCTCAGAACCTGAAGCGCACCTGTTCCAGAATTGCCTTTCTCTTTTTACTGTCAGTGACAGCCGAGAGCTGCATGTCTCCCATCTTCTTCATCTTCTCATCCATATCAATCTTCTGCTCCAGCTTCTTAATCTCAGCACGCAGGAAGCGCACCGTGTCCTCGCGGTGGTGCTGCCGGGCCACTGCCGTGGCACATGCCGAGTGGATTGCCGTGATCCAGTTCTCCAGCTCTGTCTGGCCTGACGTCTGATCACAGACACAACAAAAGATTGTGTTTGAATAGTGGACTGAATTATTATCACACTTGTGAGTTCCAGCAAGACTTTTGCTAAAACTTTGCTGATTGCAATGGTGCCTACCATTGCAATCTGTATAGACATGTTTTATATTAGGCATATACAAAAACAGCTGCTTCTCATTAAACTGAATGGGAATTCGATACAAATGCAGTTGTGTATGTCTGAATCAAAGAATCGGGTAATTTACATGGTTATTAGGTCCTCCGTTTCAAGTGACACTGACCGGAATAGAAAATTTGCTTTTTACCTATCAGAATAGTTTCATGATTAATTTTAATGTTATTGTTGGATCAAACCTGACAGATTGCCCTTTAGAACCAACATATGTGTTATCTGCAGCACAATGAAATGTCATTAAGGAACACAGATTTTCTTTATTTTTAACAATCACAATAACTGGTACAGCATTTAATGTTTAATCACCTAATTTAATTTCCTTAGAACGCAGTATTAATAGGTAGGAGCATTGCTATTTATCCATTGCAATCAGGAAAACTTACCTGGAAGAGAAAGGCATCACCTAATGAGTTACTTAAGCAGAAAACAAAGTCCTTTTTGGGGTGTTCAGGAACCGCCTGGACAATGCTGTTCTCAGCCCACACTGCATGTTTGGGAATGCTGTTGTGGTCAATTCCTGAGCGTCCATCAGTCTCATAAAGAAACAGTGTGCATCCTGGACAACAAAAGAGAAGAAATGATAAAATTTCTTTGATAGCAGGACAGTGCGAATTCAGCGCAACTTCTTAATTAATAGTAGTTTTATACTCTTCGTAAATGCACAAGGTTAATGAAATATGCAATATTTGACTAAAATTTGTTTGACATGAGTGCATCACACATCAGTGGCCACAAGAGAGGCAGTGCAAATCTAATTAGAATATCACACCAGATTTGTGTGGGAATTACATTCCACAGACAGAGACATCTTGGAACCTGGAGCAGACATTGCATTAAAATTCAAGGGCAAAGCAAGGCAGCTAGGTCAGAACTGATTTGTAATGAGCACTGAATAAATAAATAAGTGGAATTCTGAAGGGAAACAAGTATGAAGATTCGTCTCCACCCTCCCATGATAATGAGAAAAGGAGCTGAGGACTGGGAGGGCAGCAGTCATTTGGTTTGACACAGCAAGGCAAAGTTGAATTACAAGCACCATGTCTGGAGGGGATACTTTGAAATTATTTTATTAGCTTTCAATTGATAAGGATAAAAGAGGTGTCATGTATGATATTTTGAGGTAATTCTTGCACAAATTCTGAATGAGCTGTATTTAGAATAGACTAGTCTTTTGTATAAATTTTATCTAGTTTTATCTAGTGCTTACTATAAAATATAAAAAAAGACCAGATGCTCTAAATAGTTCTCAAACAGACTCTATACATGTGTCATGCATGTCCTCAGGGGGCCCAAGGACTAGTTGCTAACACTAACACTATATTCCTGGTAAAGCTAATACGCTAAAACAATCTGGCCGTTAAGGTCACTGGCAGCATGACATCATGACCAGAAAGTTTTAAAAGCACATGCAGTGAAGACTGCACTAGCTTCTGTTGTTCAGTAAGTGCACTGTGTGTGTGTCTGTGTTTTCCTTTGGAAAGGTAAGTAGAGGTAAGAAGGTAAAACGGAAAAAAGGCCCTTTCTCCTTCCTCACCTGCCAGATCCGGCACCTTCGCTCAGTGTTCAGAAGCCCGCACTTTGGCGGTTTCTTCCCCCCGTGCAGAGGGTGCGGCACTCCACCTCTTTTCCTCTGAAGAAGGAGATGAGGGGGCGCCCTACTGGAACCTGTGGACTTGCTTCCGCAGTCAGTCCAGTTTGAGGCACTTTTGGAGCGGTTTCTAAGCAACGCCTCACTTAGCCGGCCTAAAAGCAGGAACTGCATCTTCAGAATAAACTTGATAGCACTTCCTGTGACCAAGGTCATTGCCTCCATGCCATTTTCCCCTGATCTGTACACTGAGGTGCCAGGTCATAGAATAATTCTTATTCAACCCAACTCATCAGCCCCAATGTGTGTGGTTATGGGACAATTCCCTGGGTTGAAGAGACACTGGCAAGCTATCTCTCCCCAGACACTGCATTCTTTCTTAAGGCCATGGGGCTGCCTACAAAGCCCCTTCTAACCTCCTCAGCTTTGGTGGGCAAAGCGTACATGACGGCGGGTCAGGCCGGTGGCTGCCTGCACCCCATGGCAGTCTTGCAGGTATACCAGGTTGATCTGCTAAACGAGCTGGATGAGGAAGAAGATATGAAAAACAACTACATCCTAGAGTTGTGTTGTGCCACAGACCCATCTCTTTGGGCCTCTAAGGAGACTGATAGGGCTCTTGGCTGGTCTATGGCAGCTCTGGTGGCCATTGAGAAGCACTTGTGGTTGACTCTCTCTAACCTCTGTCATAGAGACAGAGCCTTTGTCTTGGCCAACTGGCCTGTTCGGCAACGCTGGTAATGCTGTCATCGACAGATTCCAGGAGGCCAAAAGGCAGTCAGTGGCCTTCCAGTGATTCCTCCCTCACCGCTCTCAGGCCTTTAGAAAGGGGTTCCACAGCCGGTAATTCATAGGGCTTCCACAGCGGGTACTTCATAGTTCCCAAGAAGGATTGGGGGCTGCGGCCTATTATAGATCTGCATCAGCTGAATCGCTCACTAATGAAGTTTAGGTTCAAGATGCTCACACTAAAACAAGTCATGTCTCAAATCAGGTACGAGGACTGGTTTATCACAATAGATCTGAGGGACACGTACTTCCACATACCCATCCTTCCTCTACACAGGAGGTTTCTGAGGTTTGCTTTTGGCGGCGAAGCTTACTAATATCGTGTTCTACCGTCTGGCCTTGCACTATCACCCCACACTTTCACAAAGTTTGTGAATGCTGCTCTGGCTCCTCTGAGACTCCAGGGCATCCGCACACTCAATTATATTATTGATTGTTTGATATTAGCTTATTCGACTACATAAAGGAGTTGGGGTTAAAACTAAATGTTAAGAAAAGTGCTTTCTCTATTACCGAGGACCACCTATTTATATTTAGTGTGGGATTTGACCACAATGCCTGCACATTTGTCTCCTGCTCAGATTGAGTTGATCCTTATGGCCATAAAGAGGGGGAGAGAAGGCCTGTCATTCACTGTGAAGCAGTTTCAAAAACTGCTGGGTCTGATGGCAGCTGCATCAAATGTAAAACTGCTTGGCTTCCTGCACATGAGACGCCTGCAGTGGTGGCTCGGGACGAAAGGGTTTTCCTGGGAGGGCAACCCGTTTCGCACAATCAAGGTCACGTGGCGAGCCTTAGAAATATAGAGGAAACCTGGGCTCCTTTCACAGGGCCCCATGTTGAGAGCTCCCTGTCCCCTCTGGTTTTCCCTCAGTCGCCCAGCTCCTCTCAGACTGGACGGCATGGTGCTTTCCACCCTGTTGTGCTGCTCCCAGTAGTTCTGTAAAGTGTTCGCCAGTATGGTTTCCGTCTTTGTCTGGTAGCCCCCTGCTGGCCAGGCCAGCCATGGTTTGCAGACCTGGTAGCCCTTATCGAACACCCTCTCTGGGAGATTCCTCTCAGGCGGGATCTCCTCTCTCAGGCAGGGGGCACTCTATTTCACCCCCGCCCAGATTTGTGGAGACTGTGGCACCTAAGGGAGCCACAGTCTCTGGTCTCTCAGCCGAGGTTGTAAAGAGGATTCTCCAGTCCAGAACTCCCTCCACAAGGAGGTTGTATATCGCAACATGAGGCCTGTTCACTATATGGTGTGAGAACCATTAGTTAAATCCAGTTAACCCAGGCAGGTGCACAGCTGTGTTTTGTCTTTGTCTCTTTATAGAGAACAAAGTAACCACGGGCATTTAAAACAAACTTGTGGGTTAACAGGACAACCCAAATTCAACCAACTACTATTAACTAAGCAGCTTAACTAAGTTAAGTTTATATAACTTATTAACACGTTCATGACTAATCATGATAAATGTTCACAGCATCACAACAGAATGCCATTTGAAGACAATCAGTGTTCTTACCTTTCAATGATACCCAGTAGTGCTTCCACTTCCGCTTGGTTGCCGGCTCCACCTTCTTATTCTTCTTATGCACCAAGAAGTTCTTTACAGCCAGCGCACCAGCCTTGCGTACAGTACCCTGCGTTGTCTCAAGAAACAGTGCCTCCGACAAGAATGCAGAACTCGCTGTGCCACTGCTTCTTTCATCACTGACAGCTGAGCCTGCCTCCTCAAGGCTTTCAAATGTCTGTCGTGAGTTTAACTCAAGCTCCTGTCGAAAGTTCTCATACACTCCTTGACCTTCACCCAGCCGTCGTTCACGGTCCCCTCCTCCTCCACTGCTGCTACCACTACTGCTTCTAGCACTAGCTGCAGAGTACACAGAGAAAGACGCTGACATGGCCTTGCAGCGACGTGACTGGGGTTTAGCATCAACAGTCACACCATCAATGCCACTGTCTCCATATTCACTGTCCTCTCCTGCTGTAATGTCCTGTAAGCAACATTAAGGTTTTAGTCCCTTTTAAACACAAAACAATTTTTTGCTTGGTTGTACTTGGTGTCCTGATAACTAGACCACTATACCTGAGTTTGGTCTCTTGGACCCCAACTCTCTCTCGTAAAATAAATATTTGCCTTTAGTGCTGGTCTTGACTTTTAAAGTCATATTGTCCCAAAGGGTGTGTGTCTTGGACTTGTCTTTGTCAGATATAATGCTGTTTGGATGTACCTCTGTTGGAACCTAAAATCTTTTAGCTTGCTACAGTGAAACGGTTCCAAATAGAAGTTGTTTAGAAAGCTACCACCTTCATCCATCCAAAGAAAAAACATTTCAATCTACATTGCCTTCTCGAACTACAGAGATTAGTTTACTAATGTAGAGAATTAAAAAAATGGATGATTAAGGTCAATGGTGGTCTTTAAACCTGAGAATAGTGCAATGGAAAGCGGATATGTGGAAGGCAGAATGTTGTTATTGGAATCCATTATGGAATTATGTTATGGTCAGTTTACTCCTCTCTACATCAATATTTAACATTTAGTCTTGATTATAAAGTCTAGGAACTGGAACGTATTAAACTTACAATTACATTAGACATTCAATGAACACAGCATTATTTCTAGATCATTTAACTTTATAATAGTGGGTGAAGAACATCAAGCTTGAGGTCTGATCCAAAATTATGGATAATCCAACATTATCAAGAGAACCATTGTACATAGTGTTAGTAAGAAGTAATATGTATTCTAAGGTACTTACGTGCGAAGTCTGGGCACGACGTCCTTGCATGCTGGAGCACAGTGCCCCCTGTTGATTGGGAGGCCTTTCAGAAAGGCAATGAGAGCGTCTGCAGGGCAATGTGTATGCTCCATATCCACTGCCTTCTTCCTCCCCTGGTGACAGCATACTATTGGTTATCTTCCCTGCTGGTGACCTTTTGCTTTCTCGCCTGTATTTGTAGCGATTCCTAGAGCCCCGGTTTGTGGATGTTTTCTGGGTGCACAGCTCATCTAAAGAATTAGTCCTCTCACCAGTGTGTCCCTCGTGTCCTCTGTTTAATTTTTCATTTTCAGGCTCAGTGTTGTGAACAATCTCCTCTGTGCTAGTCAACTGTTCCTGGCTCAGGTCCGACAGTGAGAACTCAAGCGAGTCTTCCCGCCACATGTCAGCTGATTTGGAGCGCTTCTTGTTCTTTAAGCTTCCGCCTTCAAAAGGTCGATCATTTACTTTCTCCATGTGTCTATTTTCTGTCTCAACGAGGCCATTATCATCTTGTCCATCATCCACTACTGTTTCCCCTCCATCTTCAGATCCTGGTGTGGTACTCTGTTTGCCAGTCTGGTCATGAAATGATATCGGCCTCAGGTTTACGCCAACCGGCTCCACCCAAACGTGTCCGCTTAGTGCATCTGTCTCATTAAAGGGCTCCAGGCCATTTTCGCTCAGTGACTGAGGGATGCTAGGAGTGCTGCTTGATCTGGTGCTGGCTTCTGAACCATGGTGCTCCGTTATACCAGACGAAATGTTGTGTGGGCGCCGTGAATGCTTATTGGAGATCCGCAGGGAGTGTGACATGTGCTTGTGTGATAGATGGTTTTCAGTTTCAAAGTATAAGCTGTGGTCTCCATTCTGGCTCTCTATATTTCCCATGGTTTTGCAGCTGAGACAGACAAGAAGCAAGCTACCATTAGCAATTTTAGTACATATCCTACTATCAAAGCTGTCTTTAAAGCGAAGGTGTTGTTCCGAGAACTGAGCTTTCTCAACAACACATTAGCTCTCAAGCACTCAAACCTGATTGACCAGCAAACTGTACAGTCCTCCCACAGTGTTATGAATGACATACAAGTAAGTCAATGCACTACATACCACATTTAAAGGGAATGCTTTGTCAGAGCATGTGTACTCACAATGTACCTACTTAGGTGAAATTCAGTGGAAGGCAAAAAACTCTTAACATCTACAAACACACACATGCACACACACACACACACACAGAGCCATCAGAAAGTGAAAGAGCTGCAGAGTGCATGTGAGTCTAAAAGACCAAAAATGTTTACTTACATCCCACTTCAGCAACATTATAATAATCTTTCCACATATACGTGTTTTATAAGCATAAAATTAATTCATCAGCAGATGCCTTTTCTGCTGTGTGCATACCACGGTTACAATTTCAAACAAAAAAGATGAACAAAATGCACTTTTGAAAAAAAAAAGGAGGAGACAAGGTCGTGGTCGCTTAGTAGTTAAGGTGTTGGTCTTTGGATTCAAAAGTTGAGTTCAAATCCCAGCCACACCAAGCTACCACTCCTGGGCCTCTGAGCAACGCCCTTAACCCCATAGCCGCTCAGTTGTATGAATGAGATAAATGTAAGTTGCTCTGGATAAGGCCGTCTGCCAAAATGGCATGAATGTAAGTGCTTACTGCCATTAATTATAAAACAAGTACTGGCTCATTGGTCATTAGAAATTTTAATACCTCCTGCATCGAACAATTGGAACAGGGTTGGTGTTTTAGGGCTAGTGTGATTGCTCCCTTTGTATAAAAGTGACTGCATTACCTTATTTAAACTCATCACTGGCATCACTGGGGGATGACACTGTTCACATACTTCATGGTCTATCATGCAATGGGTCTGTGGGACAAAGAAAACAGATAAAACAATCTTGCTTGCATTACTTGAAAATGTATCAGGATTTTTTTTGTTTTAAATGGTCTTTTCTTTCCGAATATTACACTTGAATATGAAATATGAAAGCAATCACACACATGCACACACAAAAGAGCACACTTGTTTTTTTTTTGTTTTTTTTTATTGGGAACACAACAAGGGGTCAAGTGGGGCATGTGTTAGGGCATGTGTTGCATACAATCAATAAAAATATGTCAAATATTAAGTCAAAATTTAAATACGTATGTACACACCTGCAATGATATATATGCATAAATACAGGATCCAGATACACTTACAATTTACTTTATCAGAAACAGCTGTACACCTGCTCATTCATGCAATTATTCAATTATTTCTAACATGAGGGAAACTTTTTAAAGCTGCTGATCACCTAGGATTTTCTTCCCCTTTGGAGTTTTTGTACAGTCTTTCGAATTATTTCTGTTAAACAAGGAATTCCCAGCTGTAGAGCTTTTTTCCATTCTTACCTTTCTGAATAAACTCTATACAACTCTTTCTATATATCAAAAAGATTCTGGGCTAAATTCTGTGTCATATTCTGCCCTCGGAAATCAAGCTTAATTAACTGTCTAGAAATAGATTTTATAAAATTAGTCCACAAACAACTCTGACAAAATCCAACATAATGCTGCAAAACCTAAATAAAATATAATGAAAAGTACTTAATTGTTAGCCAAATTTTTGAACCTTAAAAATAAAAGGGGAAAAAGTAAAAAGCAGAGGTTGTATTTTGTTCATGTTCATAAGAGAATGTACTGTCTATTGGGTATTCAGTGTTTCCCATGGAAGAAATGTGTGTGTTTAGTGGGACGGGATGTAGTCTGGATCATGTTCTATTCCTCTGTCACTAATTGAGAGAGTGTGAATGAGATAGAGGGGGAGAGACAGCACGAGAGTAGAGAGACAAAAAAAACCAGTGTGATATATATATATATATATATATATATATATATATAGAGAGAGAGAGAGAGAGAGAGAGAGAGAGAGCACATCAAGGATCCATAAACAGCTTTTCTTCCATGTGGAGTCTGATTCTCTTTCTCTCTCTCTCTTTGTATGCATGTGTAGTGTGTGTTAATTGTGTTTGTCTGAAACAGACAACCTTGCTGTAGCCTTACACAGATTTGAGTTGGCCCCCTTTTCTTCCCCCTGCAGCACTCTACTCTTCTTTTTCCGACCTCTTCTCCTTTCATCACCTCTGTGTCATTTCCTCTACAGCTCTTCTTTTCCTACTGTCTTTACTCATCTGTCACAACAGCTGAAGTAATATTCAACAAAATAGATGAAGATCTCAACCAGATCTCCAAGGGAAACCAACAGACTGATCAACGTTGTCATTTGTCGCAGTAATTCCTTTGTTAACTAAAACATTCCCCCCCTCTGTGTTTAATCCAGTGAAACACATAGGTGTGATGTTCCTAGGAATTCATGAATATATTTGAGGATAATCCTGTATCACAAAACCAGCCCCCTTTTAATTTCCTTATCTCTATAGTTTAACCTGCCTTCTGATCTTATCTAATTCTGTTTGTCTCCAGGCTTTTACCGATGTTATTTGATGCAGATCATTTTGCATATGAGTCAGAATGATCAAATATCTCACCGAAGCCTTTTATAAAAAAGAAAAAAAAGAAAAGAAAAAAAAAGGTCTAATAGAGTTTAGTGATTAAATGAAAGGACAATTTAACATATAAATGTCATATTAATTTCACTAAACAAGAGACATAATGCTAGGTGAACGTGAAGTCTCTCACTATTCTCTTTCCCAAACTTCTCAATTCCCTGTTAGGTTGCTGTGTCCCTCTGGTGCGATTAAACAACAAAAATGTGTTACAAATCTCACTATCCTGCCAGAGGTTCTTACAAAAAAATCATTTGCAAAAAGCGTAGTAGTGACAAAAAAAGAAGTAATTTAGTATATTAGAGTTTGCTTTTTAAGCCTTGAAAGCAAAGTGTACTCAGGACCAAAAACAATCCTGTGAAATAAAATGCTATATTTATATATATATATATATATAAGCATTTTATTTATATACACATTTATAGTTCCTGTTCCACTGTAGCTAATTTTCTGCATACCAGGAAACACTGGCTATAACTACAACTCCTAATCATGTTTGAATCACACTAGCAAGAAGTAAATGTACGTATAACTAAATAAAACATGCCCTGTGCTTAGGCAATGACACAAATTCTCTTTGTTTCTTCACTTAAACAAACAAACAAAAAAAAAAGTATAATATAATATACTGTTATAATATTTATTTAATAATATAATTAACAGTATAATGTTCAATATTTACAAAATGCTGTTCTTTTTTTATGCAGTGATAATAATAGCAATATTCAACACAAACTCACAGCATTTCATGATATAGTCACAAAATGTTATCTATTGATTCGTGTTCATGGACACGAATTTCCATCTTTTTTTATGTCACTAAGCACAACAGGCTCCGTCTGGCTCTGTCTCCATAGCAATGGAGGCCGAGGATCATAGGTAATGCTGACAGAAATGCCAAATGTAATCTTTTCCCCCCATTTTTATCAGAGAATAAGGCAGAAAAAATAGGGTTATAATATATCATATAATATAAATATATCAATAGATTACATTTGTGACTATATCACACAAAATACTGTGAGACTGGGCTCCAATATAAGGTGCTGAAGGATAATATTTTGAGTTTATCTGTATGTTTATAGCCATCAAATATCAATGTTAAAGATTTGTAGACAAATGGCGGATGTGAGCACACTAAACTTGTGAGCACACTAAATTGTGAGAAAACAAGATATCTCTAGAAAAAAGCTTTACACTCCTGAAATGCCCATCCAAAAAAAGGTTGTTTATAGTAAAAAGGCACACAGTGTAATTGTATACAGTATATTTGAGTATAAATCCCTGTGCACGGTTTATTAGAGTTGCTAATAAGGACTGCTTGTGTGGGCACGCTCTTGCTATGCAGTGACTAAATTAAAGCTTTATTTAGGTTATATTTTCCTCTCAATTTGCTTGTTGTTTCCGTCTGCATTTATTTTAAGTACATGAAAGGTGATTAGATGAACAAAAGTTACATGAAAGGCAACAAAGCTGACAGTGTGTGCAAAGCTTTTATCAGCCGATATGAGTGCCAACTATTTAATGAGGAAATGACATTCAACACCTACAAATAAACACTTGATTTTACTTCATCGTTTGATAAGGGCTAGCGTTTGGTAATTTGGCATGAGGGGTACTGAATTTTCTTTCAATCTGATCTGTTTTTAAAAAAAGGTTTCCCTGAAAACATCATTAA
This sequence comes from Silurus asotus, assembly GCA_024362625.1. Lineage (NCBI taxonomy): Eukaryota > Metazoa > Chordata > Actinopteri > Siluriformes > Siluridae > Silurus > Silurus asotus. Next base: position 2,056,639 of record MU537915.1, on the reverse strand, counting down.
TGAGCTGGAAAATACCAGGGGTGAATATGAGAGGCGGTTGTCTGTCTCGGATGATCGGATCAAAATCGGACAGCGATAACTACAGGTCTGAGTGATTGGATCACATGATGCAATTGACTCTGTTCATACCTATATTTAGTGCTGTCTGTCTGTGATCCGATCATCCGAGACGGATTCTATTATCAAGTCTGAATAGGGCAAACGTGTCAGCTTCAATCCTGAACTGAGCTCTGTAGCGAAGAAAAGAAGAATGTAAAAAGGATAAGACAGAAAAGCAGAGAAAGAGAAATCTTCTGTTTTCATGACAGCTTGTCATGTATGCTACCTTTTCTGAAAACAGCAATGAAGTAGCTTTCTGAAACTTTAATATCAGGCGCATAGTAGGAGGCCTACCTCCTGCTTATAGTGTAGGAGGTGCTGATCTGAAGTCTGCTATTAACACACACACACTCACACACACACACACACACACACACACACACACACACACAAACAGACATAGACACATATTACCACCTCCTACAGAAATGTACCAGAGCTGTAGAGTATGTCATCACACACTGAATCAGCCTCCTTTCCTTCCTATCAAGGAAGAACAAACCGGAATCCACCCAAATCATCCTTATACAACACGAAGAAAAAGAAGGCATTGCACATTTATAATTAAAATGAAATGCGTCATCAGTAACAAGTCATTTGTTGTTTCGGCAAAGCCTCTGCCTCCCCCTTTTCTTTCTCTGGTTCCATTTCAAGGGAACATGATGATCACCCGACTCAAAATTCAGCAGTCTGCTTCTACAGGCTGTGGGGAGAAAGAGCGCAGGATAATGGGATAATGGAAATGAATGACTCCAGCAGCCCCTCCCCCGTATCTGATGGCATATTTTGTGAGCAGAATAGACTCCATGTGGAGTAATGTAGTGGGGGTTTGAGACGGGGTCATCCCTGCCCCTCCCCAGCTCGAGTGGAGGTCAATGTTTCCCTCCAGCTCTTCATTCCTCCTCATAGTACCTCTGCACCCCAGCTGCAACCTCGGATCAATACAGAGCTTAGCCAAAAATAGAGACTCTTCAGTACTCTTCCCTAAATGTTCCCTTACATCCTGTAGTTGCCTCACATTCAACTGCATGGAAATAAACAAATTAGCAACAGCCATGGATATGAATCATTCAGACAGGTTTCTTAGCAGCCAGGGAAAAGCTGCAAACTCACAGTTATTATAATCCTCCCTTTTATTCGGCTGTAAGAGCCGGCTCACAGCGATGAATGTAGAGAGAAGTGATAAAATGAGAAAGGATGCAAAAAAATAAAAAAATAAAGCCCAAACGAAAGAGGAAGAATTGCTGTGGGGGAGATGAAGATGAAGACGGAACTGCATATTCCCACATCTACTTCAGCTCCAGTTAGTCAAGTGCTTAGGCTTTCGTTTTGAGTTGCTCTGCTTAAGGCCCCAGGCAATGAGTGGGGCTAGAGAACTCCCCTAAGCCCACTAGCACAGAAGAAAGAGAAAACAGTGGGAAGAAAGATAGACAGAGAGAGAGAGAGAGACTGGGTGTTCTTTTGTTCTCTCAGCTGGAGTCAGTAATTCAGGGTCTGTACAAAGCACGCCACTTTTAGTCTAATTGAGGGAGCAGAGACAAAATGACGATCAGGACGCACATGGCTGCATGTTATAGTGCTGAGTCATTAAAGACTACACATTGTGTTAATGTATTGGGAAGTAAAGCTCATTTGCTATCATTTGTTAAGGTTAGAAAGCAGAGAGTGTTTTTTAAAGCAATTTAAATCTTGAAGGAATATGCATGCATTACTGGATGTTACTTTCACAAATTTGGCACTAATTTGTGCCATTATAATCGCACATTAAAACACAAAGATTAGGATATTTTAACTCAATTGTGACCAACATAAATCACCTCCGTATCATATGAGACCATAGCATACCATTACTTTGACCTAGATTATTATACTGAATCCTCTTCTATTTTATTTTTCAATTCAATACATTTTTATTTGTATAGCGCTTTTAACAATGGACATTTTCTCGAAGCAGCTTTAGAAAGAATCTGGTACGAAAGAATGAATAAGATTGTTTTTATTATTGTAAGTTTGTCCCTAATGACTGAGCCGGTGGCGACTGTGGTAAGAAAACTCCCTGATATAGCATAAGGAAATAATCTTAAGAGGAACCAGAATCAAGAGGGAACCCAACCTCATCTGGGTGGCACCAAATGTCCAATTATTACAGTTAAACAATGTAGAGGTGTGCAGTGATAAGTGCTCAAATGCAAACTGTAGACCTGAGTCATTGTAGCAGATTGTTGACATTATGTACAGTCTAAATCCATCCTCAAAGTTCCTTTGTTGCTCTGTAATTTCATGGATCCCCAAGCCTTTGATGTGACTTAACATTCTCAATCATGTTTCTAGAATATTTTTTTGAACTTAGAATAAAATCTCATTAAAATAAAATATAAAATTCTCTAAAATGATATACACCAGGCAACATCACATCACTACATATGTATTCATTTCGATCCAAACAGGTATCTTGATATGATAGGAAAGGAATTGAACATATTTTTGAATACATTGGAATTTTTTGAATGTCTGATGCAAAGTTTACCTACATATGCCCAGTCCATCGGATTATATTTAGAAAGAAATTCAAATGCAATTTTTGTCCAGAATCTGGAAATTCCTGCATAATAACGTTAGATACAAAATAAATGAGAGGTTTGGCTTTTTAAACACCCGAACATTATATGCTTTGTCTTTTGCATTGACGACCTAAAAAGAACAGGGTACACACCAACTGCTCCTGCCACAATCCCCCCCAAACGACATTTATCATTTTACCTCCTCTGCACACACACACACACATCCACACGCATGCGCGCACGCACATGCCCCCAGAGCTCACAGGTATCAGGTTTTAATTCCTTCTGTTCTAACGTCTTCTTTCCTTTCTCTGTTTGTGACAGCACCGGCTCTTTTGTTTCCTAAACTCCAACTAGGTGCAGTTTCCCTTTAGCCGAACCTGCCCCAACATGAGAAAACATAGTTGTTCCTGCTATAGCTGCCTATCTCTCTCTCAGTCACCTGTTTTATCCATTCATGATATACTTTTATGATCCTACTTGTTAAACAGTGAAAATGAAAAATGCAATGATAAAAAAATTAAAGTGTGTTAATAGAGTTTGGGGTAAAAACTCAGTAGGTGAAAGCCAGGCAGGTTTGAATGCATATATTTGAGCATTTAACCTTGTTGCCAGCATTAACCTGAAACTATCCAAACACCCACAAACTCAATGTTTTCAGTGCTGTGTATACACAACGTCACTGCCTTTCTCCGGCACCTCAAACAACATTGGTGAGATGACTCATCAATCTTCTGCTATTTTACCGTCAGGCCGTAACGTATCGCAAATCGCTGTTGTGGGTGAGGGTGTGGGTGTGGGTGTGGTGCACTATGATAAAGATTGTGAAAGTTGAAAATGTAAAACTGTACCGGCATGGGAAATAAAGCAAGAGGAAGAAGGTGTGGCAAGTTCCCTTAAATATGTTGCACATTTTTTTTTAAGAGGGTGCACTCCCTTTTAAAGAGTACATTGCAATTGCAATACTATCAGTGAATAAATTATATTGGAAATAATATTGCTATTTAAGGTGGGCTTTGGGTAAGAAAAGTGGAAAATTTCTGATTGTACACGTAACAATCACAGGCAGTCTCACACTATCTGGTTTCACTTCTAAATCTCTGTTACACCTAAAGCCTTCAGGTTTGTGTGCTTCCCACATTCCTCGTCGGATTCCCAACTTAAGCAAAAGCCTTGGAATAGGGAGGAGTATGGAGAGTCATTGTTCTTAGCAAAGCTTAGAGTAAAGATGAGAACAGCTAAAATCCCAAAGCTGACAAGAAAAGATGGGGTTAAGGGAGAGAAGTTGAGCAAAAGAGGGAAATAAAGAAAGTGTGAGAGAGAGAGAGAAAGAGAGAGAGAGAGAGAGAGAGAGAGAGAGAGAGAGAGAGAGAGAAGAGAGTGAAAGAGAGAGCTTCCAGTATCTCAAGTCTTGGCTCGTTTACTGCAAGGTTATCAGTGCTGGTTCTGGTGAATTAATGTTTCCATTTTCCCTATTCAAGCCTCATTGACTGGCAAACTCTATGTATGGCACAATGCCACCACAACATTTCCATCTTGAATCAACTGGAAACGAAGATGATTAATCTGACTGAACTAGGTGGTATGTGTATGACACACCAAATCTAAGACCAACTTAAGTAGACAGTATTCTAGCTTGGAGATGTGGAGAAGAAATCCCATCCAAGTACAAGCTACACATATTAATAGTATATTCAATTTGTATGGGTATACAGTCCACAGTCTTGCGCAATTTAATTTAATCTTAAATAAACATTGGGATTTTGCTGAGTGTACATACCACATGAGGCAACACAAAGGCTTCTATCATTACAGATTACTAAGCATTAGCCTGTGTCATCTTTGTTGTAAATGAAACTTGCATTGAAGCGAATTTCAAACCATTAGCATGTGGATAGGGTTAAAGAATTTTGATATAGTGACTAGGGGGGGGGGGTCTAGGGTGGTTTCTATATACTAACTGTCCATTTCTCCTAATAAAACCAGCAGACTCCTACCTCCTCCATGTCTGCACATGCACTGCTTCAAAGCCATGCATGTCATCGTACACTCTCATTGACCTCTTATTAATATCAGATGTGAACAGCAACAATTAGCTAGTATCACCAGTATCAAAATAAATTATTGAGCTCAGTTTGTGTATGTGAAATGTTACATGGACTCCGGTGTTCTTCATTTTCATCCCATCTCCCAAAATCAAGCAAATCAGTGGAATGACTTTGCCAATTAGGTGTAAACGTGTGCCGATTAATGTGTGACTTTGCTTATTGCATGTTTCTGTGTGTATTCTGGCATTGAGCCCAGCAATTCTGTTACAGAATCTGGGATTCACAGTTCTTACCGTTATGAAACGTGAACATTATGATGAATCATACATTTTAGTGGGTTTTAGTAATAGAGTATATTTATGCATCGGTCACATATAGAAAATTAAATATATTTGCACTAATATGTCAAATTCCTGGGTGCTCATTCAGTAAAAGAAGCATTTTAAACATACTTCTCGGCACTCTAGCCCATCTTTACACTTGTATCTCTGATTTATATTCCCTCTGAGGGGTTTAGGATTCAACTGAACTGCAGGCACTTCAAAGTCAGACTCATCAGGTGACCTCTCCAGTCGTGGGCTTACCATAGATTAAACTGCATGGCTCCCTGCTCCCTTAGTGCTCATAATGACAGGCATTAAGCTTGACCCAAGGAACTCTGTCATACTAGTCTATCACATGGTACCATGCACACACTCATTAAGACCTATTGCAATTTATATAAGCCAGTCTACCTACTGGGATGGCTTAAGTTCAAAATCGAACCAGTCACCAAGCTGCCACACACTGCACAATTTAGTAGTTACAATTGTATGCATCCTTTATTGCTTTATCTAATGACCTATGCAAATATTAAATGCTAATGACCTATGCAAATATTAAATATTATAAATATATAATATATATANTATATATATATATATATTAAAGGCAAGAAACAAATTAAATGTATTTATAGTACTTTTGGTGTTTAGAAATATTTTGTTGTATGCCCACTATTACACTATTGTTAGTATTATAAAGAGATAAACACAACAAAGGACACAATTCAATTGTTAAATAGGCTTCTCAAGAACTCATCAGCTAAAAGTCCATCACTAAGACTAAGCTACAGAGAATTAAATTAATGGGTTCACAATCTGATACCTAGATTTAAGGTCTGTTTTAGGTCCTTGTGCTGTCAATGTGCAGTCTGTGCACTAAAAAGCCTCAATCTTTAGATCTAAAAGGCAAGTGAGTTGAATCAACTTTTAAATGCTGTGCCTTTTTGGTGGTTATTTTCTGCTGCATGTCTATGCAAAGCTTAATTCTGCTTTCTGTAACTGATCGTGCCAAATAGTTTAATCTAATTCTATGCCTGACTTGTGTAAAGCTGCTTTGAAAGCATTTCTGAATATGCCTAGTTTAGTAAAACCCATATCTACATCCCTTGCACACACATTCACCTACTGTGTTTTTACACACACGGCTAGATGATGATTACCTGGTTGCAGGCAGTGAAGTAGGGAGAAATGGTGTGAGAATGGGGATTATTTCTGTCCTCTGATTTTGAGAGTGATAGAGTGATGATATGCAGGAGAGGAAGAGTGCACACGGTGTGTGTTGTGGGGAATTGCAGTGGGCGCACAGATGGGCCCTTCGGCTGTTCAGCGAGAAGCAGTTTGGCTAAGGGAACTTATCATTAACACTCTCCCACTGACACGCCTGAACAAAGCCCTGCAGCATAAGACACACATACACACACAGAGATACACACTCGAACAGGGAGACACCGACTGAGACACGGGAGCCGTCTGACAGGTTTAATACATCAACAAAGGCAACAGCACAGATTCTAGTTTAAATGCATTTTTATCAAATTATATTTTTATTTATCATATATTTCTTTTATTTATAATTTTTTTCTTTTACAAGCCTCATTGCTTACTAAGCCAGCATGTCAAACGCACCTCCAAACACGCAAAAAAGATTTAATTGTGGAGAAATGGAACAGGTCTTATACAGAGTTAGACCATGAGTGGGAATAATGCAGACACAGCTTAATCAGCTGCTATTATGAGTGTTTACGCAGCACACTGCAGCTCTCTGGATAACAAACCCAAATCAGCGAGAGGATAAAAGGCTAGCTTTTAAAAATATTACTGTAATTCATGTTATCCAGACAGTTATATAACCACAACAACGATTCAAAGATTAAACATAAATTAAGAACAATGCAGAGATTGACTAAGAGATTTCTCTCCTTTTGACTTTTTAAGTTTATATCTGTGCCAATTTTTAGTAATAGGATTTAGCTTCAGTCTCAGGACAATGCCTAAGGCAGCTTTTCACATCACATTCAGTAGAAAAAAAACATGCAGTTACTCGCTAATGCAAGCCGCTACTAATTTATTTTACTTCAGAATACTCAGAAGTATCAGAATTCGCTGAAGTAACCTTTAATAAATCAGTAAAGGTTTGTTATTGGGATATAACAGAATAAATCAGGTGGCCAACTTTTTGTTAGTGAGTTAATGCTGCATGTTTTGATGTATCCTCATCTAAGAATGTTGATTTTTTCTCCCAAGTTATTCTAAATTCTATTTAGGCCAAATATAGGTTCAGATACAAGAAAAGACGCAAGTGCTAAAACACCTGCTCTATAATAAACAGTACCTGATAAAAGATAAACATGCCTAAAATACATCTCTTGCAAGTTTAGACTATGCTTCAGACATAAAACATAGCATTGCTCTGTTTATAATATTCTTCTTGTTTCACTAATATAACAAATCACACTACCTATGAGAGGTATTACTAGAGTAGGATCTGAATAATACTTATATTTTGAGTTAATTATTATTTATTTTTGCCAGGAACATAACTAAAAACTTTCTTTCGGTTTCTCCTGTTAGGGGTTCCCACAGCGGATCATCCACATGTTTGATTTGGCACATGTTTTTACGCTGGATGCCCTTCCTAACGCAACCATCCCCATTTATCCGGGCTTGGGACCGGCACTAAGGCTTGTGCAACCCTAATGGCTGGGGTTAGTTCCCTGACCAGGGATCAAACCCGGGCCGCAGCGGTGAGAGCGCCGCATCCTAACCACTAGACCACCAGGGAACTTTATGCCAGTAACATAACTGAAAATCAAAAAGTTTGGAGACTAACAAGCCAGCAGATGGCAGCACAAGGCTGCACACACAGTCACAGGGAGCACTGACCTTCATAAGTCAGTGTGCCAAAAGACATCATTGTGTGTACATCAGGAGCTGGTGCAACTGGTGCTATTCTCTCCAGAAACTACATCTCACTTTGGACTTTGCCATCTTCCCAAAGATCCAGCTCAATCCTGTTCCAGCATGAACAGCAGAAGATGTTGACATGCTCCGAAAAGAAGTCTTCCAGGACACATTCCAGAAGTGGCAGGAACGCTGGGAGCAAGAGGTGCAAGGGGACTATTTTGAAGGTGATAGTGTGTAAACGTAGATAAAGAAAGTACTTTCTTGCTAACAGAGCTAGTCTCTAAACTTTTTCATACCTCATTGTACAATGTTTTTAAAACATTTATTCATTCATTTATCTTAAGTTACTGTTTTGTCTACCACATTAAGTGGTAATAAGTGGTGGGTCCAGACCCTTAAATAGGAACAAAGAGTGTAAAGTGGAAATAGTGCTAGATGGGACATCCTGCCATTGCAAGGCAATATGTACACACATTCACACACTCATTCACACAAGTTAATAAAGTTGGAGGAGACCAGAGAGTACAAAGGAAACACAATGAAAACATGCAAAACTCCACATAGACACTAACTCAAGTTCAGGATTGATGTCGAAGGACTGGAGCTGTGATTCAAGAGAGGAAGCAAAGTTAGAGAAGAAAATGTTCCAATGTCCAATGCCTTCAGTGACAAAATTCTAGCTAAAATAAATGTGTATTATTTTAATCATATTTTCATCTATTTTGTTCTAAGTTGTGCACTGGACCTGTATTCATGCATAAGTAACCTGAGGAACACACTTACGTAAGTTCACACTGTAGTAGCTTCAGGCCTACATTTTGCTACTAGGCTCTCATTCACGAGACTGACAGAAGGGGGTTGGGGGTTCACATGGACACACCTAACACACCTGAGGGCAGATCATAGAATTTTCCACAGCTGATGGGCTGGGTTTATACAAGCCCTGGCAAGACCAGACAAGATGGTGGGGTGGGCGGAGGGTTCAGAGGGAGCATTTTAAAGAGGAGGAATGAGGGTTCTCCCGTTCTGCTGCACCTGGGTCAACATGCACTGTCTGCTAACAAATTGCATGTAAAAGAGAAGAAAGGAAAGGAAAAGGCGGAGAAGGAGGTGTAAGACTGCACCTTTTGTTTTGGCCCTGGAGAAGCTTAGAATGTCACACACAAACAATGAAGTCCCCCCCCACACACACACACACATCTCTCACACACATCACATCACACACACACACACAAATCAAATGTTCGTAGAGAAAGCCAAATGTTCAAAGAGTTATAGAGTTTTAAGAGTTTCAAGAGTGGCATCTATGGACAAAATTTAAGACAAGATCCAGTGTGCCATTGTTCAAAGAGACGCAACCTTTTCCTAAATAGCAACAGCCATCAGAGGATATTGTTTTTACTTACAAACTTCAACTGTTTTGGCAGCCAGACATTTTCAGTTCATGCTTTTAAATGCATTCTGCAACGAGAGCTAAGAGTAGGTTTGAATCACAACACACTCTTCCTAACATTACACACCAGTGGAGAAGAGAGGGCAGTCAGACTTATCTGTTCATCTGTGTGTGTGTGTGTGTGTGTGTGTGTGTGTGTGTGTGTGTGTGTGTGTGTGTGTGTGTGTGTGTGTTCAACTACAACAGTTCACTACGGTATTAAGTTTGCTGTACTGCTGATGTATAAACATTGTCAGTGACTATATGCTTGCAAATACATTATTTCTTACAATTTAATAGACACCACTAGTTTACAGAAAGTCTCCTCACACTCACACTCTCATTTCTATATAAAACCATGCATCCCACACATCATTGCACACATACACACCTCTCCCACTTCACCTCTAAACAGTGATCTCATACAGCAGGCACTGATCCTGGGTATGTGTCAGCCAAAAACATGCAATTCACACACTGTTGGTTTTATCAACAAATTAAGAACAGGTTAGAGTCCGCACACACTCAAAAATGAATTTGTTTGTGAATTTGTTTGAAGTGATATTAATAGAGAACATTAGCTCTGTACCATTAGTTTTATCATTTATCCAGTGGGTTCTAAGAAGGTTTGGATGTAATGTAATGGAAATCAGGTACAATAGTAATTCAATATCTATTTACTCAACAATACTCTTAGAATGTTTATCACACAATATTGGAAAATAGGATTGTGTTACTGAAGCTAAATATGCTGCAGTAATATTTATATATGTAAAAAAAATTTGGAGTCAAGAACACTTGACTGATTAAACATTCTAGGACCAAAAGTTCTCAGAGTTGTAATGTTGATGATAACTAGTAGAAAACGTTCCCAAAACATTTGGTATATTTTTGGTAGTTTATATATAATTCTAAACCCATGATTTAATCTAATTAATAATGATATCAAACATGCCTTAAGCACTTAATATAAAATACCAAGCAAGATACATATTTAAATACAGAACTGTAACTCTAAAAAATGATAAACCCTTTCTGCTAATGGTACAGCTGCTAAAGTTTTCTCCCTAGTGAATTATCTGGCATTCGATTTTCATAATAATTTACATGCGCAAAAAAAAAGAGATCAAACTTTGAAGTTCTTTAAAAATTTGCATAAACCGCTGCCAGATAGGCTGAAAATGAGGAAGTCCACTTCAGTTTCTGAAACATAGGCCTTTGTGGCCTTTATGACTTCCAGCCTCTTGCCTCAGGACACAGAATGACAATTTGGCAAAATGTTTGATCAGGTGCTGGATGCTGGATGGAAGGCACATGTCCCACTGCAGTCCCAGTGCTGTGGGGGGTTTGTGTCAAGTTCCAGTGCAAGGACACATAATGCACTGGGAAGAAAAGGCTCTCCCATGTCAGCAGGATCCAGCTCAAAGGGGAAACACATACAAAAAAAGGTGCATGAGCACAAACAATAGGAATGCCTCAAAGCATGTAGGCTGAGAAGCAAAACAGGCTACCTCTTGAACCTTTCCATTCAGTGATCTGATTTCCTTTGCAGGTTACCAAAATGATTGTGACAAAAGACAGCGAAGGCTGCTTGATCACAGACATACTCCCATGTGTGAGTGGGTTAAATACCTTTTACTCTGGAGTTCATCATTTCACATTGTACTGAGAGGCAGCCGAGTGGAAAAGAACCTCATCAGCACACTTTTCACTGTACGCACACACTCTCACACACTCAGAGACCTGATTTCTCCCTTCTATGTGCTTCTTGTGAGTGTCATACATTGACTTCTGTCACCAAACTGCCATAGCACCTGAGCATCATGGACCATTTGTTTGTCTGAAGCTCCTCGCCTGAGCCTGTCTTCGCTAACGCAAAGTCTGTTACAAAGGGGTGTGAGAAAAACTAAGCAAGGGCTCATGGTGATGTAAGATCAGTATATTACAAATTACTAGGCAACTGTTATTGTGTAATAACTGTTGTCTGCTTGACGAGCTAGATTTTATTTTAAGGTATTAAAATAAATTTTAATTAGGTAGCCAATTGATAAGTCAACAGACATCTGACAAGTTTTACATTCAATGCATGTACTAAAATCTTTGGCAGAAGCAAAATGAAACTTTTGCAGCCAATATAAACCACAAAACAGCAACTCGGACAAAGAAACAATTGCTGATACAAACTCTCACAATTATTTTTTATATTCACTTTGACAAAAATACAGAATCTACTATTGGATTGTAAAGAAAATCACCACAATGTGTGTGTTTAGGTGTGAAATTGATGAAAAGATGATCCAGCTGAGGACAGAGAAATTGGTTACAGTCTTTGTTTTGGTCAATGTAGGACTACTCAGGAGTGCACTAATCCCAGCAGTTATAATAGCTCTTTAAAAGAGCAATTACAGCTTCTGTGTGTGTTGTCCATTTACTCTAAACTTTCAGAGTGAATCTGCCTTGCCAGATAGTTTTACTGGTATGTACCAGTAAAATTAGACAAATAGCATTGCAAGATTCTGGTGGAATGAAAGAACACACACAAACTCACACAATACTACAATAAAAGTACAAATGAATGTCTGTAACACATTCTTCATCAAGATTTTGCTGTTCCTATGGGGATATATATAGACTTCACATACCACCATCTTTTCTCAAAACACGAGGAATAAGACAAAGAAAGAAACATGGGGGACGAGTGAAGGGGTGCAAAGAGAGGGCATTATTTAGACATTGCATTGCATGGAAAGAATAAGAAAACAAATTTGTGGGTCCTTTTTCAAATGTCCCAACCCCAACCCCCTAAAAAAAGGGTCCCATCCTCCTAGACCCCCTCCCTCTTGCCTCCTCCTCCCCTTTTCCTCCTCTCCTGCTCCCCCCAATGGGTGATTTTGTTTAAACAGCTATCTACCCCTATGCTAATAGTTAAGCAAGGGGGGGACACAGGGCATTAGGAAGACACACATTAGCTTAAGAGAGGAGGAAGCAGCAGGGGAGGAAAGGAAGCACATAACACGTGCAACTCATTCATTCATGGAGCAGATAAAGGATAAAGGAGGAAATTTGAACTAGATAACCTAATAAAGGCTGCGTTATTGATTTCATTCGATTGCTGCATGTTCATTTGTATAAAACATTATTTATAGTTAGAATCAACGTCTATCTTTCGGGATGTCAATTTATCTGCAATTGGGAAAAATAATACAGAGTGACTGTGGCATAAAAGCAGTGTGAAAAACTAGGTCACTATAAAGTCTCTTTCTCTCTCATACAGACATACACAGCATGGTCTCTCATTGACTTCATTAAGGTGTGCGTTAGACATGCTGGGGCAATGCTACGACCCATTTAAGTCGCACTATCCAACCCCTCATTCATTCACACAAACACACCCACACACCTACATTCACGTGCTACTACAACCTCTTACCACCCCCACAGTGCACCCCGATGCACCCTTCTCCGCTGGGGCAGAAAGCTTGAGTGAAGTCGCTTCAGGGTTTCTGTGCATTTAGAATAAAGCATCTGTGTCTCTTTCATACACAACACACGCATCGCTATATTTGCAAGCTATTTCGATTGACCCTTGTATTACACCAGCTGGATAATACTTATACCCAACCACTACACAGAGCCCTGATTGTAACCGAGTTAGCACATCTTTAACCTTTTTTAATTTTTCTAATAAGTTCAAGCATGTTTCATCACGTGGAGCAAGAAAAAATTAATAAATTATTAACATATACACATTAATGCATTGGCATTCATCTAAATTTCTCTAGACAGCCTGTTCAATCCGGTTTGTCAGAAAAATAAAAATCTAGCCTTAACCTTATCTCAACATGCTTTTCAATTTGCACCAGTCACATGGACAACTCTGATAAAATACAACCCAATTCCTCAGATAATCTCCATTTGAAGAAAATGTGTTTAAAGCACCGAGTCAGACATCCAGACTGAGCCACAATGAGTTGTGACTGTGATAGAAAAGAGCTGATAAGGCCAACCATTTGGAAGGCAAGAAGTGTGCTTGCTGAGCGTAATCTTCTGTCTACAGTGTATATGTGTGGGTGTGTGGGTAACTGTTGCTATCATGCCGGGAACCAGAAATCACAACAAAGATCACGGTTTTGTGTGTGTAAGCATGTCAATTTGTTTGAAAGAAAAAAAATAAAACCTTTCCTTTTGGTCATTGAGGTTATGGTTAAGGTTAGGTGTAATAGGGTAGCACTAATGATATGCATTAATAAGTAAGTCAGTGGAATGTCCCCACAAGGACAGTAAGATATGCGTCTGTGTGTGTCACAACACCAGGGAAACTGTAGTGTGATAAAGAGAAGGGACTTTCTAAAAGAAGCTACCCAAACACTAAAACCAGAGTCAGCAGTACACAGTTAGCACACAGACACACACACAGGCTTTCTCTCGCTCTCTCTAACACACACACAGAATTGTGGCTCATTGTCTCTTAACTCTCCTCGGTGTGGAGTGGAAGAGAGGCAGCAGGTCTTTGTTTGGGTTGGCTCTCCTCCACCACAGTGCACACTAAGCAATTCCATTCAGAAGTAGAGTGCGAGGACAGAACATGCTTAAAGTCTAGGAGCAAGCCTCTTTCTTTCTCCTCCACACATTCTCCCTATCACTCTTTTGTCTTTCTCGTGCATTCTTTTTTGCTTTTGTGCTTTCTGATTCATATCACACGTTATAAAAAAGCCAGTCGTGACACATTTTCCGTTTCTTTCACTCCTGTGTGTCTTATAGTCACCCCCCCCAAACACACACACACTTTCATCATTTTCTTCCCATCATAGTTTGCACTTCAAATGGCTTAATAATGGGTGTTTAAAAACAAAGAAATTACAGATATAGTAAGCCCAGGAGTCATAAACACAACTCTAATAAGCACTATTGACAGTTGTGGTCAGTGACTTCCTGTGATTGTCATTCGAACTCTATAAAAGGATCAGAAGAAAAATACGAATAAAAATAGCCCTGAAATCAAATATCCCACTCTCGCTGCCCTTGGGGTGTCTGGATCCCTGCAATGACACTGCACAGCCGAGACATACATCAGCGACCTACTGACCCCAGCAAGAGCATATTCGTGTCTCCCGCCTTCTCTCTGAATTCACATGATCCTCATCTTCTGACCCCTGTCTTCTATTCCCACAACTTACTCTCTGGTTTTATTTCCTTCCTGATCTTCGGTTTTCTCATCTTTCCGTTTCCTACACAAAACCCTCCATCCCTCCCAGTGTGACTTCCTTTTACATCATCTCATCCTCCTCTTTCTCTCTCCACACTCTGTTCGAGTTCTGAGTTACAAGTCCGTTTGGAAATCTTGTGAAATATTTAAAAGCAACTGTCCAAATAACTTATCCACTTTAAGGGGGAAGAAATAACTTAGACCAGACCCACACACGCTGAAGGTCAGAGTTCTGGGATGGCTGCAGTTTTGACAGGTTCAGATAAACACAACACTTCCAGTACAGACTCACAAGCCCCGTCATTCTCTGGCAATGCAATTAAAAAAAAGAAAAAGTTCACGTGGAATTGAGCGAGACAAATGATAGATCTCACTCCACTGAATCCACGTCTTACTGCACACAAGAAAGAGACAGATGATCATGCTCCCCCTCTTACTCATCTCTAACACCTCCGTCTGGAGGCAGAGGCTTTACGACCACAAGGCAGTTTGGTTCAAAGACCCGCACCTCCACCCAAAACAATGTTGGCCACACACACACACACACACACACACACACACACACACACACACACACACACACACACACACAAACACACAAAGACACCAGTTGTCCAACAAAGGTAGTAATCACTATTAGGGAAGCTTTAAGAACAATGTGAAACAGTTTTAAAATAACAAAATGTGTGGTCCGGCTCTCTCTTTCTCTATTTCACAGACACATAGCAGTTATAGCTACATCAAAATTTAAAAAAGCATTATTTCTAAAGAAACCAAAGAAGCACCTATAAATAAAATCAATTTATGACTTGTGAGTACCTCTACAAGTCCAAGAACTGCAGCTCCTATGCCTCTTTTATGAAAGAAAGAACTGCAGGTCATGTAGATCCTCAGGAGTCCAGGTAAATCTGTAGATTCCACCATGAGCTGAGATTCCTTCTTTTCTTTCTCTTTTTCTATCTCCACTGTGTTACTCTTGTTTCTCCAACCATGTGTAGAGTATAGTAGTCTATCCGCTGGTGAGTAGAGGGTGTGTGTGTGTTTCCCTCTCTCACTCACTCACTTGTTCTCTTGCTCCTCCCTCCTCTCTCCTCCCCCTCTTTCTCTCCTTCTTCTTTACTCCCCCTCTCCAGTCTCACCTCCTCTGGATCGAGAAACGACTGCCAGCATGCAGTCTGGCACTTTGCCTCCAGATCACGTGACTCCTCCCCTTAGACTAAACTTTGCATTTAAAAAATCTTCTGTTCCACTGAAGTAACAAGGGAACTTTATCAGAAGGTCCATCCAGGTAAAAACCATGCACAAATACAGACACACTTCATGGATGGCTACCTCTTTTTTCAAAGACCTCCCTAGTTTTCATGCTGTATTAAAGTAGGTAAAGGGATATGTTTAAGCCAGCTGATCACATTATCATAGCTGTTTTCTTATCTCCAAATAGGGAGAGCGTGGGAAAACATTATTCTCTCACACGCCTATGCATTTTAAACCACAGGAACCTGGCGGGATCAGTCATGGCTAGAACAAACGCTATTATTGTTACAGTAACTGCTGGTAAATGAGTAACCATGGATGTCTAGGAGCACTGATCAGTTGTTTTCATGGTTGGCTGAGAGAGCAGGACATTTTGGACTGCTGCCAGTAACAAAACCTGAATTAACACCCTATTACAGACGTCACACGTAATGCAGCCGATGTAGCAATGCTGAGAATTTCTAATGCTTTAAGCACATTTCACTCTGTTGAGTTTCACTGCAAACAGAAAGAAGATTCCAGGGAGGGAACCCTTTTCTAGCCTTTAGCTGTTATGAACACAAACACACACACACACACACACACACACATGCACACGCCCCAGAGGTATGCCTATGGACATTTCTGTTCATCAATAGAGATAACTGCTCTATATATAAAAGATAATATGAGTGGAATTGCAATGCTAAGAGAGCACAGTGCACAATTTGGGTACAATGTAGAAATGGTACTAAAATAGTTTCAAGTAAAATAAAGTACAAATAGTACAAATAAAAAGACAGAGGTGACAGAAGTAAGATCATGTTTTGTATTTTTAAACCTCCAACTCAAACATGCAATTCCAATGTAATGTTTCACTCCCCAAAAATGAATGCAAAGGTTATAAACCTGGTTTTATCTTATACCCTGTCATATACACAATCTTCCTCTTATTAATTGTAAATAGAAGCATTCTGGAGAAAAAGAAACTATGACAGGAAGTAGCAGAGATTATTTGTGCCTCTGTTTAGTGTATGAAGCTGGAAAGTTCACTTTCAAAATAGATCAGCAATACTATATTGAATCTGATTTTCATTAATTATGGCATTACCACATTAGTTTGTGTAATTTGTGCATTAAAAATGCATTGACGTTTTATATAGAGCTTCAACTGTTGCTAAGTGGAACTACATCTGCATGTGACAACAGTTAGCCCACAAGAAACAAAGACACAAGGAACTTTTTTGTTTGTTATTGTGATTGCGAATACTGTGAAATAAACATAGGTAAATAGTTGCTAAAGAAAAAGACTCTGTGTTTAACCTGCCCAGACCTGTCAAATCTGTTAAAGGGTTAAAATGGAGGAATCATGAATTGCTATCCTACATTCAGGACTATAATTTTCTGCCATCCTTGGTCTTATAATGACAAAGCAAGCTAGATCTGTTACTTTTGTGTATTCGGTCTGAGGCCTCTACATTGTGCTCAGGCTATTCATGTTGAATTAAAGAGCTTTACTCTATGGCAATAAAGCAGGCTGGACTGGTACTGTTAAACTCAGAACTTAGTGTTAATAACAGTGGCACACAAGCAGCCAAAAAAGGGTGTTTTCAAAAAAAAAAATGCTATTGACAAGCAATTGTATCATATGCTAATCTGAAAGTCCAAATCACATGAACTCTAAAAACAAGGTTTCAGTCAGAAACCACCTTGCAGCCTGTATGTACACTGTTCCAGGCTTGATTGAGATTCACTTCCGCTATACACCACAGTGACAAGAAAGACACACCTTCCAGGCACCTAGGCGTGGGTGACATTCCAGCACGCGAGGCGCATTATATCCATGTGAAAAGGGGGCATAGAGGACACATTTGGCATTAAAAGACAATACACTGAAGAATAAGTGCTAAAATTCACACCGCATTACACCAGTCAATCTCCGAGTGTGCAGTGACAGTTCAGCGTGTTAAGACTTGCACACACAAGAATGACTCAAACTGCAGGATTTACCTTCAAAATGCCATTCTGAACAGTGCATGTTGTTACTCAACCGCTTTTTCACATTCTGTACATATATTCTATGCATATCTTCTGCACACAGATACCTACACACACATATATATATATATATATATATATATATAAAGCAGATTACCAGAACACTTGTAGTATAGTCTATAGAAATACTGACCTGTTTTTCATCAGTTTTTTTATTAAAATCTGAACCAATTAATGCCCTCTCTGTTTAAACTTGATGCTTTTCCCATTAAAGCAATTTTTTTTTTAAATCAGTATGAACTGTAAGGAAACTCTAGCTGAAGATTACATCAAAACATGCTATGGTTCATACCTGCTATATGTATATGTTTAATATTTATAATATTTATTTTTTTATAACAATGCCTTTAAAAAAAAAAACTAAATGTAAATGTAATATCATTTTTGGTTGCTGGAAAAACAGGTATAATTCAGAAAAGAAAACACAAAAAGCTTGCAACATTATACCACATATATAATGTTTTTTTTTTGTTTTGGTCTATCCAGGCTTAATGTTACTGGGAATCTGAGTGTGGGCCTTTGTCTAGCAGTCTACCTCATCCTATTTCATTGCACAATGCAGCACAGATAGTTGCCTAGAACAAATGTTATCATGCATTCATTTTTTTTTTTGTCATCTGTCCAAATTCTCAAGCAGCCACCAAAACAATCAGTCATGTGTAATGACTACATTAGTGCATCTCTATCAGAATCTGTCTTACTGTATTTTCACCACTCTATAATTCTGATGGGGGGTGAAAAGGGCAGCCTATAGTCTTTTGATGAATATAAAGTGGATTGAGGAGACTCTAAGATGAAGCGAGAAAAGAAACTATTTTCTCTCTTCCATACCTCCTTCTGCCTGTCTCTGTCTATCTCTCTGTCTCTCAGAAAAAGTGTTGAGGTCTGCAGTGCTCTTTGTGCTAGTGACTGACATGGTTTATTCATTTGGGCTGCAATTCTCGACTGGTGTCTGGTGCTTGCACACACACACATACACACACACACACACACACACACACACACACACACACCTACACACACATTCAGTACCTTCCCTGTGAAAAATATGGGCTTATGGGAAGTATTAAATGTTATCTACATATGTTTGAGCCTGCACATTGAGGATATGTGTGTATGCTTATGTATGTGTACAATCCTATAGCTCTGTTTCCACACCTGGTCTCCTATCTGTCATCTTATCAAGAACCAACCACACTTTAAGGAAGACTGCAAGACCTCTCTCTCTCTCTCTCTCTCTCTCTCTCCTCTCTCTCTCTCTCTCTCTCTCTCTCTCTCTCACACACACACATACACACCTTGTATTACTATATATGTGGAATGTTTTCATATCTAATAAAGAATCCTTTTTGTCCTTTTTTTATACAATAGGAAAAATATCTCTACTGGAATCTGCCAAAACACAGACATTTACAGATCACGATAAAGCACCAAATGACCAGACAGTCAAAGAGAGCAAGACACACACAGGCATACACATCAAATACACCACACACACACCAGGCAGGTTACAGCCTGTGGGAAACAGGATCAAAGGCAAATCGTGGCATGGCCTCTCAATTACGCTGGCAGCTGACCACCCAGATCCATCAGTGTCCCAATTACTGTGAGGAAGTGTGTATTTATCTTGAGGACCAACATAACGCACAACTCCTTTTAGGCAGCCAGACGTGCACACTTGGCACACTCTTGCTGGGATGTACAGAAATACAGCGAGAGAGGCAGACAGGTAGGAGTGAGCTGTCTAGCAAGTCTGCTCTCACCTTTTCATCCCTGAGCAAGGTTGGCTCATTCTGCCCGAGGCCACCTGGATCGAATGCATGCATATTTATTTTGGAGACGCATCACCTGCTTGACCAAAGGCAAGGATAAATGACCCACCTGGAGGTTAAAGAGGGACTATTGTTTGTGATTCATTGCAAGTGCATAAAAAAAATGAAAAGAATGTGATGAAAAGAAAAACATCATATTTTTGAAGCACCTTGTGAACATATATAATATTTTGACCTCCAAAGGGTAATGGTGGAAGAGTATTTTAAAAAATGTGACTATTCTAAAACAAATACATCTAAATGACGCAAAGGGGAAAATCTGAAATAATATCTTGTTATATTTATAGAAACCTTAGATACTGATAGAGTCTATAAGGTTTTTCTCATGAGACAAAAGACCTCAGTATTACAATATAAGCCATATGTGTCTTCTGCAGTTCATAAAAGTCACACACTGTACTGTGTTATGATTCAGTGGTGAGATTTGATATAATATGTATTTAAACAGATCTAGAATTGTCTCTTGATGTATGATGTCCAGTTGTAACCGATAAGAAGAACACTAATGTGCAAGAGGTAGGAAATGGTAGCTCACATAATGGTAGCTGATGAGAGCTAAAGATTCAAAGGTTTCACCACCAAGCTGCCATTGCTGGGCCCTTACCCTCCTCTGCTCAGTTGTAAGTCGCTCTGGATAAGGGAATCTATGTAGCTATGTAAATGTAAATGTAGCTAATTGGATAAGATGTTGGATTTCTGATCAAAAAGTCAGGGGTCTAAATCCCAGTACCACCAAGCTGCCACTGCTGGGCCCTTGAGCACAGCCTTTAGCTCCTAATTTTTTCAGTGCTATATGCCAAAAATGTAAATGTCCTGCATCTAGAAAACCAAGGAAACCAAAATATGTGTGAGGACATAAAATACCACAGAATAACCTGAGTGCAGGACTGAACCAGGGATCGAGCATTGTAAGCTTTGCATTTCAATTACACTGGGAAGAGAGGTTTTAATTTATTTTAATCAAGGTCGCTCTTCAGTCAATACTTAAGTGCTAAGTTACATAACCAGTGAATAATAAAAACTTGTGGTAGTGCCAACATACAGCATGGTGCAGCATTACAGTGTTTCATCAGGTGTTTGTATGTTTAAAACCTGTCAGTGTCAAGCATGGCCTTTTTGCGAATTTCAGAAAAAATCTCATGTTTCATATTTCTGCGTGACTGCGTATCTCCTGAGGAATTTAGAAGGAACGTTTGACAAAGCTGACACCGAAATGACAAACAAGAAAGGATAATTATTAAGTCTCCAGAGATAGCAAAGAAAAAGCCTTCAGCAAAAAATCCTCTGGGAATAAAGATAAGTATTTTGTTGCAGATACATATACCCAGGATAATACACTGATAAGCTTGAGGGGCTTGTTTGGTTTATGTCTAGCTTTTTACTAAACTGCTTAGTAGAAAATCCCACTGTATTTAAGTCTCACTCTCCTAACAGATTCATGATTAATCTGTTTCTCGGCATGGAGATGCATCGCACAATTTTAACTTTGTACACCTGACAGATGAGCTCTAAACAGCCACATTCATAGTAATAAGTGTGTAATAATATAGTAATGAAGGTTTGAAGCAGGAAACCCCACTTCAGTCCCCTCATGCCCAGAGAGATCTTTAATAAAAAAAAGCGGGGTCAGAAAAAAACAAAGAAACAAAGAAAGGACAGAGGAGGTAAGCATCATTAGGCAAAAAGCCCAGCTTGTGTGTGTGTATAGTGTTCCAATACAGCAATTTACATCAAAGCTCTCACAACTCCAGTCCAAGGAACAAATTAAACCCCATTAAGAAATGATGTGGAAAAAGAATAGGCCTCCCATTCCCTTGCACACACACACACACACACACACACACACACACACACACACACACACACACACACACACACACTTTCTGCTTGTATTTAATGTTTATCTAAAGAATAACAGGGTGTATGAAAATATTTCTAGTGTTCATATATAATTATTCCTCTGATTCCACAGCAAGTTGCCAACCATGTTTTTTTATGACATGCTATACTTTTTGTCCGTTTATAGTTACATTAACTGTTATGGAAAATCCATTTGTCAAGGTGCTGTTATAAATAATTATTCCTTTAACATCTTTTTTTCTCTTTTAAATGTGAATAAAGCATACGGATTCGAATGATGAAGAGAAAGAAGAAAGCACTGCTCCGAGGACTTTCCCGTAAAGGAAACAGATTTGTTACAAATGCTCATAGCAAATCTTTACCACATTGACAATAAAATAAAATAGTTTTCCTTAATAATATCAAATGCAGACCAAAATGAGCATGGTCTTTAATGTTAAATAGTATTACTGTAAAGATAGCATTGATACAAAGAATGATAGGTTTATTATTAGTTAGATTTGGATTATTATTGTGCATCCTCCATACAAGTCACTCTGAATTTGCAGTTATTATAGAAAAGATAAAATAATCAGAATTTATTCAAACCTGTAAATGATTTACAGCCACTATCAGATCTGTTCTGTCCACTCAGGATTTTGCATTCAACAGTGTTAGGGAATAAAATGATAAAATAATGGTTTATAATCATATGCAATCGAAACAAGTCTTCATGTCAAGACTATATTTCGTTGAGGTGTACAATCATCATAATCTGCATAGCTGTTTGCATCTAGTGTTGCGTAAAGGTATGTGACCTTTAATGGCAGTTTTCTGCTTAAGGCTAAACTCCTCACAGAGAAACCTTGCAACAGACAGAAAGTATAGAAGGAAGGAAAGGGCTTTCAAACATTACTATCATTTCTTTCAGGCGAAGCTTTTGTAAAACTTTATACTTGTGAAAACACACACATTCACTCAAATTCTAAGCCTGATGTTCATGAAGGCAAACTTACAAAGAAAAAAAAAACATTTGTCATACATAAGAGGAACATGTACTCTCAATGTGTGGTCACAATCAGCTAGAAATCATACTGTGCATTTCAGTTTGCAGTCACATATGGAATGTAAGATAGAAAATAAAAGCAGGGTTGGGCAGTGAGATAAGAATTGGATACATGAAATGGCACTGTAGAAGTGGGTTATGAGTTGCCACTTCCACTGTTATATGGACTAGCAATTTAATGTAACTCACTCCTCTATCATATCTCTCAAATATATAAAGAAATACTCAGCCATTATCACACCCTGCACAGTAGTATTTAAATTTTACATTATCCAATTTGTCCATTCCCATCCAACAGCCAGTTCCCCCTATAGCAAAACAGCTACTAACTGGTAACTGGGTATGGTGAAGATTTGCTATGCTTGCTCTGAGATATATGAAGCCAGTCATAGCTTTTAGACCTGCTACTCACGAGTTTTTACAAGGTAGCGGCATAGACTCTAAAGAAATTGCCACCAACCCTCTTCCACATACATGAGCTCAGAACAGCTGCAGTTGGCTGTTATAACAGTGATTGACAAGACAGAGAGTATGCCATCCCTCCCACCCAGAGAGAAGGGGCAATTTGGCTCTAAGCTGCAGATGGCTGTAGCATTGTTTGAATTTAAAAAACATCTGCCAAGAGGATGAATGCTCCTTGTCCACGCAAGAATCACAGATCGGTCTATGCCTTCTTTTTTGACTTCTTAACAATTTCCTTTTCAGCACTTTGTCATCTTACTGGATTATTGTTTTTGAATTGTTGTTGCCTGAATCACAGAAATGAACTACTCATACTAGTCAAATAGTTAAGCATAGAATCAACACTTACTTCAACAGTTCCAATTCCAAGAGCAGCTAGTAAGTTTGAGAAGTATCTTGAACTTAAGATCTCGAACCCTAGATATGTGAGGAATCTATTCATGCTCTGTGGCTTGAAGCTTACATTATTATAAAATTGTCATTTTGTTTTTTTATTATGTTAGTATACTCCTGACTCCTTTTACCATTACACACTGGACTTGAAATGAGATACACTCATTTATATCAGTCCTGAAATCGATTCTTGGGTTATTCGCAGAATTCACAGCTTTGCACGTTCTCTCTATGCCCATGTTAATCTCTGCATTGTGCTCATTCTACTGTCCCACAATCATGCTGGTAGGTTTGGCAACTTTCAAATTTCCCTTGGTGTGAACACATGTGTGAAATGAATCAATTAATTAATGAAGGTATTGGTATGGAGACATGACCAAGAGACACTCCACTACTGCTGTAACATAGTAACACACTTGCAATTAAAGACATATTACTACTAATCCAGTTTTCTAGACACTGACTAAGGTTTGGACAAAATATTAGACTGTGATTAGTTAATTTTTCCACTGAATAAGCAGTTCCCTGTGTTACAGTATGGGGTGGTTACTCATGCTGTCCTGAGTAATTCACATGTTGAGTAATAAACATGGGTTGGACTGAGGTACTATCTGTCTTGTGCTGATGGCTCATTATCTTAGATATGAATAACCTGCAGTGGATAATATAGCAATAGGAGAAACTAAGAGTCAAATTGTAATAGGAGTTTAAAGAGTATAATGTGAACTAATATATATATGTGCTGGTGTGTGAGTGTGTATGTATATGCAAATGTACTTAAAATGTTGGAACTTGTTTCTCATGAGCAAGACCATGGCGTGATTAGTTAGCTATGAAATTTGAACACACCCAGTATCAACACAGAGCAATTTTAATTTATCAAGCTTTACACATCCTTGACACACATGAAAAGCTTGTATTACAGCTCCGTAGAGAAATAAGTCAAAACTTTGTAGCCTGTCTGTGTGTTCCTTTTTATCGATAGTTGGAAAAATATACAAAAATATTTTAATATAATAATTATAATAAATAGTTTCAGCTGTCATTATAACAGTTCATTAATTTAGAATGATTTTTTTCTAATGTGATCTGTGAAAAGAAGCTTTACACTTCATGAAAAAGGTTCACACAAAGAACTTAGAAAGCAGGGTCAACATTGACCTCATCAAAGGTTCAAGTACAGATACAGTTAACTGTTTTTCTAAACTATTTTCCTCCATAAACTTCATATACAGGTATACAAGGTTTTCCATTTCCCACGAAACCATGCTAATAGGGTTGTAGGAAGAAAAACAAGAAGAAACACCTTTTCATTTACCAACGTGGCACAATTGAGCAGGTGTGTATATGGGTATACCTATTGAGAGTTCCTCTATACTATGACCAAAATGTATTCCCTGTTCTGCAAATGTGCTGGAACTCATTCCTCTTATGAGGTTAATCATGCAGTGATAAACATTGAACATTTGCCACACTCAGCTTTGAACAGTTTGTTGTTGCTGACACTGACGTCATGCATGAATTTGTTTATACTGTATAAAGTAGAAAATCTTACACATGCAATACAATACTATATTGTTAAGTAGAAACAACATAATATGTGCAAGTTCCCTCAAGCTAACAGATTTCAGTGCTAAAACCCTGCATTCTGCATTCACGCTCATTTAAAAACAGTCAAAACTTTGTATTAAAAAAATAAAAATTAATCCACAGCAGACCATGAGGGTTGAGAGGGTTGAAGTTGCGTGCCAGTTAAAATGAGTGCTACAAATAACACTAGGAATGATAAGAGCTAAAGCTGATCATGAAACATCTAGTGAAAGAGTAAAGTCATAAACCTTCCGTCCCACTGACATTATCTTTACTGAACTGAGCTTCCACAAAACAGGAACAAAGAAAAACAGACAAGAATCATTCAGATTCTCATGTTCCTGTGTGGCCTGATGGGAAGATATTCACATGATATTTTGGAAAAATTAGTCACTGTATAAAAAAGGTCTGAAGTATTTAGTAGATACAAGAGCATTAAAGTATGTATGTAGCTTCTGATATCACAACTTGCTGTTTGTTGTAAAATAAAAAATCATGCAGTGCTGCAATATGCATACGTATATATATATATATAAAACAACAACAAAGAGGGTGGCATGTGCACATAGAGGGTCACATCTGATAGCCCCTCGGTTCCTCCTCAGGGTTTTTTTTCCAAATCAGTGTCAAACTAGAATCAGTATTAGATGTATACTATTCTGTATAATGTATGTAAATACCAAGAATATTTCCTGTATGACTTTAAAAATCCCCTTACAAAACCATGGTCATTAATATAGCCTTACAGACATGACCGCCTCCAGTTTTTTCTGAAGATTATGGAGTGTGCCTCTGGGAATTTGTTCCCATTCAGTCAAAAGAGCATTAATGCTGGATGAGAAAGTCTGGCTTGCAATCAACATTCCAGTTCATCCCAAAGTTCACATTCAGTAAGGTCGAGGTCAGGGTTTTGAGCAGGCTTTTGGATTTCCTCCACACTAAATTGGTTATACCATGTTGGCTCTATTCATTTTGGTAGGTTGATTTTCCCTACCAGAATGCTTTTTCTTTTTTCTTTTTTTTTTTTCTTTTTTTTTTTTTAGAAAAACCAGATTTATCCATCAGACTGCCAAAGTATGAAGCATGATGCATCACTCAGAGCAACATGTTTTCAATGCTTCAGATTCCAATGGAGGCATGCTTTAGACTATTTTAGCTGATGCTTGACATTGGCCATGGAAACTTACTTTATAAAGGTCCTGATGGACATTTCTTCGAGTTTAATAAAATCAATTTAATTTCATTTGCATAGCATTTTAAACACTAGACATTATCACAAAGCTGCTTAACATACATTAATAGATTAATTATACATTTTAGAATCAGGGCAACCCAGAGTCAATGGTGACAAGGAAAAACACCAAGAAATGATATTGGAAAGAAGCCCTTCCTTAACTGGGTGAGTGTTGAGTGAGACTTGAGTGCAAAACGTTTTGTTGCAAATGTCGACAAAAGCCAATGATTCCCAAGTGGACACATCCACAATAACCTCATGTACATTTTTTGTGGAGAGATCCTCGGCAACTATCACTGAAAGCTCCAGCTAGAAGTCATCATCCAAAAGGATGGCTCAGGCAGGTCCAGAAAGCAGAAAGGGGACAGGACAGGATTTTATCTGTTGGTGCTTCTTACAGGGGTAATTTTGGCTCAGCTGTTGTTTGCTCCTAAATGCTTCTCTTTCAAAGTAAAAACAAAGTTGACAAGTTGATAAACAGACAACTGTGGCCCTATTGGTGTTTGTCTATAAAGATTCTATGACTTTGTGCTTGATTTTTAAGAAATGGGTGTGTCCAAAACACATAAACTCAAACATTGTGAGGGATGTCAACTTACCGTTGGTCATAAAATGTATGCAGATAAAGTTTATTGCAATAAAACAATAAAACTGATCTTCAGCACAGCCCATTATACTGCCAATGTTTGTCTATGAATATTACATGGATGTTTTTTTACCTGTTTGCTATGGGTGTGGCTCAAACACCCGCAACATAAAAGTGCTATAGGGTTTCTTTCTTTCTTTTTTTAACAATTCATAGTGTACAAGTAATCATACATCATACATACAAGTAATGATGTTACCTGGTAGTGGACTCTGAACCAGACTTTAGCATTACCTCTACTATTATAATATTTGTTGTCTGATTGTGTTTTTACTGTCTCAAGCTTAAAGTAGGACACAACATTGGCCTGCAAGTGCTCATCCAGTACACTGGATAAAAAAAAGCATAATGTGCTTTATACATTTTAGAGCATACAAATAAAGCTCACATAGCATAACTTTCTTCCTATGAGAT
>MU537915.1:1954299-2024299 GCA_024362625.1 Silurus asotus | reverse complement strand
CTGAATCGTTATCTTTCATGTTTTATGTAACTTTAAAATAATAAATATATCGCTTTGCTAAAGTGTCTAAGATGTCCACCATCAAAGCTAAGATGATGAATTTCTGTAAAAGAAATTTAAATAAATAACTAAAAGGACCCTCACACTATTTGCACTTACACCAGTTGAGCCACACACACAAATTTGTCTTTAGAATGATTTTTTAAGCAGCTAAAGAAACGTATATATATCTTAACAAAACGCATTTGACCTTATTACCTTGTGACCCAGTCATGTGAGACGCACAGTAATATCAGATGTTAACTTTTGATTATACTACAGCTGTACTACCCTAAAGTTAAAATGTCCCAAGTCCATTAGTGAACAGCACACGAGAGTTCAGTTTGTTTGTACCAATGATGTCATTGTACTTTGAAGTGTAGTGGCAGTGGGGGCCATTTGGAAAGCTTGCTTTCGAACCACACAAGAGATTTGAGCTGAGTTGAAACAAAATCCGGCTCACCCCCCACTGGAGCACACAGTCACTGTTTAACAGGTGCAAAAACAGAGATTGTGTACCATCATGACAAACCAGGACAAAAACATTAGACACAGCCAGAATCCTTATTTTTTGATTCCCAGATGTTCACTGTGGTTCTTTCCAAACTGTTGCCACATATAGCTGGAAGCAAACACTATAGAATTACAGTTTTTCATTAATCGAACTAAGGGGCCCAAACATGTTCTAGCATGACAATGCATTTGTGTACAAAGCTTATGAAGATATGAATTCACGGAGCCCTGACCTCAGCCCAATAGAACATTGCACTCCAGATTTCATAGCCCACCATCAGAATGGGAAAATCTCCATAGCCTTGCTCCAAAATCTACTTGAAACATTTTCTGAAGAGAAAAGGATATTATTAAGGGGCAAAGGGGGAATAGATCTGGATTGGGATTTTCAACAGAAATGCAGTGGTCAGTTGTACATATTTACCAAAATATTGGTCATATAGTGATGTATGCACCAGGTCCTCAGGGGATCAGTGGTGAGGCACTTTTACTGTTGTTGCCCAGTTTTCATCCCTGGGCAGGGGATAATTCAGCAGCTGGGGTAAATCCTCTGGTACCCTTGGGCACAGGGGCATTTGCATGCTGGAACAGCTTGGAGTCTCCTAGTTAAAGCAAAGGGAAAATTGGTTGGATGTTTTGGCTTGTTTTGGATTGTGTGAGTGCCACTGCATTAAAAGACGTTCAAAACAATTGTGTACCTTAAGATTAGTGATATTTTATGTATTTTTAATATTATGTTAAAGTTCTCATAGGTGGCACTTGCCTTTATAAACACAAAAAAATGCTTGAAAATCAGAATTAGAGTGGTATCAGCTAATGGGGTTTCTGATAAAAGTTGAAAATAAAAATGTATTAATAAAATTTAAATTGTAAATCATATACAGTATAATATTTATTTGAAATTGTGAATTTACAGAGGATGAATCTTGTAGAGTATGTGTACATGTTTCTTGCTAATGTACTGGTTTCCCTTGTGAACACAACCAAACCTAGACTTGGCTTTATTTGTTTTTATGTTCTAAGCTGTTTGTTTTGCCATTCCAAGTAAATGGGGTAGAGATTTTTATAAATGCAAACTCGCCACTTAATGGTCCAGATCTTTGTAAGAAATGAGCTATGAATGTACAAGTCAATTAATATTTAGTTTAGTGTAGCAAAATCTAAATATTTGCTGGGGCGCTATTATTTAATTCGGTATAACATTTATTCAACTGTGATGAATCTGTCTGAGAAATCTTTTGAAAAAGCGAATCATGCGACAACACACCATTCTTCATGACACACACTTCTTTTCTTTTCTGATTTATCCATTTGTCATGAATCTTGCTGTTCCTTTGACATAATTTTCTTAATAAAAAAAACCCATTACATTTTATTGAACACTTCCTTCTGTTTTGAGAGCTTGTGCTTCCTTGCATCCATTGTACACTTTTTTTTTATTATTTAAAGCCTGAGTCCCAGAAGCTATTTTTATCAGCTTTTTGAATCATCATGCTTCACTGAATGTGTCTGCCTCAGGAAACTCAACCTCTTGAAGCCCATGATTGTGACTCCTCACAATTTTTCAGGCCACTAAGCAGCACCTCTGGAGAGCCAGAACGGCAAATTAATCTTCAATTGTATAAAAGGATAGGCAAAAAAATCTCTATAGATTCCAGAAATGTATAATTTTCCAAATCTATAGCTTGATTTCTTGTTAGTTTTGAATGACAACACTGTCCCCGGAGAGTCAAAAGAATCTCATTTCCTGTGGCTGGGAAACTGCATGCTTATTCATGTGAAAGCCTGCTACATTACAAGGAAAAGCCATTCTGCAGCATGTCATTTCAGCTGGAATACACTAACCATCTGTGAACGCTGGCTAGTGCTGGGCGCAGCTGTTTAATGGCTGGATCAAATATAGACAAAATGTCAAGAACACTTCAAATCATCCTCGGACAGAATGATGATTTCTATTCACTAGCATAGGGTACGCATTAATAGTAGAGAAGAACAGGATTTCTGGTTTTCACCCATTTCAATGACGAGTAGCTTCAAAACAAATGCGAGTAGGCAAATTATAGTGCAAATGATGACACGCATGCCCTCGGGGGGAAAAAAAAAAAACAGGAGTGTCTTTGTAAACATTTTATAATAAATCTCAGTAAAACAATATAAAAAGTAAGGTTCATATTTCTGAGGAATGTTTCTATTAAAAGGAGTGCTGGCATTAGACATGAATTTAGTATTCAAATATGTGAAACGTACGCCACCTAGTGGACTGCACAGGTAATCACAGAAAGACCAGCTCAAATATTATCACCCAAAACTTCATATCTAGTAGTACAGAACAAACTTTAATTGGATAATGCAAATTCAATGAAAACAATGTAATGAAACACCACTTCAACAGAAACTGTATGACCTTTCTACACTTTTCTATGAATTTCTGCAAAAATAAAGTTTATCTTGAAAGGCTAAGTTGCTTAGTTGGGGGCATCAACGTTGGTCACAAACAGCTGAGTGGTTCCAGTGTTAAAACTTGCTTCACTCAGCGATGCCAATCACGCCACAAGCCAGACGTCCTCCTGCATTGCCCGTTTTGAGACTTTCTTCATTCTTGCCTTTGCCCAAGTCATCCTCCTTCTCATGAATCTAAAACAAGTATTCAAAGTTCAATATTAGACATTATTGTGACAGACCATATATATCCCACTGACATTTTGCCTGCTTTGCACTCATAACCTCCAACCTTTTAAAAAGCTTTCCACTAGATACTGAAGTGTGTTGAACTTTGTACCCGTGTCACATTAGTGAGGTCATGCATTGATGTTGGGTAAGGAGGCCAAGAGTGGGGAAGAGTCTGCCTTGCAGTAAATCCCAATTATGTTCGGTGGAGTTGAGGTCAGGGGTCTCTTTAGACCACTCAAAAACCATGTCTTTATTGACCTAAATTTGTAAACCGTAAAAATGCCATGCTGAAACATGGTCCTCTTGGAGCCACTGAAGGGAAATCTTAATGATGTAGAGTACAACAGAATTCTACAACATCGTAGTAACAGATGGGAGGTGTGGGAAAACAGGTGTGATGTTCAGGAATCCTGCACATTTCTTTTCTTTGCTGCTGTTAACAGAAAGTTCCCGACTGTGGGACAAATAAAGGTATCTCTCATCTTCGTTTATTTCACAAATCAGCAAAAAAAAGGATTTAGACACATAAATTGGATGAAACTTGGATGAAACTTCTATTGTCCATCAACCACAAAGATACTCTCAAACATGGTTTAAGACTTTTGTTGTTGTTGCTTATTTAGATAAATGTTTAGACCAATTAATCAGGACTTAATAAAACTAATGTTTGCATCAGTTGCATCTTGTCTCTACAGTATTAGCCTAGCTGGATTTGATCAGTTTTTCCCCATTCTGACTGGCAGATCGTGTCAAACTCAATCAGATTAGATCATTAGATCATCATTTGCTCAGGGCATTCAGAGATTCGCCCCAAGTCGCCCCAGCCTTGTCTTGTCTGTGTCTTTTGGGTTGTTGTCCTGTTGTAAAGTGCACCCTCACTCCACTCTGAGAATGGATGCATTCTGAAGCATTTTTTTCTACCAGGTCCTGATACTGCCACCATTGTCTTATCACTGGAATGGAATACAGCTAGTCGATAAGCAATACCTTTTTCTTTTTACAGATTTTCCTTATTAGAGAATAAGGCTACAGAATCACTGACCTCCTGCTCTTAGCCGTAAATGCCTGGATATTTCTGAGATTTTCTGAGATTGTCCTTTCAGCAAGTTCGTAAACTGAAGAACTTCTGAAACTCTTAACACAGTTGGTTTCATGGTCACCTCTTTGCTCTAGACCCTTTTCTTCCTGCTACCAACTTTCAGAATCATGTCCGGTTCTAGAGACATCTTAAAAGACTAAAATATTTATTTTTAATTTGCAAAGTCAGTGACAATTATTTTGCTTTGTTGTTATGGATGACTGTGTAAAAGCAGTTAAAAAAAAAAAAGTAATCCCTTTTTATTTTCAATCTGTAGTTTTGTTCAAACTGGAATAAGAACTAAATAACTTACCGAAATGCATATTCAGTATTATCTTAAATCACACATGTGCATTTGGCAGATACAAATCATTTGGGAATAAAATCCCAGAGACACTCTGGTAATAATTACAATTACTCCATCCTCCCCATGTAAACCTAATCCAAACCAAACATGTCTTAAATCAGCAAATTAGGTTTAAGGAGTTACACGAAAGAGTCAAATGAGATTGTCATCAAGATCATGCACTGGACTGAAAATTAAAACATGCTTACCACCATGGTCCTCCCGATGATAGAGTAAGCCCCTGTCAGTGACAAATGTTTGTCCACAATGCTGATATGAGCAACTCCATCAGACCCAGCAGTCACATTACCCAGATCTCCAACATGCCTGTGGAAATAGCATTAACATTTGACTGGTAATAGAATAAAAGTTGTGTCCAACACATAAATTATTACAATCATTTAGACTGAAGTCTAAAACAGCAAACTACTGCTATTTTTACTGATTTACTGAACAGAACAAATACATTTATACATGAACTATTAATTATTATTAATATCGACGCTGGGATCTGTCCAATACTCATTTATTCATTACTGATGTACTGTGATAGGATGTGATGTAAGCCTATTGTACTAATTAACAATCTACAGGAAACGGCAGCAATCTGGAAATATCTTCCAAATAAAGACTGTAATCAAAGGAAAAGCAGACCACAAACTGGGCAAATAGCCGGAGGAGGAAATGCAGCATCTTCCAACTGATAAAATCCTCTCAACATAAAACTGGGTATAAAGAGCTGACTGCCAGCAGAGTACAGCAGCGAGTGATAAATAGCTAAAGACCACCATAGATCTGAGAACAAATTTATTTTAATGTCACTATTCAAACAAACACACACAGAGCTCAGTAGCATGCCTGAAGAAAGACAGACAGACAACCATACTACACGCACTAGAAACAAAAAAGAAATTTATTTGTACTCTTAGGGGTCAAGCACAAAAATTATGTAGCAGCCTACTGTAACTGTATGTTTGTTTTTTTTATAGCACAGTTCACACACACAGCGTTAAC
Organism: Silurus asotus; assembly: GCA_024362625.1. Taxonomy (NCBI): domain Eukaryota; kingdom Metazoa; phylum Chordata; class Actinopteri; order Siluriformes; family Siluridae; genus Silurus; species Silurus asotus. The sequence goes on along the minus strand of MU537915.1, from coordinate 2,018,639 downwards.
AATTGACCGTTTCAGAGCCATCCTTCATTTCCCCTTACTAATTTTCTGCTTCATTGCATTGTTTACAACTACAAACTATGTTTGCTGTCTATAGTGTTGCGACACACACACACACACACAGAGAGAGAGAGAGAACGAACAATACCAGTTGTGCTATTTAGAAATAAATACGGAAGGTACGGTTGCGTGTACATTAAGTGCAACGGCATTAACAGTGTATTCACAACCTTCATAACACCCACTGTTCAGGATATTTTGTGTAAACAGTTGCTATAAAAGGAGCTGCACTTCCAGGATGAGAATAAACCGTGTGCTCTAAACACACCTTTTATTTTCTTTCATTTTACTATAATAGATCGAATATGACATTCAAGGCAGGCTGCAATGCAAACACCTGAATATCCAGCTGAGGATTTATATGAACTCTCAGAGAGAGAAGTTCCCAAATTCACAACGCATAGTTTGCCGATTGCTCATCCATTCTTTTTCCCCCTTTTCGAAAAATTAAACCAGTTCAACACAAACAACTTATTTTTGATTTGTAGCACTGCTGGCTCAAATTTATGCTGTAGTCGACCATTTGTAATGCAGATTAAACTCGGTCTCCTTTACCATACTTTGTAGATATGGCCTTTTGCTGAGTCATCACCATTCATATCTCTACAACCAAAGTGTTAATGGTTAAACGACTAAAGACCAGCAATCTTCAGAGATCCCGCCTTATAATTTTCCTCTTACAGTGCACCAGACTGATGTGTTTAACTTTATAATTGTACAAAAAAATTTCTAATGCCCTCAGAACCCTCTACAGGGTCAGGGGTCATCTCATCACCGTCTCTCAAAATCCTCTAAGAACCTGATTTGCAATTAGTATTACTAAACGGAAAAGCAAGTGTTTGGAACGCGTTTTGTTTTAGAATAAACGATTGGTGCATGAGAGGTCAAAACCCGACATCTGAAACTGCTTGTAAGAAAAAGAAAAGGCAAGAAATCAGTGAGCCCCTAATAAAACCTTACCTGTTCTCATCATCTGGGCCTCCATGGGTCTTATTGAAGGGGTTGTAGTGGGGTCCGGCACTGATGCACCCTAAACATTAGAAACAAGCTTATAAAAGAGAACAACGTAGTGAAACGCTTGCTTCACACGCCAGTGAATGAGCAGCTCACTCCTCAACGTTCACAGGATAAATAGAAACAAAAAAAACACAAGGCATACCATTTGTGTTGTCTCCAAAGGCATGGACGTGAAAGCCATGCAGGCCAGGGGTTAGGCCGTTGATCTCTCCGGTTACTGTCACTGCACCGTCACCCTGGAAGATCATGGAATAATTAGTATTTGTGTCAGCAGGGCTCCACTGTACATGTTGCAGAGACGGGCACATCAGTAGATCGAGTGCCTCTGACAAACCAACCATGTCGGCAATTTTTTTTTTTTTTATAAATATATAGTTACTGGCAGACAGAGAAGGTTCAACTGGAATATAGGTCAATGTAAAATATTACACGGATCTATTTAATCATTTATAATAGTTGCCTTTGGTGAAATGTTCACAGGACCTGGGGTTCTTTTATTTTTCCTTCCTGTAGTGCACACTGCGCAATTTGAGATACAGTCGGCTTCTAGAGCTGCAAGATATTAAACCTATACCTAGGCAGCGGTCCCCAAGCTTTTCTGCATCACGGACCAGTTTTATGCAAGACAACATTCTACAATTCACAATAACATGCATGTTATATTACTATTAGAAACACACAATTTATATTATATCTATATAAATGGACATTTATTAAAAATAAAACCCACAGTAGCTCAAGAAAGGTAATAAAATTGGAAAAATAAATAAATAAAAAAGTATGGCTTTCTGTATGGCCCTGTGCCAGATGATCCATGACCCCTTTTTAGCTGCAAAAAAAAAAAAAAAGCTGCCACTGGAACACTTTCAATCTGATACACATGAACAAGAATAAAACTGAGACGCAAACTACTCGACTCTCACCTTCATAAAATCAGTACATCAGCTGCAATTTGTACAGAATAAGGACCAGCGTCATGTCTCTCATTGGGTCACTGATACTCCAAAACATATAACTGCAATGCTTATAACTTGACTAGATATTGCTCTCTTATGTACTATAAATGAGATTGTTTATGTTTTCAGTGATCTACAATACTCATTGAACCATACAAATAAAACTGCAATAGATAAGGTGATTCCAGAGTCATTCATTTATTCCTAAATATTATTAAATACTAACCCAAACTTTAAAGTGAATAATGCACAAGCAGCTATTTTTGCATGTAGATCTATCTGAGCTGCAGGAATCTTCCAATTAAAACAGTTCTCACATCAGAACTGGTTGCACAGACCTCCTTGAGCACACTGGGAATAAATGCTGAATGCTGTAAATGCTTTCTAGGGATTTGAGCTGCATGTCAGTGAGCTGCATGACTCAGCAGCAGTGATGGTCGACTCTATACATTAAAGGTGCACAACAACAGACTGCAGAATTCATCTGCTACCTTTTTCAGTTCAGATGACATGCACTTTTACTCTCCACGGCTCTATGATTAGATGGCAGGTGCATTTCTCTCATCAAGCTGCCAGGAAGCACAAGGTGCATGCTGCCCAACCTATCAATGTTACCTAACCGCTGGTTACACAACTATCAGTCCAACTAGACTTGATCAACTGCTACTGATTAATAATCAAAATGCACAAGAAGTGTGACAGACAATAAGTATTAGGTTAGTATTTGTATGTATGTGTGTGTAGATTATACATGCAATTTTGCTCCAAGCTAACGCGCGCGCTACAGACATCACATGAAAGGAGTTAGCACTGCTGCTAATATGCCACAGAAAACAGCAATAAATATATACACATATAATAATGCCAAAAGTGTACCTGCTGCTCAAAGTAAACTGTGCCAGTTACTTCTCCTGTGCCTTTGAGGACGCAAACTGCTTTGTTAGCCATGTTGGTCAGAACTGTGCTGATTGAGTGTGGTACAGAACTTGATCTCACAGCCACATTGAATAACACTGAACTCTACAGGCCCCTTCCGCGAGTATGGAACGGCAGGAAATACGGGTGCTGATTGGCTTAGAGAGTAGGCGGACACACTGCTGATTGGTTCTAGAGTAGGTGGATAAACATCGCTGAATGGCTTAGAGTATTCAAAGACACACCTCTGATTAGTTGTAGAGAGTAGGCGGAGAAACATCGCTAAATGGCTGAGGGTAGGTAGGTGGAGAAATACCGCCGATTGGCCTGTGTTCAAAGACACACCGCTGATTGGCTTAGAGAGTGTGGATAAAAACCGTAAAAAAAAGAAAAAGCAAGACATACGACTGTCTGCTTTCTGAGGCAATCAGCGACGCGTTTCCGCCTAATCTCTAAGCCAATCAGTGGTGCGTTTCCGGTTCCTCTCCAAGCCAATCAGCAGTTTGTCTCCGCCTACTTTTCTTAGAATCAACGGTCAGTGGAAGTAGTTCTCAGATTAAACAGACCATTTTAATGCTCTAGCTTTATATAATACAGTAAACAGATTGCAGTATTTCTGATAACTGGTCAAAATCACTAAAAATAGTGAAATAATGATTTGCTTGCACACGTTTGCTTTCAAGGAATTTATATCACATCTTAATGTTGGGTGTTTGAGGTGGAAATTAGAGCTTAATAACAGCATTATTCTGTTATTAGGGTTTATGTGACAAACCAGTTGTAGATTAAATGGGGCCCCATGTTAATTTTACAGTTAAATGTGTCGATTTGGAGTCATTATAAAGCGGTTGTTGGAAGTTTCAGGAATAAACAAAATCTACAGGGAAACCTCCAAAATCTAAATGAACACATTTCAATATTAATGTCAGATTTGGATCATTTCTACAATACACGAGCAAATAGGGGCAGTGAGAATTTTCTTTACAGAGCTTGTATGCTTTCAAATAAAACTTTGTCCCTTTAAAACTACAGAGCAAACAATCTTGCAATTAGTAAAAAAATAAAATAAAAAAACCCCACCTTTTTAGCTCACAAACTGTATCACTGCTACAAGTTGTAGCATCTTCATTGATTATAAAATATACGGTCATTTATGCAATTTCTTTTTTTGTTACTTTTAACTGACGGTTCGTTATACCAGATTAATTTTCATGGTTTAAAATAAATGGGGAAAATGTAAAAAACTATTAATTGCAATTTTTTTTTAACAAATAAATGCAGCGCCATTGCTATATTTTGAATCGTTTTTTTTTTTTTTTTACTTTTCATTAACCTCTAATCATTTTTATTGTTCATAATCTGTTTTCAATCTTGAACTCTTACAGTTGTCCTTTTTTCCTCCAAATTAAATACAGCAAAAGCAAACTGATCCAAAACAGCTTCCTATTTGACATAATATAAAGCATACAATTGTAATAAAAAAACAAACAACAACAAAAAAAAAACACAAAACAAAACTAACATTGCTGACGTCAAGTCGCAAGTCATAATGTGAACTCAGTTTCTCATTTTGGTATGAAAATAGTTTATTAAAACTGATTCCCCATTGCTGAAATATTAAATGAGTTCACATCTGCACAAACTTAAAAATTATACAAACATCTCATCTCTGGTACAATGTAAACACTGTAGGTTAAAAACAATACAGCAAAGGGGGCTTTGTTTTGTGTTTTAGTCAAGGTTTCCATCGGTGACACTGACAGAAGAATACTTCAGAAAAACCTCCAAATCTACAAATATTATTAAAGTAATGTAAGCATATTTACAGCAGTCCTTTTTTCTTTTTTTGTTGTTTAAAAACAATTTTTTCTAACCAGTTTTCTCAGGGGATAGTCCTGCACTGTCCACTCTAGCTTGGCCCTTGTCCCAACATGCCTGACTCAATTTTTTAACATGAGAAGCCCTTCATGAATTTTACAGGGGGGCATGTTATAGCAGGAAAACCACCAAAATGGGCAGTACAGGGATATGAAACACTGGCTTACTACAACATTTTAACTCAATATTGGGACACTGAATCACAGGACGGTTCTCCATGTTAGCCAGACACTTGACGATGAAGTCAGTGAAATCTTCGGAGGAAGACCAGGCATTGATGTTAAAATTTAACCATGGACTTTAAAAATGAAGCGTGTTTAATAATGAAGCATGTTTCTGAACTAGTTCAGCTGATCAACTTGTAGTGCCCAAGAATGCCAAGGTATGAACATGGAGTATGTGTATTATTTGAAATCAGTGCACACAGGGCACTGGCCTGGCCTGGTCTAGACTGTGAGAATTATGTTTTTTATTAGTTTATTTCCGCTTTACATAATGGATCGCTTCCTTCACATCTAAGCCCATGCGATGTGATCTTATCGGTCCCACTAGTCCTATGTATTCCTATACATTTTAGCAAAAGGTCACACAAAACACGCTTCTGATTAGAAAAGAAAAGAAAAAAAAAACTTTTTGAGTTCCATCCACAGCCCAGTGGGACCTAGGATTCATCTGCTATTTTTTTGTTCTGCAGGTTGGCTCTGATTTTCTTTCTCTGCACTCCCTTCTTTTGAAGGAGCTGGAGCTTCTGCCTTGGCATGAGGAGTTTCATTTGTAGAATCTTTTTGGCCTTCACGGCTGCTTGAGTCTCTGAGCATCTCGTGTCCGTTAGGCTCAAGTTTGTCGAGTCTATCGTCCCTGTCCCAGCGAGTGCTTCTCTCTCTGTCTCTGCGTTTCCCCCGTTCTTCATCTCTCCCTGGCTCCCTCTCCCTTTCTCTCTCTCCATCAGGACTCCTCCAGTCTCTTCGTGACCCCGCTCTCTCCCAGCCTGCCCTTGACTCCGGCTCTTCATGCCAGCCCCCAAAACGTTCACGACCTTCTGACCTTTCACCCCCAAACTGCCTGCGCCCTCCAAAGCGCTCCTGCTCTCGGTTCCTTTCTCCCCTAAATGGAGGGCCTGGAGGTGGGAAAGGGGCTCGGATGACGTGTGACGGAGGTGGAGGCATGCCAAAACTCCCCGGAGGGGGCTCACGATGCATCATCTGTGGAGGGCCCCTGGGGGGCATCATCTGGTGTGGCATGGGAGGCATCCCAGGCCTTGGGGGAGGCATCGAGAAACGCTGCAAGTGAGGTGGTGGGGGCATGCCTGGAGGGCGCTGAAGTGGCATCGACCCTGGTCTTGTACCCAAAAGCCCTGGTGGATTTTGCATGTTCATTCCAGGTGGAGGTACTGGTGGAACCGGGTTACCTGGTGGGATTTCAAATAATGTGCAATTAGGCATTATAGATCAATAAACCTTAATATAAAAATACAAACCTGCTAACAATGTTTCACTTCAAAGAACAGACAAGAATCCATTAACCATATTACAGATCATCGAAAGCAATTGTAAAACATGTGACCACACACAGTTTAAGGTCTGAACAGTCAATTAAAGAATTCTGAATTAATTTATAACAACATTTAAAAATCTGGGTTAACTTGTACAAAATCCTAATACTTCTGAAAATATGATCAGATTTGCTGCTTTTCTCTAAAGTTCTAATAAGTTACTATAATGAACAGTAGCCCAGAGCTAATTCTTATTAATACACACCTGGACCAGTGTTGAAACCGTCAACACCATCCCTACTGATCCTGGAGCCCATGCCTACCGGATCACCAGACAAATCCTCAACTGAGCTGCTAACTGCAAAAACACACACAAGAAATTCAAACGAGTCACACTATCAAATAAGACAAGTTGTGTGCAATTTAGGTATTTAATAGGCTGAGAGATAAAGTATGCAGTATGTTTGGATATACCTGGTGGGATGCCGATGCCTGCTGTGGGAAGAGGGGGTCCGGCAGCGCCAATAAGAGGCATTCCACCCGGGGGCAGAAATCCTGAAATTGATGAACAGTCATTTACTCTAAAAAGTGCACAATCCTTCTTAATACATAGAAGGCAGCCAAAATGCATAATTTGCGTTGATAATAGAAAATTATGTTCTAATGATGCTACCAGGAGGAATCTGCATAGGGTTAAAGCCAGGCCTCATAAAAGGTCCAGGTGGAGGAGGAACGCCAGGTGGAAATGATGGTGGTGGGATATTCATGGAAGCAGGAAAACCAGGGGGCGGAACTCCAACTGGCCCAGAGGGTCCTACCGGCTGGACCGGAGCAGCCTCGAAGGAAAGAACATATAATGTTTAACTACATCCTTATATAAATGTAAACTTTTTAATCAACCGAATCCCACGAGTTTACACTTAAAGACTGTGTTAAAAGTTAATTAACTACAAAAAGAGAAAAATAAACGCTTTTCATGTGTAAAAAAAACCATTTGTAACCAAATGCTGTAATAATATATTTGAAATCACAACACAAATACCCTGATGATCATTGAGTTTGTTATTTGCTAGGATATTTGCAGTAGTCATTAAAAAGCATACGATACAGCTGAATCCAGGTAAACATAATTATTGTTGAAATTACATTTGCATGGTTATCATGTTACTTTGCATTACCTGCACAGGGAGAAGTGCTGGGCTCTCATCCATCTGCCCTACGTCACCTCTGCCATTTTGAGGTGCGTCATCTGAAGTCTCCAGTTCACCCTGCACCCCTTTCCATTCTGAAAGAAATAGCCAGTAAGCTAAGAAGTTCTACTTCTACCAGCCAAAGCAACAATGTTTGTGCATGTTCTACGTGTACACTTCTATCACAAATACTTAAAGTTGTAATCGCTCCTGATTTAATCATTTTTGTTATGAGAGTGGAGATAAAGTCAGTCCCACTGACAATAAGGATTATTTATCATGTGGTCAGAACATTCCTATCTAGTTGTTAAACCTTTGGATTTGGACGTACACTTTGTTTTTCAGTGCTCCATCAACTTGTATAACACGCCGAGTGAAAACAAAGAAATGAGAGACAGAACATTCTGTGTAATAGAACAAGGGAAGTATTTTCTGCCCATCAAGGCCGCAAACACAACAGCCTTCTGAAGTCTGTATTCAGAAATGACCTGACATTAGCTGTAAAAAAAAATCCTTAACATATCTATATAGATTATACTGGCAAATAAATATTAAAATGTCTCAATGTGGGTGACTTCCCTCAGTAGTAATTATGTGAGGGCATCAAGTATCAGGTAATGCAGGCAGTGTGCGGGTACGGAAAAACACAACAGGAAAAAGAGAGCATTTGTAATAATTGTAATGCCTTTTTTAATGTATTGCTAATTTTTTTTTATAATAAATCTCTACACATGAATACATTATATTGCCAAATCGCCAAATCTAAATAGAGAACATGTTACATCACAAAAGCTGTGATGCATGTTAATAAAGAAAGAAATGACAGAATTTGCAAGGCAAAAGAAACTGATTACCAGGGATCCACACACCAACTTCAAACACTCACGGCTTTGGTAAAAACGTATTTATGCAGCTGGTTCACTATTAATGGTGTTAAATCTAAATCGAAATAGATAAATCGAAATAGAAATCTGTGCATTGCATGTTACCTGGGGAGAGGGTATCTGTATCCAGCATGCCTCCCTCTCTAAAAACTTCCAGATCTTCCATTTTGGCTTTGGACCATGGAACATAGCTGACACCGAGCTCTACGTCCCAATACTGCTTAAACTCTGACTTAATTCCTTTGTTCAGAGCCCAAGCAATCTGTGGATACAAGTGAACATAAGCTTTCGGTGTGCATGAAATAAACATGCTGCATAGTTAATTATATATTATTTATAAAAGGTACCACATCTATTACCTTTATGGCTTTTTGGTTAACTTTGTAAGTGCCTCTGCTTAGCTTTTGGAGAGCTCGAAAAGCATCCTGACGATGAACCATGACGATGTAGGCACAACCTCGAGGAGGAATCATCTACCAAACAGATGAACAGTAACCCAGAAATCAATCACCATTAATTACACTGTATATTAAATAACATATTGACTAGAATGTAGACGTTCAGAACGTACGTTTATGGACTCTATTTGGCCAAACTCCTCTAAGAGACATGCCACGTCCTGCTGTTGTGTCCTTTTGTCCAGCTGGCCAACCCAAAGTGTAGTGCTGCACACTGCATGTAGGAAAAAAAATTACCATGAGAGTGAGAATCAATCTCAGAAATTATAAACTACAATAAAATTGTCGATCGTGTATTTTAAAAAGTATTTAAGTTCAAATTCATACATGTTTAATACATTTTTTGATCAGGTGTTAAGGAATAATAGGCTTGTGAATTATGAGGCCCAAACTCTATTAGGAAAAAGTATCATGGCTCACCACTTAAAGTGTCAGGTTTGATGGGAGGTAGGCCTTTCTGTCTGCGTTCTCTCTCCTTCTCCCGTTCCCTTCTCTCCTGAGAGCGAGAGCGAGGCGAGTGGCGCCGCCTTTCTCTGGAGCGAGAGCGCGACCGGCGATGTCGGAAGCGTCTGGAACGGGACCCTGACCGTGAACGCCTTCTTTTAGGAGATCTAAGGGGGCAAAGAACACAGGTCATTCGATAAGACTGAATTTGCTAAGTTTTTATACAAAAAGCATATACAGCATTTATTGCACTAACATTATTTTATTATGATCTGAAATAGCTGCCTGCCACATCTTACCTTGAACCAGACCTTGACCGTGTCCTCCCGCCATCTTGGTGCTGTCTTGTGTCTAACTCCCCAGAGACATCCTGTAAGAGGACCCCCCAAAAAAATGGATTACACAGATTTGTTTACTTAATAAACTGAAAAGTCTGGAGGTATTCTGGAATACAGAATCAAAACAGACATTAAGTGTTGTTTAATTACATATTCTTTCTGAGAACATGGAGTTTAGGTTTCTTTTGAATGGTCTATAAATATCAGAGAAATGATAATTGAGCCTTGCCTGATGCTGCTGTCCACCCATGAGTTGAGGAAAGACATTGTTTTGAGGAGGGAAGGATCCAGGGAAACCAGCTGGTACTACACCTGGTGGAATCATCCCTGGGTAGGGTTGAGGGGGCATTCGGTTGAACGCCTGAGATTGTCCATTTGGAGATGGAACCTGGAACAAGATGTTTCGTCAAATTATCAAAGGAAGGATATACAGTGACTGCGAAAACTTATGGTTTTTGATAAACACATGCATGTAGGGCTGTAAAGATTCCTAAAGAGACTCAAGAAAATTCAAATTCAAACAAATCCTCGAGACAAATTATTTGCCTCAATGATTCGTTTGGTCCATTTAACTACACATGGCCCATAGTGTTTCCCCATGGACCATTATTACTGACGCACCACCGGCTAAACTCTGAAGCGTTCTGGACAGGTAAACACAGCAGATGCTGCAGAATGAAAAATGGAGGAAATGGGAGCAAACAGTTTGATAACTTTGAACTAGTTTTCAAAATCTGGGATCATTTTGAACAAACAAAGAAAACACTGTGAAGTGTGTTTACCTTTTTGGAGAAAATTTTAAACATTTTGTGTTTTATATATATTTTATATTATATATATAAAAAAAAAAAAAATATATATATATACACACACACACACACACACACATTTGTATTTTGATGTAATATGGCAATTAAATGCACTAAATGGGTTTAGTTGTCACAGATATTCTTGTATGCGATTTCAGCAAAAAAAAAAAAAAAAAATCGAAAAAATTAAAAATAATTTAAAAAGAAAACAAATTACTTGTTGATTTTACCAGATTGTCTTATTTACTCTTGTATATTTAGTATTATTCTTTAATAAAGAAAACTTTTTTGTCCGATTACTCAATTACAAAAATATTTGATAGCTACATGCATGTTCCTTTTAGTTCTATGCTATAAACTAGGTAGTTTCACGCTATGAAGATTTTTTTGACCAAACTCATATCTATATCTATATCCCAAACCATTTAGACTTTAGAACTCTCGTACAGTCATTTATGTACAGTTTTTGGGTTTTGCCATGTTACCTAGTTTGTTAAATACAAACAAAAGCAGTGTTAGCAGGGACAGTGATGGCTAAAAACTTTGGAAACATTATCCAAAAGAAAAATACTTCTTTTGTATTGCAAAAAGCTGATCTAAAATACACATCTAGCACATGAATGGCCTTATACAATTTGGCTTAAGGCACACCACCTCCTTTGTGATGTTTTACATATGTTTGCAAAGGGGTTGGCTAGTAATCTGATCAGCAACAGCTGATGCTTAAAAACTAGAACATAAGTACAGTAACAAAAAGAAATCAACAAGGCCAAAGATGAATAAATGGTGATATGTAAATTTAATTATGAAAAGCATTGTAGTAACAATGCACAAACATAATTCTTCACACTGTCAGTAACAATTTAAAATTCTAGCAACTGAAGCAGAGTGGTCACAAAGTCTCAGGAGACGATTTAACATAGAGCTTTACCTGTTGTTCTTGGCTCATGCCCATCATCTGCTGTTGAAAGTGTTGCATCTGACTGGGAGCTTGAGAAAAGACTCCTGAAGTCTGCTGAGGGATCTGGACACCCTCTCCAAAGGGACTAAAGGGACAAACAAAACCATGATGACAACACGAGCATGCACACTTATGGCAAAAACGCAAATGTACAATAATGCTAAGACAAAAATCGTATCTAGGTCATAGCGTACAAGGCAGGCTGGACAGTGGATGCCTCATCCTTCTTTGTCTCTTCCCCTCCTTCTGGTTCATCATCATAATCAAAACGGTCAAGAATTTTCTGAAAACAGAAAGAAAGAAATTCACACAGCATATTTTACCACAATTCTGGAAACAAAAAGCACAAAATATTTAAAAGACTTTATACATGTACTCACCTTGTCGAATGTGGCTTTCTTCTCTGCAGGCTGTGTGGTGTGTGGGTGGCTCTGTGTCAAACCTGTGGGTGGCTGAATAGAGGCTTGTATCTGGAGATGAGTCAACATATTATTCTCCAGAGCTGGAGACTGGGGCTTCCCAGGCTGCTGGAACGTCTGGAGCATCTGCTGGAGCTACAGTTAGAATGGTAGAGTTAAACCAAGCTATAGACAGAGCATTGTAGACACATGGGATGTTAGTGTAATCAAACCTGTTGGCCTTGTGACGACTGGAAGAGCTGAGCTACAGCAGCAAAGGCATCAGAGTTCTGCAGTGTTGCCACAGGCGCCTGCACAGAGTTAACTGGCACAGCTGTGTGACTCTCAGCCTCCCTTACTGGGGATGAAGGAGATGCAGCTGGAAAAGAACAATTTTAGTTTATTTTAGTCAGTAGACAAAAAGGCATGTTTATCCAAATAATAGCTTTAAATTCAATTTCACTGCAGCTAATTGTGTTTTGAAAATGACTCCCCACCTGGGCCATTGTCCACACCTGGAACTGGGCCTGAGCTGCTGGATCCAGCAGCCATATCCAGCAGAGGCTGGATCACCTCGATCTTAAACACACCATTCTTTTGCCACAGGTTCAGGACACGGACAATCTTACTCTGCAATCATAAGACAATCAACCTCGTATATGTACTAAACAAAAACAGATTGGTCATCCTGGCCGTAACCAGTGACTAATATAAAATTATAAAATACTTTTCACAATATTTCAGAGGTTAGAAGTGAAGCAGAAATCAAATGTTCGACACAACTTTGTGCTTTAAACTACAGGGCAAATGCTCAGGAAATGCTCACATATGAATATGATGGTCAAGTGTTCACATAGTGGTCAAGTGTCATATAATGGTGGTGGACAAAATCATATTGTTTGTCACAACTAGAGATGAGTGAGACTTGTGAGCACAAATGTAGCAATAAAACTAATTCTACATGCTTTCATTGTTTTTGGCTACAGGCAGATGTAATGGTGAAAGTTGGACAGAATGGTCTGTTTTTAGATTGGACTGTGTCTGCAGTGAAACATGTGACACCTGTGAAATGGGACAACCACACAATCAGGAGAGGCAAAATAAAAAATGTGATCTGAAAATAACTCTTACCCTGTCCTCTGTGGGACATAAACAGAGGTTCTCAAATGTCCCAGTGATGTTCTTGGTAAACCGGGGACCAAACACATCCTTGTCTGCACCAAACTGATGGCGTGACTGACGCACAATGGAGTCCACAACATAGAGTCCTGGTACTTTATACTCTGGCTTGCACTGGAGAAAAGGATAACATTCAAATGCAATCTTATGTAAAACTAAATATTAAATTAAATCCAGGTAATGAGCAGAGCTCGCAGCATTGTACAAAATAGAAGAAGAAAAAAATAAATTACCTTCTTGATGAATTTCTCAACAATCTGGACAACATGCTTGTATAACTAGAGCACAGATTATACACATTTTAATGCCTTGAAGCAATACAGGTGATATTACTGCCATTTGTATAATCGGCATTAAATGGCTGTACAAATCAGTAAATGTGGTTCAATTGTATTTGTTTGCTGCATTACAATAATTTAAGTTTATACTTTAACACTTACTTTAATGGCTTTTATTGCAGACTTTGTAATAGAGATCATCTTAGCCCTGGAGATTGGAGGTTTCGAGTCCATCAGGGAGAACAGCTGTAGTGAAAGAACATAAGATTGCTGAATGCCAGTGCTCACGTTCGATTAAATTTGTATAGCATGTTTAATCGGGGGCATTGTCACAAAGCAGTTTAACAGATATAAACAGACTCAGAATATAAATTTGAAATGAATATCTTTTACGGCAGTTGGTAGACGTACTTACAGTATACAGCGCGGCCTACAATTATCTTGGTGTACAGCACTGCAAGTGAGAGTTGGCGGTGTTTGGATTTAAACTCAACCTTCTGATCAGAAGTAAACCACCCAATCACTGAGCTACCACTTTATCATGGAGTAGTACAATTGAGCACTGGTTTGTTCACAGTAACATATACTGTGATTTAGATAGATCTTCACCATATCGCCCAATGCTACATGTAAGTATGCTGGCTGACTCCTATACAAACACAAAAGCCTAGTTGTCTACTGGATTTTTCTTTCAAGTCAATCATTTATTGCATAGCCACACTCGACACATATCCAGAAAACGTTGAAGGCGTTAAAACTGAACTGCTGTTGGGAAGGTTAGTTTAGGTTTAAGGTGGTGCATAAACATCTATAGAGAACCAATTTGTAAACTATCTTTTCTTTCTGAACGAGCCAATGAAGGGAACAAATCGGTATTACAGAGTTTATATGTTGAGATCTTTCTTACTGGTTTACTTCACAACTACAAACCTAACAAAAGCACAACATTTCTATACTAATTTCCTAATGTGAGTTAAACAGATGTGCAATAGTGTTTCACAAGCAGTTATGTCAATTGGCTCAAGAATAACATCAAGTGCAGAAAAGACAACCAACATTTTTTTAAGTAAACATCTCAAAGTTCCAATTGCTTAAAATTGCATTGTGGGTCCTTATCAATGATCACTGTTCAAAATGCTGTATGTGCAAAGCAAAGATGATACAAAGGATTACATGTTATTTGTGCTTCCATGTTCTTGTTTCACACACAGATTAGAAAAACAGAAATCTAAATTTATAAACTCAGGATCGCAAATGAATCCATGATCGAGTCTGCACTTCTGGCCAAACTGCGAAACTACATAAATTAGTGGAAATGGATGGATGTACACAGAGCCACAACTTTGCCTGTCAGAAAACAAGTTAAACTAAAAGCATTTACATTAACTAGTCCTTTTCTATATATTTGTGTGCACACAACTATTTTTTTTATTTTTATTTGTAGCTGTGGTTGAGGTTGAACAGGGGGTATATTCAGACCACTGGAAACACCGAAACCAGACTGTTTCAACTTCTGCTTCACTTTTACTGGAAAAATCATTTCACATTAGAATTTGCTTGATCACTAAAAATTGTTTACTGTAAAAATGTTCTGTAGAGTAAGATTTTTTATTTTTATTACAGAACAGAGGTTTCCTTTGCAACAAACGCTTTTATCATCAAATACCAAAATGGTTGGTGCAAACCGTCTGCTGCCTGAGTAGAGCAATATCAGAAAAAAAGATAAATAAATACACAAAGCAAAAGGCAAAGTAAAGGCCACGGATGCTGAGATTTTTAAACATCGAAATTTTCAACAGACGGAAATTTTCACTTTGCGAAGCAATTCGTGGTCCACTCAAACTAAGGGAAGGGGCTGAGTGAAACACAAGAACATCTCTGTTTAGCAAAGCAGAAGTGTAAAGTCTGCGCTAAATGGCCCAGAGTAGTGAACTTCTACCACCAAAGGAAACACAGAGATACAGACCGAAATAAATAAATAAATAAATACCGCAAATAAACGAAAAAAATAAAAAAGGTGTTAATCTTTTACATTAATCTAACAGGATGAGCTAGCTCTGTTCTGCTGCTTGGGCTCTTCTGAACTTTTTTCTGTGATATACAGTGTGCCAGCCTGCCAATCTCTGACTATAAAGTAACAGTAAGAGAAACAGAGTTTGTGTGTAGAATGTATGTTCAATTATTGAAACACCGGACTGGGTGTCTGTAAGCAGAGACACAGAATCTGCTCAACAGTATTTATTAGTTCATTGTTGCAAAATATTGAATAAACATAACACAAAGAGATTAACACCACCAGTACTACTTTAAGATTACTACTGATAATACTAGTAGAAAGGATTTATTTAAAACAATATTAAAAAAAATATATTACTTTGGAATCATATGAGTAGCAAATTGAGTCGAATTTGATTTTCTTAGGTCATTAGAGAAGTCTTAAAATCAATAAAATTTAATAGATATTTATCTTTGGGAATTAGTTGTAATAAAGTAATAATAAATAAATAAATAACAATGACAATAAATGAAATGAAGTCATCTTTCTTTAGTGTAACAATAGTCAAAAGAAATAATGAATGTAATAAATAAAATAATTTTTTTTTTAGTTTAGGTGCACTAATAAATAATAACAAGAAACGTTTATTTTAGGTGTTTGGCTGTAATAAAGTAGTTTAGACTTTAGAGAATAATAAATATAATAGACATTTCTCTTATCTGATGGGTGTGTAGCAGCAGGTCAGTGATGCTGTCTGTCTCCTGGACAGTAAAAAGCTGAAACATGTGGTGTCGGATGGTGGTGGTGGTGGTGGTAATGATAACGATGATGTAGATGGTGATGATGATAGACTATGGGGTCACCTCGTGCTATGAAGTAGAGGATGGAAAGGGGGGGGGGGGGTGGCTAGGGGGGGGGGTGTTGCTATTCTCACTTCCACCACAAAACATCAATGCTAACAACATTGAACTGCTGCACACACACACACACACAGTGGCGTGTAAATATTCGTGGCTGTCACGTTCGCGGCTCGTGTAACTGACCATGGAACTAACAGAAGTGTAAACCAAGCGGACATGAAGTGCAGAGTGAGAGCTCGGGCTCAACTACACGAATAGCGCGCAAACACGGCTAAGCACTGAGCTCCACAGCTAGCAAAGAAGCCTGGAGAAGAACTGAGCGGATGGTGGATAGATGGGTCTTTCTCCCTACATGAACTCTGTGTCGCGTTCCAGTCCGGACTACACACAGCCACCATAAATGCACACGCTTTTAACAAATATGCCGTAAGTTTCTATTCTAGTCCAAGCAAGAATGCTAAACCGGGGCCCAAGACAATCCGGTTAGCTAGGTGGCTAAGCTAATGCTAAGCCATTAGCTCCGTGCACCTGTGGAGTTTCATTAGAACTGACCTCGTGGTTAAACGCGTTGACCGCATCCATTGTGTTCCACTTTTTTCTTTTTATTCCGAGCTTCTTTCTCTTCGTTAAATTTCCAAAGAAACCAAGGACTGCGCTTTAACGGGCCATCCCAACATGTCCGCCACCGCCTCTCGCCCTCGGTGAAGACAGGAGCCGAGTCGTTGCGGCGCGAAAGGCATGCCGGGATCGCGGCACGTGTTTCCCTGTGACATGCGCTAGGTGGCGCTGCGGAGATGACTGCAGGACCGTGGCCTGGAGTAGAGCCAGGCTGCAGCTCGATGAGGTTTGATGATCAACGAAACATGGTTTGAACTGGTATAAAGAATCCAGCTGCCCAGATCTTGTTCAGACTTCCCTTAAGCGTATAATTCTTGTGAGTTGTACAATGCAGGATTAGATACAGCCTTCTGTACAGCATGAGTCAAAAATACATCATAGATTGGAACATTTTCACAATTAGTGATAGTTGATCTTTCACAATTGAAAATCCACACAGTGGGAGGTGGGAGAACACCCACATGGACACATGAGAGCGTGCACAGAAAACTTCTGATCAAACCAGGTACCCTGAGGCTGCAAGGTGTCAACCCTATCCAATGCACCACATTACACACTGTACATACAAACAATCAATTATAATGTTTAGGCTATAGCAAAACAAAACAAAACTAAGAAATGAGGCTAGTGATTGTATTTTCTTCTGCTTTTTCTCCTTCTTTCGGCTGCTCCTATAAGGGGTCGCCACAGCTGATCATCCGTCTCCATACTACTTTGTCCTCTACAGCTTCCTCTTCCAAACAAATTACCTGCATGTCTTCGCTCACCACATCCATAAACCTCCTCCTTGGCCTTCCTCTTTTCCTTCTAGCTGGTGGCTCCATCCTCAACATTCTCCTACCGATATAACCCATGTCCCTCCTCTGCACATGCCCAAAATATCTCAATCAGGCTTCTCTCACTTTTTCTCCAAAATGTCCTACATGTGCTGTCCCTCTAATAAACTAATTTCTAATCCTGTCCATCCTCATCACTCCCAATAAAAACCTTAACATCTTCAGCTCTGCTACCTCCAGCTCCACCTCCTGTCTTTTATTCAATGCCACTGTCTCTGAACCATACAACATCGCAGGTCTCACCACAGTCCTATAAACTTTCCCTTTCACTCTTGCAGATACTCTTCTATCACTAATCACTCCTGTCACTCTTCTCCACCCACTTCACGCTGCCTGCACTCTTTTCTTTACTTCTCTAACACACTCTCCATTACATTGCACTGTTGACCCCAGGTACCTGACCTCCTCCACCTTCTCCACCTCTTCTCCTTGCAACCACACCACTCCACTGCCCTCCCTCTCATTCACACACATGTACTCTGTCTTACTCCTACTGACTTTCAATCCCCTTTCACCAGCTCGTACCTCCACCTCTCCAGGCTCTTCTCAGTCTGGTCCATACTCTCATCACAAATTATAATATCATCCACTAATATCATATTCCATGGAAACTCTTGTCTGACCTCGTCCATCAACCTGTCCACCCCCACTGCAAACAAAAAAGGGCAGATTCTTAATGTAGCCCAACCTCCACCTTAAACCAGTCTGTCGTTCCTACTGCACACTTCACTGCAGTCACACTGTCTACATACAGAGGCTAATGATTCCATACAGTTCATAAATGGTCTTAATCAGATGTGCCCAAAAAACGGCCAAAAAAACAATCTGAGAGCCATTGGCCGAAAATAAATATTGCATTATTGCTGAACATTAGATGAAAGCTGCCATGGTAATCTGCTTAACTAATGCAGTTACATTTTTTAAGTTCTAGTTGAATGGAGCTTTTAGTACAAGAGAAACAATCCAATTAATTTTAACGATAGAGTTTAATACCTAAGACAGCTTTTCAGTGACCTCTAATGAAAGACATGAAGCAGGTCCTTATTATTCAAAAGGTTTTCCAAATGATTTATTACTCCTATTATTTTCTTCTTCCATACAAGATACAGACAGTCGAATTGAAGGTCACCATATGCCAACCTTGGTCTGCATCTCTAGTCTAAATATTGAGCAATAAAAAAACCAAAAACCTTTTAGGAGTAGTGACTACTTTAGGTGCTGCAGAATTCAGAATTCAGAATTTATGTACACAATTATGATCCATGCAAAGAAACACACAAGAATCTGTGTTTTGGGTTATTTTCAGGCCTTTTTGAGGCCTAATTAAAGATGCATAAAATCAACAAATATTTCATCTGGAATCATGACAAATATATTGGTTTGTTTTAAATAAAGTACTATGTAAAATACTATAAAAATGGTTTTACAGATCCATTCTGTGGCAAAACATATATTATTAAATGAAATATAATATGCTAAAATAAAATATAAATTAATTGATCCATTTATTTTAATAAATAAAAATAAATTATAAAAAATATAATAAAATGCATCATTTACCTCAAACATTTTTTTTGGAGTTGTGTTGATTGTGAATATTCATGCAGTATTTCATCTGGAATCATGACAAATATATTGGTTTGTTTTAGTAAACTGTTTATGCAAACAGTCAAGATAATTACTTGGGGTTTTGAAACTTCATAAATAAAATACTAACAAGCATGTCTCATGGTTTTACAGATCCATTCTGTGGCAAAACATATATTATTTAATGAAACACAACTGAATATAAAATTTTTAAAATGTATTAAATTAAAATTAAAGACATGTAATAGATAAAAAAAAAATATATAAGTTTTTGGGGTGATAGTTGTTGGTTTTTCCAAAGAAAATTATGTAAATTAGCACCTCTTGACCAATGTTTTAAAATGACACTTGAGTAAGAATGCACAGCACAACAAAAACATTTAATTACAAATTATATTACAAACAACAGCTAAAAATAATATTTTCAATATTTGGTATACTGAAAAAAAACAATTAAATTAGTATGTGCAATAAAAAATGTATGTGCAATAAAAAAAGGTAAATATAAATGTATGTCTAACATAAATGAACAAAAAAAATGTAAGTCACATCAGGTTTAAATTAAGTACACCATAACATTTGATGTATTTCAACATGAACTGCAGGATGTGCAAATACTCTATACAGTCAATAAATTGGTGCCATTTTGAAGCATGCTGTGGTGCAGACAGAAACAGTTTCAGGTATAATGTCTTTTTTTAAAAGCGAAGTAAAATATTAGCGTTTAACATTTTAACTTTTAATAACACTTGTTTATTGCCTTAGTGGGGCTTATACCTGAAATGAAGTGCAAAGCAATGTTTTCTAAAGAGGTGAAAAAAGTCAGGCTTTTCTTCATATTAAAAAAGTTTTTGTTATAAAGTCCACTCATTTATTGTTTGTTTTTGATTGCTATGAATGATGCTTTAACAATTAAAAATGTACTACTTATGACTGTATTGCAAATATACATTGGGTTTGTACATGCATGTTTCATGCACATGAATAGAAGCACTTTAATATAAAGTATATTTCATAAATGTGCATATGGTTGAGTGTTTACATGCATTGTGATCCGAGTATTTTTGCTTAATTTCCAAAGTATGACCATGCAACGTGTTGCAAAAAATATGCATAAGTGCATGCATTGAGTTTTCACTCTGCTACAAATATAATATACAGGGAGTGCAGAATTATTAGGCAAATGAGTATTTTGACCACATCATCCTCGTTATGCATGTTGTCTAGATTTTCTTCTTTTATACCCTTTCTTGCCAGCCACGCTGTGGAGTACTTGGATGTGTGTGATGGAGCATTGTCCTGCATGAAAATCATGTTTTTCTTGAAGGATGCAGACTTCTTCCTGTACCACTGCTTGAAGAAGGTGTCTTCCAGAAACTGGCAGTAGGACTGGGAGTTTAGCTTGACTCCATCCTCAACCCGAAAAGGCCCCACAAGCTCATCTTTGATGATACCAGCCCAAACCAGTACTCCACCTCCACCTTGCTGGCGTCTGAGTCGGACTGGAGCTCTCTGCCCTTTACCAATCCAGCCACGGGCCCATCCATCTGGCCCATCAAGACTCACTCTCATTTCATCAGTCCATAAAACCTTAGAAAAATCAGTCTTGAGATATTTCTTGGCCCAGTCTTGATGTTTCAGCTTGTGTGTCTTGTTCAGTGGTGGTCGACTTTCTGCCTTTCTTACCTTGGCCATGTCTCTGAGTATTGCACACCTTGTGCTTTTGGGCACTCCAGTGATGTTGCAGCTCTGAAATATGGCCAAACTGGTGGCAAGTGGCATCTTGGCAGCTGCACGCTTGACTTTTCTCAGTTCACGGGCAGTTATTTTGCGCCTTGGTTTTTCCACACGCTTCTTGCGACCCTGTTGACTATTTTGAATGAAACGCTTGATTGTTTGATGATCACGCTTCAGAAGCTTGGCTATTTTAAGACTGCTGCATTCCTCTGCAATATATCTCACTATTTTTGACTTTTCTGAGCCTGTCAAGTTCTTCTTTTGACCCATTTTGCCAAAGGAAAGGAAGTTGCCTAATTATTATGCACACCTGATATAGGGTGTTGATGTCATTAGACCACACCCCTTCTCATTACAGAGATGCACATCACCTAATATGCTTAATTGGTAGTAGGCTTTCCAGCCTATACAGCTTGGAGTAAGACAACATGCATAACGAGGATGATGTGGTCAAAATACTCATTTGCTTAATAATTCTGCACTCCCTGTATTGCAAATATACATTGGGTTTGTACATGCATGTTTTATGCACATGATTAGAAGCACTTTAATATAAAGTATATTTCATAAATGTGCATATGGTTGAGTGTTTACATGCATTGTGATCCGAGTATTTTTGCTTAATTTCCAAAGTATAACCATGCAAAGTGTTGCATAAGCTATGCATAAGTGCATGCATTGAGTTTTCACTCTGCTACAAATATAATAGATAATAATAATAATATTAATAATAATAAAGCTAGGTTAATTAGTTGTTTAATATTTAGTTTAATACTGTTGTTTTCCTCTGATGCATAATAGCATGAACCCAAATTAGAGAATTTAAATTTTTTTGGGGTTGGATTATGGCTTTAATATTTTCCCTGCATATCAAAGGCATGTTCAATCAGATTCAGATCAGGTGACTGACTCTGCTGACTGACATTTCAGAATTCATCAATTAGTATTAAATACCTTGTTGCATTAACAGTATGTTTCAGATCATTCATTTGCCATCAGTGGTTACACCATCAATGAAGAATAGTCAAAAGAGTGCCTTTGATTCAAAACATTATAGAGGTCTATAATAAATGTGCTTTTATGTGTATCCTCTATGAAAAGCAGCTTTTTCTTTCATGTACCTTTCAGAGCAGTGCTGTGAAAAAATACAGAGAAGTTATTTATACATATTTTTTTTTTTATACATAGAGGATACACTGTTCCCCTTCGGGAACTCGAGCTGCGTTGAAATGCCCCTGCGTCTCTTTCCCTCTGGGAACTAGGGTTATGTTTGTAACCTAGAGATGAAACCTTTATAATATTAGTTTGATTTAATGTGATACACTATGTTGAAGGTGGGCCTCCAAACCTAAATACTTTATGCCTACTATTTTGGCTAGAATTTTCACCCAAATATGCAGAACTGAAACAATAGACTTTCAAAGTTTTTTCTCTCATTTTGTTATTTAAATGCATTATATTTATACCACTCTCAAACAAACTGAATAATGCAAAGGAATGCTGCAAGTAAATACACATTTGCTATTCTTTTGTTTAAGGATACTCATGAGAACCTGGATGAAATGAAATGGCAGACACTGAGGATCATCACAAAAGTTGGCTCCATGGATAATCCTGTAGGTACTGCAATAGTGCTGGAAGGCATAGAGGAGGTGACGGTGTTGGCGGATCTAATATGTGCAATTGCTTGGCCTAATATATGTTACCCCAAAGAAGTCAAATACACATTAGCATTTTTCCAAAGGATTTTACTTAAGCTTGACAGTGTCAAACTTTCTTACAGAGATTAAGTTTCAACAACTCAAAACATGTTTGAAAAAGACATGCTTAGCCATACTCATCACATTGTGCAGTACATTGAGTACTCAGCAGTACTCATGGTTAGTCTGCACTCACTTTTGTGTTTTATTCTTAGAAAGTCTGTTCCATGTTCCAAATGAACAGTTGGAGAAATGGTAATCTTTCATGAAGGGTTGAAAAGGTTGAAAAAATAAGTCCTTTTTTTATATTTTTATTATATCAGATTATTTTAACCTTTTTTGTACTAATTTATTGTTTGCTTTCTGTTCTGGAGCCACGCTGTAGGCATTTTTATTCAGTAGTTCTAAATCTAAAATAAAAATTAAGTTGGTTCAACTTAAATCATTATCTTTTTTAATGTAAAAAACAAAATGTTAAGTTGACACAACTTGTATTTACTTGGTAGATTCAACTGGTGTTCTGAATTTTTTTAAGCAAATAATGTCGAGCGAACTCATATTTATGCACATAAAAGCATAAGGCTTTGTTAATTTTACATAAAATTTCAAGTTGAATTTATTTAGAGTGTGACACAGAAATGGTGCATACTGTATGTATTTCAAGTACACATAATATTACCAGTGTAGTTTTAATGATACTGTGTACTCGAGCTGGCATTGAGTTCACAAATTTGTGCAAAACCTAATAATCCAGTTTAGATTAAATGCAACACAGTAGAATGGAATAGAACATGCAGGCGAAAAATCTGACCTTTTGTACAAATCAGATAACAAGAAGAATATGCCACATTTGTTTATATTTCAGTGCAAACCTAGAGTTTTATTATATTTTATTTAAGATGCCATCTCCACCACACTTCACCTCGCCCTCACTCATATGAAAAACAACTGACTTCAGTTCAGCATTCAACACTATCATTCCTCAGCACCTGGTTGGAAAGCTGAGCCTGTTGGGCGTGAACATCTCCAGAGCAATTTGCTTAGGGGAAGGAAGACCAGTAGGGCGGTGACCAAATCAAATCTCTTTATAGTGTATTTCCCTTTCTCACACACACACACACACACACACACACACACACACATACACACACACACACACAATTACACACATACAGGATACAATTATAGATACATATATCCACACACACACACACAAATTCACAAACACATACATATATACATATACACACACACACACACACACACACACACACACACACACACACACACACACACAATCTCTTGCCAATTACAGTGTCACTAGTCAATCATGAATCTCAGATGAATCGCAGATGTGTGGGAGTGCAGTGCTTAATGTTGCTCTGTGATGTAGCGTGAGCAGATTGAAATTATGTGGTTGGATAGAGGATGCCACGAAATTGTATTCATTTATTCCCAACAGTTTATTCTCTTCATTTCGTAGCGTTTCTCTTGACTGCACTGCTTCCAGTACGTGTATGTGGATGTTAGGTTTTTGTTTCCAATCAGATTTCAGCCTCTATGTGCTGCCATGTCAATCTAATCTGCCCAGGGCATTCAAAGTCTGTACTGCTGGCTCTTTGTCCATATAGAATATTAACAACAGGTCTGTTTTTTTAGCTAATCAGATTTCATATTCGCCTCACAGGGCCAGCTAGCTGGCCTAGAATAGAATCAGCATTTTTCTGTTTACTGATTGGTTGGTCAGAGGGAAACTGTTACAGCCAAGTTTAAATTGATTGTTTTGATGGTTTCTATAATTGCGATGTGATTGTGGTGGTATTAAGAGGTGGATTAAGTCTGGTAAGTCCTCACTGAAGGCCCAGGTACCAAATGCACGGCCCGCCACTGATATATAGTTATATTGTTAATATAGTATATACATACGTGTGTGTGTTTTGTTCAGATTTTGCTGTGTTTTTCTTTCTTTTTTTTCTTTCTATTTCCATGTGCTTTATTGTGTGTTAATGCTGGGATTGAACTACTGGGATTTAACTCCTCTAAATTGCATCTTGTATAAGTAATACTATACTTATTCCTACAGAGGGTGCCATTGTTCCAGAAAGAGACAACTCGGGCCAGGTTGGAGGTTTTGGATGCTGATAACACACCATGGTCCATGCCACATTATTCATCGTTCACACAAAAAAGAATATAACATACAGTATGTTATGTTAATTTATTGTCTGAGGTTAAATTATTTTTCAATATGACCAAATATCACTCAAATCTGTATTTGGTTTTGTGTTTTACACACACTATCCATCACTTAGGTCCAACAAGGAAACATTTACAGATTGCAAATCAAATTGATGGACATACAATATTTTGCTGCCAAGATGTGTAAACAATTTAGGGCATGATCCTGGGCATATATAATGAGACAAAGCTGATGAATCTCCATGATAGAGGAGAAACCCAGACACCACACATACTGAATTGCTATTCATTAGGGCTGTGGGTGTAGATCCTTTTTTACAGTTGAAAAGTGTTATAAAAATGTAACAGTGGTGCCAAACAAAATAAAACTGAATAAGAAACACAGATGTCAGGGGTTCTCAGTAACTGTTCATGACCATTAGATTGCAGGTGACTGTTTATTATGACACAAATACACATATTACAACACAAGAGAATGTTATGCTTTGTATAACAAGTTCCAAAGAAACTTTCTGAGGCATTAAGATGACATAAATCCTTTTCCAGTTACATCTCTTCATGTATTCATTTGCATGTGAATATTGTGGTTTTTAATCTTGCAGCTTGCATAATTTTTCCTTTAATCACTCTGAAACTAATAAAAGGACTTTATGGCATGCAGTATTACCATGTAATAGAGAACTCTTATTTTGTTCATTTCTAATTTAGGGTAATTTAATTTTTTACATTTTCACTCTGGAGCTGACACAAAAGCTATAAGGTTTCAATTATACTTGCCCTTCCTTTCCCTAAAAAAGGAACCATGCCATAGACGTCGTATTATCAAATACTGCTATTTACATACTAAAAAATGTATATGAGAAAGTCTATTTGAAAACACAAATACTGCTTAATATTATTTAAACATTTTAATTAATTGTTTGGCATAATCTTATAACACCAAGGTCCTAATTTATAGATTTCTTTTTTATAATGCTGCAAAATGCAAAACATTAGCTAATATGCAATGTAATGCATTAAATTTGCAATTCAATACATGTGTGAATCATTTCTAAGTCAATAAGGCTTGAATTCATAATTTCATAAAAGGGATTAGATGAAAAAAAAAGAATAGTTAATGTTTTCATAGCAATTCTGCAACATCAAATTGCTCCAATACTACAAACTTACCGTTTAAGCAAACTATTACCGTACAAAGTTTGTTTGAGCTGTTACAAGCCAAGGCAGTTTAGTTAGATTTCAAGTGATTAATGTTCACCACACATTTTACCATACACGTTTGTGTGTGGTAAATTTTTGTTCAATATATCCAGATACAACATGCCTGGGGAAGCTGAATTACAAAAGAAACACTCATATATTAAACTGTCTTTTTTATGATTATGATGTCTATATATTTTGCTTTCAGCAATCTGGCTTCAGGTGCACTCATGAAAGGAGCTACAGCCTGTGCTTACCTTTCCATTTGTCAGCTTGCCTTTTCACTTTTCATCATTTCATTCTTCAGCATCATGATGACAGTTTTCCAAGAACAGTGCCAAGATCTGCTTCCAGCCATTTCATCTGCTCTAAGGGGATCACTATTTTGCCTTAAAAAGTGTGTCCTAGCTGAACAGTGGATAATCTATTTTTAACATACTGATTACGACATGCACTCCTTAAATAAACTCAGAGTTTATTCAGCACTCGGTTATTTACTATGAAATAAGTCAGTGTGTGGCTAAAAACGTGAAAACTAATGTGACAATGGAAATTAATTAGATTAATGTTTGACCCTTAACTACTTAATTTAAACAGAGAACTCATAACTCACTGAAATAACTACGTTTGTATCAACTAATCATTTAAATAAAAAGATGAACTAATTCACACACACACACACACACACACACACACACACACACACACACACACACACACACACACAATATTTTTATTTATAAATATTGCATGTTTCATCATTACCAAAACATTTAAAATACCACATGCAGTGTATAATGATATACAGAATACCGTTTATACAGTGTCTTTTAACAGCAGTTAGTAATAACAATAAATGATTCACATAATTGTATTGCTGCAGTACTAAACAACTTATAGTGAATAATACCACATTCCTCCACACAATCTTTTTTTAATATTTTGAGCCACATAATATTTTGTGTCAAAAATAATAGTTATTTGGCTTGTCCAATCACTACACAGACAGTAGTAAAACACAATGTTTGCTCCTGTGTGACTATAACAACTTTCAGAAACCCCCAATTTTTTTAATCACAGTTAAACTATTAACTAGAGGATATACCTCTTCTTTTATTGTTTTCTACTGGCTTAAATATGCTGTCCTTAAAATATAATGTTTAACCATTTAATTCCATTGGCTTGTTACATATGCGACTATGGATTTAATGTATAAAAAATGCAAATATGCACCAGAAAATGTAATAGGAAATATCCATACATTTATAAGATAGAAGATAAAAGCATGCAGACATGGGTCAAAAGCTTCAGTCAATTTATAGTGACAGCAGTGAATTGAGTTTACTCAGAATTGCACAAGAAACATACCAACATAATCACCTTTTACCATAATCCCATTTTCCATTGGCAGTTCTGTGGGCAAAAACACTTTCTTGATGTAAGAGGTCAATAGAGAATGGCCAGGCTGGTTTAAGCTCACAGGAAAAGTATAACAGACTGCAAACATAACTTTGAGGCGGTTGGGCAACAACAGCCAAAGGACCCATTGAGTTCCACATTTTCTGTGTTAAAAGGGAATCTAATATGTAGGTCAATCATATCCCTCATACCCTTGTTGCTACACCAATACTGCTAGGGAGAAAAAAAATAGTTTATGTGCATATTTCCATTTATTTATTATTTAATATATTTATTTTTTTTATTGCAGAGTTTTAGTATGTCTCTTTAGAGATGTTGCCCAATCAGTGCCTTCAACCCTAAAAGCTTACATACTACATGATTCATAGCAATACAAAGTAAAAGTTCACTCTGCATGAGAAGCACATAAGTCCAGGGAATTTTATTACTGCAATTTTAAACCACTTTGGTAACTTGCACAATATATGTATTTATGCATTTGATTAGAATTGAATTAATAATTAATAGTCTATTACATTTAAAACCTAGAATCTTCTTCTTCTTCTTTTACTTCTTCTTCTATTGGCTTCTCCAATTAGCAGTCGTTATAGCAGATCACCGTCTCCATACCCCCCTGTCCTCTACATCTGCTTCTGTCAAACCAACTACATTTGAATAAAAGACTGAAAAAAAATGCCTGGAGCCTAACATGTCATGGGACGACTAAGGGCACCTTGGGGACGTAACCCGCTCTAGGATGCAAGAAGACACTGGCCATGCCTGGAGCGAACCGCAGAAAAGAAGGAGCCACAGAGAGGGCCCATTGATGACCTACTTTCCTCAGAGAGCAGATAGCCAGCAGAAACACAGTCTTAACTGTAAGATGCCTCCATGAAGCCCTGGTCCGGGGTTCAAATAGAGCCTCCAATACAATGGCCAGGCCCCATTCAGGCACTCTAGGTCACACCTAGAGAAAACGGGTCAAAAGCAGGTCTCTGCCCAGTGATTGCAGTGATTGGGGCATGATACGGAGAAACGGCGAACGCGTACACTTTGAGGGTGGACGGAGCCAACCCTTTTGCGAACTGTTCCTGCAGGAACTCTAGCACTAAACTGAACATGCAGTGGACTGGGTCCAATCGGTGTTAAACGCACCACACAGTGAACAGATGCCATCTTGCGGCATACAACCTCCTCGTGGAGGAAGCTCTGGAATAGAGAATGGTCTCTACCACCTCGGTGTAGAGACCGAATCTTTGAAGCTGTGCCCCCTCAGGTGCCACAACCGCAACCTCCAAAACTCTGGGCAGGGGTGAACTATTGTGCCCCCTGCTTGAGAGAGGAGATCCCTCCTCAGTGGAATCTCCCACTGAGGCTGAATGAGGAGGGCTACCAGGTCCATGAACCATGGTCTGCCCAGCCACCTTGGGGCCACCAGGAGGAGACAGACGCCATCCCAGTGAACTCTCTCCAGAACTCCTGGAGAACCATAAGAGACAGTGTGATGTCTCTCAAGATGCGAACAATCCATCTGGGCCTTGCTGAATTTCTTCCAAATCTGCTACACTATGTGAGGATGGAGCTGTCATTCCCTGGGTCTCAACCCCTGTGTCTGCTGTGCCCAAGGTGTCTGCTGCTTTTTTCAAATGGCCCGGAATGTACACTGCTCTAAATGATAGCAGCCTCCCATGTGCCTACAGGAGGATATAGCGCACCAGCCTGTACAGGGGGCATGAACGCAGACCCTTTGGTGGTTGATGTATGAGACCACTAAGGTGTTGTCTGAATGGATCAACACATGGTGACCTCTGAGGTGCGGGAGGAAATGCTTAAATGCTAGAAGCCGGCCAGCATCTCTAGGCAATTAATGTGCCATAGTAGATGGGGCCCTTCCCATAGACCTTGGGTGGATTGGGCACTTATAAATGCTCCCCACCCATAAGGATGGACGCAATGCAGGCAGTAGAAAGCTGCACATGCATAGCAGTTAAAACCCATATGACACCTAGATAAGCAGTTCTCTGTAAAGGAGCAAGCACACTCTTCCTTCATGTGAGTGAGAACGACATCTTGATGCCGGACCGCAAACTGCTCTGATCGAGCTAATATCAACCAATCGTCGATATAGTTTATGATGCAGATGCCCTGAAGTCTCAGGGGAACCAGAGCCACAAAAACTTGGGACAGAATAACGATAAAAGCAAGCGCTGGCTAAGCGAGCCTCCGAATCCCAGCTTCCTCTCGACTTTATAGGTCGCCTCTTGCTGATGTCATCAGAAGGAAACAGGGTGCAGCTTTAGTTTACTGGAATGCAGGAAGGACCTGGACTGGAGTCTCGGGATGGCACCTGCACAAAACTACACACTGCATACAAATATAATGCAACCTGCAAAATACTGCAGGTTGTAACAGTGCTTGTCAAGCTTGCCGGATGGAGGGGCTGTCCACTCATCGGCTGGCCAAGCTAGATCCAGCTTATCCATGGCACGTGTCACAACCTCCATGAGCTCCTTGATTTCAGGCTCATTTCCAACAAGCTACCAGTGATAACAAATCATGGTTTGGAAAGTAAAAGCATACCCAAAATTAGCTCATTTTTAGCAAAGTAGCAAAATAGTCAAGGGAATTCAGATAATTACTCCCATTTTTAAACTGCACAATCCATGAATTTAAGCATTTAATTAGAAATAAACTAATAATAAAAACCTGTTGTAATAAAAACCTGTAAACTTCATTAACAAATTCTGACTAAATGACAGACGTATAAGATGGGTTAATTACGATCGAGTTAAATTGAATCTAATGTCTTATTTCCAACAAGCTAAGGTCTTCTGAATAAAAGACTGTAAAAATACCAGAATAATTCTACAAGTGATGACCTTTTATGGCTTAAGAAGTAAAATAAGTTCCAAAATGAGCTCATTTTGAAAGAAATCATCATCATCATGTTACCCAGTAAAAGAGAGAAAGTTTCCATGTGCAGTCTGAAGTGACTTCTTTTAAACATAAAACTTCACAGAAAATTCCCAGGAAATATTCTTGAACGCAACTTTAGTTATATTGTTTTGAATAAAAATGTATTCAACCAAACAGCATGAGGTTAGCATTATGATGTCAACTATTATGTTTAGATTTAAGTCCTCCTACCCACAAGGGGCCGTGAGTATTACTTGGATAGCTTGTGTGCATACACATGCATGCCAAGACCTTCCACAAAGGCACAAAAAGATGTATGATGCAGTATTTGCAATAAGTTAACTCTTTCTACTCCAGACCTCGAACACATGTAGGACCGCATTTACACAATATGAAGCTGTCTGCTCAGTGCTTGTGACTATATTTAAAGCTGTAGGTGACATACTCTTCTAATTATTTTCTTTATAACATCTGCTTTGCATTAGATGTGTTTCTGTTTTTGTGTTTCTACTCAAGAGTTTTTACCAGCAGATTGAAGGAGACAGAGAAGTGGTGTGTATGAAATCTCTGTCAAAATAGCAAAATTGGGGAAAAGGGAATTTGTAAGGTGTTAAATAATAAGTTGGAACTTCAGGCCAAATCCTTCTACCAAACTTCTCTGTTCTACCTTTTCAGAAATTAGTTTTTTAGAAATTAGCTGGACCTCAAATAAAAACACATTTCAGTTGGAAATGTGTTCTCTTATCAGGGAAAGCAGCCCAAACATTGGCTTCCTGGAGATGCAAGACATTTCTAACAAAAGAAGTCATTTTGGGATTGGTGCCAAGTGTGAGAAAAAGAAAGAATACAGACACATCCCTTACATGCTTAGTAGTGGAATTGACAGTTGGGAAAGTAGTTGTCCTGAGTGGACACATTAATCAGATGGCTGTTAGTATTCAAAATAATGTCTCTTATGTCAATACGTTACTTTGCAAAAAGTTATGACAAGCATACAAGACAGTATTCCAGTATTTCTCCATGTCCCTAGAAGGAAAGACACAACTTGAAGTCTGTTTTGTGCAAAGTATAACCAGGAGCTAAATGAGTTTTATGAAGGGGTTAGTAAGTACACACAATCTTTTAGCCAGCACAGAAAAATTTGTAAATACATCATACATATACACTATATACTGTACAATACTGTACTGTACATATACTGTAAATTTCATGCAACAGGCACAGGCAGCAGGTCACAATGTATGATACATTGGACACACAGCTGGGATGGCCGTATCTCCCACCCTGTGAGATGCCCCACTCGCTGGAGTAAAGTTGTCTCAATGTGAATTATTTTCTGTTTCTGTCGGTTTCAAACAGCAACTTTAGCAATAAGAGCATGTCTTCCAAGCGCCCAAGTATGTCTCCTGCTTGTAGTGAAAAAAGAAGAAGAGGAAAGCCATCATTTTAGAGCAGAATATTGAGATCATAAATCAGCATGAAGCAGGAAAGCCTGTCACAGTCATAGTACCATCTTTGACTTACAATATTTTTGACTTATTATCGTAGCGGATCTTCATCGTAAGTAGAGGAATATCTGTATATTGAATCTACAGTTAGAGGTGTGTGTTCAGGAGACAAGTGGAAGGGGAGTAAGACCAGGAACATTGGAGGTGGGTTTAAACTGTTTTATCATGGTGTGGATAGGAAGAGAAACAGTGTAGGGGTAATTCTAAAAGAAGAGTACAGTAAGAGTGAAGTCGAGATGAAGAGAGTTTCTGATTCATTAGGAGTGACAAAGATAGACAGGATTAGAAATGGGTTTATTAGAGGTGCTGGCATGTAGGACGTTTTGAAAACAAGGTGAGAAAGGCATGATTGAGCTGTTTTGGTCATGTGCAGAGGAGGAACATGGGGTATATCGGGAAGAGAATGCTGACGATGGAGCCGTCAGGCAGAAGGTAAAAAGAAAGGCAAAGGAGGAGGTTTATGGATGTGGTGGGGGAAGACATGCAAGTGGCTAATTTACAAGAGGCAGATTTAGAGGACAGGGTAGTATCAACCCTTAATGGGAGTAGCCGAAAGAAGAAGAAGAGAAAGTTAAAACTATAGTGAAATTCAGGATCCATAATTAGTTCAGCTGCAATGCTGCAATGCAGTCATTTCACCAGTTAACATGTGGATTGCAATAAACCCTTTTTTTTAAATCTGTCCTGAATTATAAATCCTGCAGCTGTGGCAAAAAAAAAAACAAGAACATTTTTTAACATCTGAAATGATGAATTTGAGAGATACTGTATTTATTGTTAAATACATTTAAAAAATTCATTTATACAAAGATTTATTTGTACTTCAAATTTGACAAATATATTTTGCAATACAAAATATGAGGATGTTTTTACATACTAAAAGCTCTGCTTAATATTGTGTCAGGAACATAATAAAATTATATGAATGTTAAGACTTTAACAGGGTTTTGCAAATAAATAAAAAACACAACCTGCTGAAATGGCACATTTAGACAGAATACAGAATAGAGCTGTTACATAAACATTCATTTTGAATAATGGGTTTCTATTATTTGTTATACATACTTTGTTTTCAGTGTTACAGGTTTCCATCTATGAGCTGCAGCTTTCTAAAGATATAAATGCTCTAAATGTACTTATATTACTTACCACCCAAAATGTTGCTTATACTTCTTGGTGAGTAACATTAATAAAAAAAGTACAAAAACCTGCAGTAAATTACACTCATTGTAACATACATTTTTTTCCCACCTAGAAGATGATGGCATATGAACAGGAAATTGAAACCATTTGTGTCGCAGCCTGAATATTTCAGATTGATCCCAGAAGCGATGTGACCCAGGGTAACTATCATGTTAATCTTTTTTTCAAACGTGAAAAGTATTAGCAGTGAGACGTAGTAAGCTGAGGGGCATTACACACATTTTAAATTAAGAACCTGAAATTATTACCATGTTTAGGACTGAAGTGCACCTAAGAACACAGCAAAGAACATTATGTAAATACAGTTCATGACAGTGATAATGTATAATAGTGACCTTTTTTATTTTATTATTTTTTTTAATTTAATTTTATTATTATATTTTTTTTTTTCACTTTTACAAAACACAGCTAAAATTGAAAAGTTTCTAAGAAATTTACCAAAATTTGCAAACAAAAAAATGTAGTCAACTTGTAATGAAAATGTAATGGCACTCATTATTAATTAGTGGATTGTTGCTCCAGAACATCTGATCACATGCTCATTATCAACTTGTGCTGTTAATATCATGAACAGCAGCTACGCTAATTCCTCTCCACTGCTTCTCTTTCTCTCCCCATCCCGAGACACCCTGAGGTTGGCCAACTCCAGTCACCTCCCACCTCTTGGTGATTACGGACCTTTGAAGAAGTAGATGCCGAACTCGCAAACATCCCGAACCATCTAGAGACGTACCAGTGTCAATTGGATCCCGCTACATGTGTGGAGTTTTGACATTGGACCTCCTGGAGTGTTAAGGCTCTGGCATGGAGAAGCTGATGCTGGATCTGTGGTGATCAAAAATGCTGAGCTCATAAAACTAGGAGCTACTAACCATAAAGACTGTTTAAGACTGCAGAAAGAACATCACTTATAATCTTATACTCCAGTAATCATGTTAGTTCTCACTCTCCAGTGTTCTGTATTGTTGGAAAATCTATGATCAAACTCTTGATGTCACCCAGATGAGGATGGGTTCCCCTTTTGAGTCTGGTTCCTCTCAAGGTTTCTTCCTCATAACATCTAAGGGAGTTTTTCCTTGCCACAGTCGCCACGGCTGCTCGTCAGGGACAAATTTGCACCATTCACCATCACTGTTGATTTGTGTAAAGCTGCTTTGAGACAATGTCTGTTGTGAAAAGCGCTATACAAATAAACTTGACTTGACTTGACTTGATTGGTAAATGTATAATTTGACTCTAAATACTGTATATTTTCTTTACCCCAGTCGTTATATTAAAAAATGGTCATTCCATTTCATATTTAACTGTGAATTAGATTGTTTCCCCAATAATTTTATGATGTATTTGGTAAAATTATTATTATTATTTTTTTTATTCAGTATGCCAAATTAAAGTTTTACATGTTCGTCTTTGGTTCTCTTTGGTTTCCCCACAAAAAATATTATGGTATGAGGATTAATGACTGTACATTCTCAAATATGTGAATGAGGATGTGAATATGAGTGCATGCTGTGCTGCAATGGACTGGCATCCCTTCCAGCATGTTTTCCATCCTTTTCCTAGTGTAACTGAAATAAGGTCCGGATCCACCAAGATTGTGGCCAGAATAAAACAGCTCCTCAAATTGATTGTACAACTAACTTTTAGTAGAAATACAGATGGTTACGTTTGACTTAAGTAGGGGTTTGTTAATGTCAGCAATGAATATAAACTTTACACACATAATGACTTTATAAAGGGTTAAATCTGGAGTGATCAGGAAAGTTCTCCACCAACAGTTCAGCCATCTGGTGGAAATGATGACATCACTGAAAAGACTGGCAGGTAGTACTCTGCTTCTGCTAAACCAGTGTGTATTCAGCTGTGAAAGTCAGTTCCTCAGAATAAACAATCACTCAACCCATGCCACCTTCCCAGAGCTAGGCTAAATGATTCCTGATTAGGTAATGGGAAATCGTGGTGTAAAGGCTAGATAATTTTAATTCATGTTTCTATCTGATTACATTAATTACAAAACTGCTATTCAGTTTCAAATCTAGCCTGGTCTTCAACATTATTATTATATATAGATGCATAAACCTAATCTAAACTCAAAATTAGCAATAATACAATATGGATGCCATAAATGTAGCCAGCCAAACAAAAATGATCAAATAAATACAGAAGTTATACAGGCACTATAAATTGAATACATCTGGAACTATGTATTTTTAGATATAGAGAGAATTCTATCAGATAGAATCTGATCTTTGTTTTATCCAAAAGAAAATAGTTTTCAGGTTGTAGAAAAACAAATTTACTGGTATATATATGCATATTACAAACTCTAGAATAGTTTTCCAATTATTTTTTTAATTTACGTACATTTCCTAATTCTGAATTAAAATTATTTCACTTACTAGTAGGAGACTGCTTCATCTTTTGCTGTATGAATGCAAGTTGCTACTAAGTACACATTAGTAAGAAACACAAATGTCATCTGTGAAAAGAAGAATAATCCCATGGAGGAAGAGTCTAAAAAAATCAAATATGTTATAGCCCAAATAAAATTCAATTGGTGCTGTTAAGGATTGAGATTTGGTGAACGGTCGTCTGTAGTTTGTTGAATTTCAGGGGACAGAAAAAAAAGCAGCCCTAAGACATACCTGTGAAAAGAACAGAAAAGGTACAGTTTAACTTACCTTGACTAGGGTTACCTGGGCCTACCCTTGTACTCCATGTTGGGGGGGTGCAGGCAAGTGTGATCTATACCTATGAAACCTGGTCAAACTCAGGCTGAACTGGCACCATCAAGCTATCTTTAGGTGTCAGTAGTAAAATTCTGATTGTTCCCAGTGCAAATATCGTAATATAGAATATTCATCTTCTTGGAGAAGGTGAAACAAGTGCTGAAGAGAGCTCCACCTACTGCCTACCTCCTGGATCTGAAACTGAGTGCTGAATTTAGACTTCTTTGCAAGCCTCAGACTGTCAATATGAAACATTTATTAGGCTTATGGTTGTGTTTGGAGTAGTGGTATAACTTACTGGTGGTAAACCAGGCATCATGTTAAATATGTAGACTATCTGAATAAAGCTCATTATGGACTCTTCTGGAAGGTAAAATAAGGCCAGAAGGGCGACAGCAAACTTATTTGCAAAAGTAAAAAATTAGGCATAGACGTTTATAGAGCCCTTATAGAAATAAACTGAGGTGGCTTTAGAAGTGTTAGACAAGACTGTCCACAAATATGTGGAACAAGACATGTTCCAATGATCAATAACTTACTTTCCCAGTGAGTCAATTTAAGCTCTAGAGTTGAGACGCCATCTAATAGTTATTTTTTTTTATTTTAGGTGAACATTGTACATTCTTCATAGGCCATGGAACAGTAGATCAGTAGACCATCTTAAAAGAGACTGGCAATTCAGCTGCATGTGTTTGGTGGATTTAAGAATGGTGTATGAATGGTGTATTGTGCAACCCAGTCTTTGTATGAGAGTACTGCTAGAGCTGTGTCATCATTCTGGTGTGAGTGGATGTCAGACTCAATCAAGTGTGTGTTTTTACTGCAATCATCTTTCAGATTATCATGGACAGGATATCAAGACATGTCCAAAAAAAGAAAGTGTCTAGTATATCAAACAGGAACTAACATTTAGTTTGATAAGTGGCAACTTGGACTCCTAAAAAACAGGGGTATTTGGACTACTGACACACATTTGGGCATTTTATAGCTGAAAATGTTCGGGATGAAAAAAAAAGGTTTAATGCCATGGTTCTCTCCTGGAAAAAAAAGAAAGTGCTGCTCAGTTGAGTAAATAGATTAAAAACTTTGATATCTTCATCATGTGTGGTAGGAAAGGAGATTTCATAAAATAGATCGAGTACTACATTATCTCGCTATGACAATGGTGGTGAAGAAGGATTTTTTTTTATTTACTAGTCACAAATCTAAATCAACTGTCTGCTGCTATTTTCACCTATGGTCACAATCTGTGAAAGAATAATGTTGTATGCGCAGGTGGCGGAAATGAAGTTTCCTCTATAGGGTTGCTAGGCTAACTCTCTTGTGAGACTTGAAGTACAATCACTGCTTCTATAAATAAAGTGGAGCCATTTGGATTAAAAAACGCCTTGCTGGCAAGGGTTGTATTAGACACATTCTACCGGATGACCCAGGACCCACAAACCAATAGAGAGATTATATCTCGGGCATGGATTAAGTCTGTCTAAGGATCCATATGGAGGCCTTAGAATCGGCAAATGGGGATAGCTTGTTGCCACCATGACCTCTACCAGAAAAGGTGGAAGCAGACCTGTTGCAATATGTAATGCAATAAATGTAAAAAGAAATTAAAATAAATAGTAAGAAAATCTAATGCAAAAATTCCTTAAAGGTTTATATTGTTTCCTAAAGTTTTCATTTAACAGAAACCAAATGACATAACTATTAGCTCACTCATGTGTTTGCGATCACTGCAAACACATGGTTTCTGAAGCTCTAACTAAGTATTCTGGCCCACTTTTCATATGAAAACTGCTCTAGCTGTCTAAGGTTTGAAGGGTGTTTGCTCAAGACTGCATGTTTAAACTCTGTCCACAGATGTTTTGATAGGATTCAGATCAGGGCTAATAGAAGGCCAATTCTATTCAGATTCAAGGCTCCCCATGCCAAAACATAATCAAGTTTTCTAAATGTTTTACAGTAGGTATGCATTTTTTTCTTTAAAAGCCTAATTTTTGCATCTGTGAAACTACAGATGATGCACCTTGCTAAAAAGCTTCAACTTTGTCTTATCTCATCTGATATTCTTCTAGAAGAATTGTGGTACATTTTTCTAGGAAACAATTACATTTCTTAATTTAGAAACATCACTTTAATTATAATTGTATTTAAATGTTTAGGGGTCATTCATCAGATGTACCAATGTCTGTATGGTAAAATAATATAGTACAGTTCAAGATAAGACAAAAAGCAAAGAAAAAAGGCAATAAGATAGGAAACATGCTCAAATTTGAATTTTTCTTCTTTTTATCTGTCTGCCCATTACCCAGGTCATCAAACCTAAATACAACAAAATAGACAAGGGTTGCTTCCCTTTTCTTTAACATTTCAACAACTTTCTCTAATCTCCCGACTGCATCTCTGGAGCTCAGCCACAGTGATCTTTGGGTTCTTTTTTACTTTTCTCACCAAAGCTATATATATATATGTATGTACAGTATGTAATAAATTAACATTTTACAAAAAGAATCCGATTAAATCACATATAATGCTGCTAATATATTATGCAGATATAATGCAATAATGTGAAACAAAGAAATATATTTTCTTTGCCCGGTAGGTGTAACACTATATCTGTAGTGGAAATTGGTAGAATAGCTTAAGTATGACAAGAATAAATTGCAAATCCAGCAGTCACACTAAATCTTTATATATATATATATACAGATATAAAAAAAGCAGCATCTGCTAAGGAGTCACAGTGAATTCTGTGTGAACACAGTTTAAGTAATTTTAAACTGAACTGCTTATGCACTCTTGTGGTGCTACTTGCAATATGATGTATCTAACAGTAACAATTGTTGCATTTGAAACCAGCTGGTTTTGGAAAGCTTGGGTCAAATGTAGACAAATCCCAGTCTTAGTGGGTTTTGGCTGCTTTTTGACCTGACCATACGATTTGTATGTGCTTTTTGAACATCCCATTCCATATTTACTCCCCATTTGCTGTTATAATAACCTCCACTCTTCTGGAAAAACGCTCCATTAGATTTTGGGATTTTTTTTCTTATTTAGCCACAAGGGTATTGAAATGCAGTTAACAAAATGCTGTCAGCTTTCCAATTCCTCCCAAAAGATTTCAATAGGGTTGACATCAGAGATTTATAGCAGGCTACTCATGAAAACTTAATAGTGCTGGCTTTGTGCACAGGGGCATTGTCATGCTGGAACAGTTTTAGGTCTTAGTTAAGGTGAAGGGAATATTTAATGATAATGTATTTAAAGACACCCTATACAATTGTATGCCTCCAACTTTGTGGTACCAGCCTTGGGAAGAACCAACTATAGTTGGAAAAGTCAGGTGTCCAAATGCCTTTGCCCATTTTGATCAGGTAAGAATTAGGAGAATTAGAAGAATTCATATTGTTCAATAAAAACAGATTACATACAGAATACATTCATAGATATAAATCTCTAGCATCACTGTGTTTTGTAACCTGAGGCTTTAGATTGTTTTTTAATCTGAAGTTCAAGTTTCCTCACCATCTGCCTTTCTTGGGTGATCTGTGTATTTTCAACGGAAACACTGACAAAGGCATTGCCTAAACCAAGCCAAGTCCAGATATGTAGTTAATGAAAGAAAGGTCTTTAAAAGATCATATTTCACTTCCAAACCTTAAATGCCATATAAACCAGAAAAATATCCACTGTGGCTATTAATCACGTATCAAAGATGGTTTGGTTATACCGTTAACTATCTGAGCATTTGTAGCTTTGGCTCTGCAAGCTTTGTTTTAAAGGTTTTAAGTTACTCAACAAAGCAAAATAAATTAGGTAATACCTGTGGGAGTAGAACTTGCTTCTCTGTTCAACAGCAAATTAGTTTCATCAGCCAATTATTAGACAGAATTAGCATTCCAACAGGATAGGAATTATGCTAGCATGACTTATATGTTTTTTAGTTTTTTGCTCTCAGTGAAAATCAAAAGAAGAATATTACATGCAGAATCCTTTATATACAGTACATATGAACAAATGTTTGTGGTCACCTGACCATTAGATTTGTATGAACATCCCAGTCCACATTTAGTCCTTATGCATGCTTGCACGTTTATTAAATATTAGCTAGTATTTTTCTGGAGATCGCTAAAGGGGCATTCCTCATTGTCTAACTTTTGTTATGTATAGTGTTTGTTACCTTGCATAACATGTTTATGTTGGTTTTTTAGTTATTTTATGTTCATTTACATTCATGTTTCTTGTTCATCATCATCATCATCATCATCATCATCATTATAATTATCATCATCATCATCATTATCATCATCATCATCATCATCATCTTCTTCTTCTTCCTTTTCTTTTTCTGCTACTACTCTATCCATAATGTTTCTTTAGGATTCAGGTCAGAGTTTCTTTAAATGTTTCTTTAGGATTTAGGATCTTTAGGATTCAGGTCAGGGTTTCTTTAAAGTTTCTGACTAATGTCTTGAGATTTTGCTCCAGGATTTTTAGATAGATGTCATCTATTCTCTTTTTCCAACCCCCACATTATTAATGGTGTATGTAAATAACCTCCATATCTTTGTTGTTGTGTTGTTGCTTTATGGTACTGTTAATCATTTCACATTACATAGTTTTTTACTGTAGTGTCAGTGATTCTGAACAGCACTATCTTTTGCATTTTAACACTGAAAATTAAAACGAATAAAATGAACTTGTACTGTGCATATTAGTAGACTTTACAAGAGGTGTTAGCAGACAGTGCCTTCACTGGGGACGAGTGTAGAAATGAAGATGAGGTAAACCAAAGATCAGCTGCAGAAGCCCAGTGGAGCAAAATACTGGAATATTGCCACGACCAGGGAATTAGTCGCAGAATTAATTCTCATGATACCATAGAAATATTTGGCAATACTTTCTTAGGAAGAAGATATTGTAATTTAAGGATTGCTTGTAGTTATATTTTACATGTTTTTCAAAAAGCATCATCTCCCTAATATGCAAAATCAGACTGGCAAGAGAATAATAAAATACAGCTGTCTAGACAAAGAGGAAACATGACTGTAGATTTAACCTATTAAATTGCTCTGCATTTAAAAAAATCAGAACTGTTTACGCTGGGAGCTTTAAAACATGAACATATTAGGTGTTAGTGCTGTGACGTGATAGACAGATCAATGAATGCTTATCCTGTAAGATTTTAATGGAAATTTACTGGATCAAACATTATCCACAGGAGTATGATTAATAGTATGACCCGAATCTTTTTCTTTGTGCCAGTTACTGACTCTGACACTGACTCCTGATTAAAGAAAAAACAATTCCAGGGCCAGGTTCCCAGATGCACTCATTACTTGGGAAATGCACAGGCCCAGGGCCTCATGAGTGTGATCATCTACTGCCTTAGAGGTAAATGGAGCCAAACATCTATTTGGTTTCATGTCATTTTAGAACACTGCATTTTGCAGGTTTCATGTCTAAAGCAATGGATTTTTAATTTCTGATTTAAAACATTCCCTTACACAGACACACACCAGAAAAATCTAAGGAAGTCACACAATTACACAACTATTCACTTGGGGTTGGAGCCCCCTAAAGCCTCTATTTAACAATGATTTATTCTCCTTCTGGTTCTTATTCATAGTAAACATCTTAGCTTGTTCAATAAAACTTTTTAAATAAAGTTACATGATAATATCTGAATTAATTAGTTTGTTCAACATGAACTAGTGTATGAGAGCATGGGCTACTCAGAAATAAAAAAAAAAAACTATTTTAAATTGAACGAGCAGTAACAAACCCTTAGTTTACAGATGCACCATTGACATAGCATTTGCAGCTGTTGTCGTGAGGGATTAGTGGTGGTCTTGACTTGCATGGAAAGGTTCTGCATTCATGGTTAATTTCCTAGAGAGAATAGTGCAGTTTTATAAAAAGAAGAATGTGTTTATGAAATATTTGCAGGGGGATTTTTATGCCCTTATCTTCCAAATACAGGCCACAGTTCCTGTTTTTAACATTTATTAAATCGTTTTTTAAATGGGCTGGGGACTGCGTGTTGTATTGCATGTGAAAATGATTAGTTTATAATGTGCTAATCATTTTGCATAACAAAAGTAATGAAAAAACATTCATATTAATGTATGACTTACCCTACTTTAATTTACCAAAGATTAAAGTTAAAAAGTTAAGCAGAAATAAAAATCAACCAGCCTATGAGCTTTAAAACTGAAAACCTTGAACACAGCATCCTCAGAACTATAAAGGAATGAGACCATCCATCTTGTTAACTGAGCTTAGTTCAAAATCCTGCATCCCATAAGGAGCTGCATTAGTAGTGCATTAGTAGTGCATTAGTGTCTATGGAGCTGGAATGCACCATCAACCTGTTGTCCATTGTTTCCTAAAAGAATTTCAAATTTTGGTTTGTTTGCCAACAGAACAGTTTCCAATTTGCCTCAGTCCATTTTAAATAAATTTCCACCCACAGACGACTGTGGTGTTTCTGTAGCATTTTCACATATGGCTTATTATTTGCATGATAGAGAGGTGTTTCCGAGCCCATACAGTGATCTACATTACAGAATTATACCTGTACTTATATCTGTTTAATTCAGAGCCATCTGAGGCCCTGAACATCATGATCATCTGATGAAGTGTTACCCTTGTTTTCTCCAAACGTTCAATGACGTTATCTACTGTAGATGGTGAGATATTCAAAGTCTTCCCAGTTTTATGTTGAGAAACATTATTCTGAAATTGTTCCACAATTTGTTGATACACTTTTTCACAGATTGCTAAACAGCTACAACTATATATTTTGTTTTTCTTTAAAATGGTACATTTTCTCAGTTTAAACATTTTATATGTTTTCAATGATGAGTTTATGCACATCATTGCTTTCTGTGTATATTTACATTTTACACAGCATCCTAATTTTTTTGGGATCGGGCTTGTAGTAGCATCTCTTTCTGGATCTACTTGCAAACTGTATGTGATCATTTAATATTACCACTGGAAGCAAACAGATCAT
This sequence comes from Silurus asotus, assembly GCA_024362625.1. Classification (NCBI taxonomy): domain Eukaryota; kingdom Metazoa; phylum Chordata; class Actinopteri; order Siluriformes; family Siluridae; genus Silurus; species Silurus asotus. The sequence goes on along the minus strand of MU537915.1, from coordinate 1,975,883 downwards.
TTGAAACAATTTTTTTTTTTGTTGTAAGCACTGTTTCTGAAAAATCTATATTCAGGTGTCTCTCTTTTATCATCATTACAAGCTGTCCAACTTTTCACCATCAAAGAATGATATGCAGAATTTTATTCTCTGTCAATTTCTGTTGACAAATATCATGTGTGGTAAAATATTATAATAAAATATTACAAATCTAAATGTAAATATTGAAATGTATATATTTTCTGCATGTGTACCCTTACCTGTGACTGTGTCAAATGTTACAGTAGCATCAAGTGACTTATATATATCTGTCTGTATATCAACGCCATTGTTGTAGCTCACTAAATGTTTTGCCATAAAATCTCCTGGGATGATATAGATATAATTCCCCATGATTCATAAGAGTATATAATAGTTCAGGAAAGGTAAAAATCCTGTGGTCCAGACTGGACCTATATTTATTCAACAGATGTTCAGTCAGTGACCTAATCCACATGTTAGATGGCAGAGGAAAATTTTATGCACTCGGATTTTGTTCAACTAGCACGATGAATTGTCATTTATTTTGCTTCTGCATGTTCAGCGCCATTAACTGGTTTTAACAAGTAAAATAATCAGTCTCTGGTACATAAATGATATATTATTTTACGATTACGAATAAAGATACAAGAAATGGTTCGTTCAAACGAGGCCATAAGAAAAAGCAGAATTTTGGATCCATAAAGACAGTCTATTCCTGAAGAATCCTTTGGTCAATGATTCCTCTCTTATTTTAACTGTTGCAATAAATAAAGAGAACAATCACCACAAAGATGGAATAATTTACATTTTTTATTCTCTGTGGATCTTTTGACTGGCACTCTCTGTGTTGTGTTCCAGAAATCTGCAGTATTCATTTTAGCCATGCGAATGAAATAATTGAGCAAATATTTTTGACCTTCTAAAGTGAAGATGATTCTAAGAATGATTCAATATCCCGCTAACTGTGACTGAGAATACAACAAAAATAAATAGAATTATCTCAGCTAAATTTGCTTTTAATATTTATTCTACAGCTCTGCTTATGTTTACTTATGTTTATCCTATCTATCAGAGCAGCAATATAGGCTTTAGTCCCCCAAATAAAAGCGTTCTTTATGAATACTCTTTTGTCTTATGTTGGAGCTCATAGACTGAGTGATCCATGCAACAGGTTGGAGCATGCCAAGAGTTAACAGTGATCACTGACATCAAGCAGACAAGAAAGATTGATAACGGATCAATGAAAATGGACAGCAATTATTCTATCTATCTATCTATCTATCTATCTATCTATCTATCTATCTATCTATCTATCTATCTATCTATCTATCTATACATACATACATACATACATACATACATACATACATACACTGTACATACACCATTGTAAATATCACATAAGAAAATGGCTTGAATAGTGTCATAAACAATGTGTCTTGACAATGTTAAACTGCACATGGAGGGCTGTATCTAAAAAAAAATCCTAAATAGTGCAACTTGAAAGAGGTGTAGGCTTTCCTCTCTCTTCCTTGACATACCTTTTCAATCCCATATACCCCTCAGTCTTTCATCAGTTTATCTTAAAAATGGCAGCAGTAGTGGAGATGACATACATCTCCTAGATCATGTCTTAGCTGTCTTTACCTGTCACGGTTTCCATCAAGAAAAAAACACACCTAAAAAACACAGAAATGTGTGTACACAAGAATACATGCACACACATGTAGACGATTAGAACACATCTTATAAATGTACTAAGTGACACCCAGCTTCTAGCAATATAACCATTTAATTTTTTTTTTATTACTTCCTGGCACTGAAGTTTAAAAGTTTGGAAAGTTTTTATCAGACCTCTAGCAGACAAGTAGAACAGTGTCTTTGTGCCAACAAAGTACAAACAAAATCAATAAATCAGGCATCGAATAATGTCATAAAGCTGACACAAATATTTGACATTAAAATCATTCAGTCTCAGGTTGCTATGGCATTGTTTGTTTTTTCATTAAATTAGCTAGGAAAGTTCGCTATCTGTACTTCACCACCATCCATTAAAGTGTTGAAAATCTACTGTTTTAGCAGTGCCTACAGTTTACTGAATCAATGACTCTTTTATTCATGCTGTGTTTTGGGTACATTTATCTGTCTTTTGATATGTCTTTAACGGAACAGCTGCAAGTCTGGAACACTGGCTCTCCTTCTGTTACTGTTGAGTAAAGACCTAAATCTGAGATAGAATATCCATCTGGTAACTTTCTTTTTTTCCCCATATTGCCCTAAAGGCAACCTTACAACATACAGAACAAAATATCACAACCACAAGTGCTACATGGGAAATCAAGTGCTTATAATGCATTCTTATTCTCTGCACTTACTCTCTGTTAGATTTTTATCATGCCCAAACAAAACTTAATTCTTGGAGAGGTTTTTCGTACAAACCATCTCGACACTAACGCTCTCCTAACAGCAAACTTTTCCACTGCTCTGTACAATCTCCAGCCTCTATAATTCTGCAATGCACAATATTATAGTTTTCATTTGAATTATTTAATACATTTTTTATTGAACATAAAGATGAAAAAGGCTTTTGAACATGAAGATGAAGATAGAAATGGCTGCATTAATGCTAATAATTTAATATCTTAGTATGCTGGACAATTCAGCCCAAAAACAATTGCTTGTAAACAAGAAACAGCACTGTGTGCATGCTAAAAAATATATATTTCTAAAGAAGTCCTAAAAACCACAAGCTGTGAAAGATAAATTAGCCCATACTATTGGCCAAAAATGTGTCATAACACCCCTGTGAAGTTCATGTATAAACTAGATCATTGTGCTTCATTCTTAAAATCTGACTTTTACATCTTTACACAATCATGTGCATGTTGTGCAAACAATATAGCTTTCAGATACTCGCATGCTTTCAACACTACAGTGTGAATTCTGGATCATCTGCTTTCCATCACTCCACAGATATACTTCAGGCTTTCCTTTCCTTTTTTTTTTTTTTTTTCCATCAGACTGTCTTTGTAGCACCGTGGCCTTGGGTTGAAAAAAAGAAATTTCAACTAGCTTTTACACTACACTTTATGACAGTCCACCTGGTAAACAGGCGGTTCTTCTCAAAATGAGGTGTAACACACAAGAGACTGTTGTTCTTGGAAATGATATGATTTAGGAACATTATGAAGCCTTTTGTGCAGCCGCAATATCAGTATCATCTCACATAAAGTTTTTTTTTTTTTTGGCAAACTCCATTTCATGTGTCGAAAACAAACAAACAATAAAAGCCTACTAAATTATACATTCGCTAGAAAAAAATACATTCAGAATCTAGCTATGGTACAGTAGCTATGAAGTCTAAATGGGTTTAGATGTGAGTACTCTACCTATACTATTTTTTACCAATATTACAGTGACTGTAACTATTACAGTACATTTCTTGAGATAGAAAGGTAACTATTTGCATCACCCACATGATGCTATGTAATGGTACCTCTGTACTCTGTGTTTTTTGCATTGGAGTGGGTTTGGATTTAGGCATGGGACTGAATAGGAGACACACTGGCTATGTCTGGTGGAAAAGTCTTTCAGCATTGCTTACAGCAGGATGAAATCAGCTGCACTTTATTAAGTTGATTCTGGCTTATTAAGTTGAATCAGGTCAAACAAGTCTAATATTTCTGCTGCATAATTTTTTTCTGAAATAACCAAAAAAAACATAGCAACTTAAAGAAACAAAAAAATCTATAAAAAAACAGCCAAGCAGTCTAGTTGTCTTGAAATCTTTCTTCTGGTTTTTCCCTTTAGGGGTCGACACAGCGGATCATCCGTATTCATGATCTGCATGTTCGATTTGGCACATGTTTTACGCTAAATGCCTTTCCTAACGCAACTCTCCCTGTTCATCTGGGCTTGGGACTGGCACTAAGAGTGCACTGGCTTGTGCAACCGTAATGGCTGGTTCCCTGACTGGGGAATAGAACCCGGGCCACAGCGGTGAGAGCACTGCATCCTAACCACTATACCACCAGAAAACAGTTGCTTATCTTGATATATGATGGCTAAAAGATACAGAAACAGACTTTTATAGCATGTTTTATACCTATGTATCCTTCCCCTGAATCTGTAAAAGTGTGCATGCCATATATTTTTTGTCGCTGATAGAAAATGTTAAAGTGGTGAGTAATGCATAGCTTAGTCATCTCATGGTCCTTGTTAACATTGTACTTGTAAAGGCATCTTGGCATCAGCATGCTGTGTGATTTTGTTCTTTCCTATGCTTTCGACACATGTTCCAGCACAGAGACCGCCAGTGGAACAACGTCACATATTCCTTTACTGAAGGACGTTTGCAATTTAGCAGTTATAGCTTAATGGCCATTTGTTTTGACAAAAAAGATTTTTTGTTAATGCTTTGTGAGGATTTCTGCAAAACAAGGTCACTTGATTCAATTGGATTTAACATTTTTGAATCCATTACCAAGAAATACTGTTTGTTTGAAATGGCAATCGACTCACTACCCACACTGGCAAATCGTGAGCGTTACATAGAATGCTGTTATACATCATGCAGCTTTGCATGAACACGCATAGCAAGCTCCCACAGAATACACAAACCCACACATACACACACACACACTCACACACACACACACACACACACACACACACACACACACACACACACACACAAAATTAGCTAGCTTGCTGATCACACAATTACTTGAATTGTATAAAAGAAAAAAAAAAAAAAAAACTAAAATCTTAATAAAAATTTCATTACTTTGTGTTTGTGCGTGTGTCAATCAAACCAAAAAAACACAATGCACTTCACATTTTCCATAAACTCTAAGGTATGCTCGCTAGTCTTCACTTACACTACTTATTATGGCACACAATGGGATTAAATCCAAGAAAAACATTTTTAGCTGTCACTTGGGTCTACAATTTGCCACTGACAGGTAAATATAATCTCTTATTGGCCAGATAAAGAGCTTTTTATTTTTTTTTTGGATGATTGCTTATAGTTATTTAATTTGCTTTCAAGCTTTAATCACTAATCTTTAATTATATTTTATTTCACACATTTTAACCAAACTGGGTTAATTTAGTTATGCTCTTACAATTCCCTCCACTCTTCTGAGAAGCTGTTCCACTAGATTTTCGAGTGTGCTTATTGGGGTGCAGTCAGTGTTTCAATTAATCCCAAAGGTGTTCAGTAGGAATGAGATCAGAGATCTATAGCAGGCCACTTAAGATCTTCCTCTCCAAAGCATGTAAACCATATCTTCAAGAAGCTCATTTGTGCACAGGGGCACTGCCATGCTAGAACAGGTTTGAGTTTCCAAGTTCAAGTGAATGCAAAATTTTATTATAGCGCATCCAAAGACGTCCTGTACAACTGAGTGCCTCCAGATTTGTGGTAAAAGGAAAGAACCAAATATAACAGGAAAGGTCAGGTGACCAAATACCTTTGGCAAAAAAAAGTATATATAAATATGGGTGGAAAATAGCAAAGACATACAGATATTACAACACAGTCTAACAGCATTTTATGATATAGTCACAAAATGTAATCTACTAACTCTATTGCCACAAATTTTTACTCTTTTTTTGTGTTACTCAGACTGCAGAGAGTCATGGGTAATGCTGACAGAAAGGTATTTTCTTTCCACTTTTATTAAAGAATAAGGCAGAAAATATACGGTTATTGTTAGGGTTATACTGTAATAAATGTTTCTCTAATTAACCACGTAAATATATTTATTATATTTTGAATGGAATGAACCACTATAAAAGGTTTATAATAGCGAGTAGCTTACCAAATATAAAGCAATAAAATCTCCTGCATAAATGTTGAGTAATAGTGCTTAAAGATAAAAAAAATCAATAACAAATAATAATAATAGAAAGATACCACGTCTGTGGTATACAGTGGCAGAAAGAAAACTTTGGCAGAGGCACCAAAAATACTTATTATTGAAATACATTACATAGAAAGCCTAGCACACACTGGAACAGGGTCAGGCTAGTGGCGTCCTAGCGCAGGGAGTTCTGCGAGTACTCGGCCCAAGGAAAAAAAAGGTTCCAGCATGTTTGGTCTTGATTGCAGTATGACTGAAGTACCCTCTGTGGATCTTCCCGACTTCGTCCAGACGTGCCTCTGGATAGTGTTCTCTTCGACTGGAGGCCACTCTGTGCAGCTTGGGACAGATTCTTATCAACGCCTTGGGTGGTTCCATGAAATCCTGGAGTAAGAACAGGAGCTTTGAGAATGGCTTGGTCTGTAGTTAATGTCAACAGCCTAAAAATACCACGTCTGTAGTATACAGTGGCAGAAAGAAAACTTTGGCAGAGGCACCAAAAATACTTATTATTGAAATAAATTACATAGAAAGCCTAGCACGCACTGGAATGGGGTCAGGCTGGTGGCGTCCTAGCGCAGGGAGTTTTGCGAGTACTCAGCCCAGGGAAGAAAATGGTTCCAGCTTGTTTTGTCTTGATTGCACTACGACTGGAGGTAGCACCCAAGCTCCTGTATCTTCTGCTCAGTTTGTCCGGTGACCTGTGGGTTGAAACTAGGACGCATGTGTTACTATCCGAATTGGGTAGGTGAGTGGGAATGAACGTCCTTCCTTCTGGGCATCCTGCGGGGGTTGGTTCTCCCGGCACCGCTGCCCGAATCTCCTCCTCCATCTCCCAGACGATGGGGCTGAGGATTAGATTAGGAGGAATGATGGGTTCAAGGTCTGTGGGCTAATCTGGGCCATGGAACCCGGGACAGGGCGTCTGCCTTGCCGTTCTTGGAGCCCGGGCGGTAGGTGATGGTGAAGTGGAAGCGGGTGAGTAACAGGGCCCATCTGGTTTGTCTGGGGTTTATACGCTTGGCTTGCCGCAGGGATATTGGAAGTTCTTGTGGTCCATGATTACCGTAAAGGGGTGTGCCACCCCCTCCAGTCTGTGACGCCACTCCTCGAGCACCAGCTTGATGGGCAGAAATTTCTGGTTCCCGATGTCGTAATTCTGTTCCGTGGGGAGCGCTTCCTTGAGAAGAACTCGTGGAGGGTGACTGGCATCCACTTCCATGATAAATGACTTGTGGATCATAGGATCATAGGAGGGAGCTTCCTGTCACCCCTCCTCTCTCTCTCTCTCTCTCTCTCTCTCTCTCTCTCTCCCTCTCTCTCTCTCTCTCCCCCTCTCTCTCTCCCTCCCTCTCTCTCTCTCTCTCTCTCTCTCTCTCTCTCTCTTTCTCTCTTTCTCTCTCTCTCTCTCTCTCAGGGAGTTAAACATGCTCATGAGGGTCCTGTTCCTGCCCCGCTCCCCTCTGTGGATCTACCCACTTTGTCCAGGCCTGCCTCTGAATAGTGTTGTCTTCGACTGGAGGTCACTCTGTGCAGCTTGGGACGGATTCTTATTAACGCCTTGGGTGGTTCCATGAAATTCCGGAGTAAGAACAGGAGCTTTGAGGATGGATTGGACTGTAGTTAATGTCAACAGTCTGCTACATTGACTCAGAACTACTTTTCGCTTCTGCTCATCATCACTGTACCCCGCAACATCATATATCTGCTATAAATAGACATTCGGTGCAACCCAGATGAGGATGGGTTCCTTCTTGAGTCTGGTTCTTCTCACGGTTTCTTCCTTATGCCATCTCGGGGAGTTTTTCCTTGGCACATTTGCCACCGACTTGCTCATCATAGACAAACTTACTTATAAAGAACATATTCACTTTTAATCACCACATTATCTGTGTAAAGCTGCTTTAAGACAATGTTCATTGTTGAAAGCGCTATACAAATAAAAATGAATTTAATAGAATTGGTGCAGTCCTACGGGCGGTGAGGGGGCAGAACGCCTGCTTACTGAATACATCTGAAAACGCTCGGTACTCCGGGGGAACGAGGTCGGATGTGGACAGGGCAGGTGGTGTAGACAGTGCTCCTTGCACTGGTGGCTTGACTCGAGGATGTCACATGGGTTCCAAGAGAACTTTGGTGTGTGTTGTGTCAGCCAGGGATGCCCCAGTATTATACTCGCCGTGTAGTTCTGGAGGACTAGAAACCAGGTCTCCTCGCGATGGAACAAGCCGACCTGGAGAATGACCACCGGGGCACAGTATTTCACCCAACCACACCCTAAGGGTCTCCCTTGAATGGTTTGAACCGCTAATTCCCATGTTCCTCTCTCCCAGCGCAGCTGAAGCTGTTCTAGGCAGTCCTGGGAGATGAAGTTGCCCACAGAGCCAGAATCTACAAGGGCAGAGACCAGAACGGAGAATGTGGGTGTTATTAGTGTGACCGGGAGCTTAGATAAGTGGATGACTTCCGCGGTGTAGTTAACGGTACTCACTGCCAGGCGTGGAAGTTGGGCCAGACACTGGGGAATGAAGTGCCCGTGCTCACCACTATACAGGCAGCCTCCGCCCATGAGGCAATGCTCTCTCTCTTCTTGTCAGCTGATCCGACTTTGCTGTACTCTCTGAGCAGGGAAGATCCTTGGCCCAGGTTAAAGAGCTGATCTGCCATGGTGAGGGCCCCAGTAGCGGTGCAGAAAGCCTTTGAGAAGGGATTCGTAAATAGCGCATATGACGTGGTTATGTCGCTATTGGCGCTCCATATTGGTGCTCCATATGTCTGTGGCCGAGGTAAGATGTCAGTCACAGGTCCAATCTTCTGTCATGCTCGGATCAAGAGTCAGAGACAAGAATACAGTCAATAAGCTTTATTTGCCTCAGTACACAAGATAGAAGCTGGAAAACAGGTAGAATCCGTAATATGGGAAGTCCAGGGATGATCTCTAACTGCGAACTGTTGATTGGATGGTGAGTGAGTGGGAACAGGGGCCTTATAAAGGGGAGAGTAGTGATTAGTAGTAAGGTGAGGCTGTAAACTTAATATGTTGCTGAAGGAAAAATAAATAAAAAATAAAATAAATAAAATAAATAAATAAATAAATATATATACACTATAATGGCAACTAGTATCATAAATCATAGCAAGTTCTCATCTTTCTATTATCTTTAAACTTTATATTAGAAATATGGCAGGAAAGATCATTTTAATTGCTCTATAGAAAATATTTGTTTTATGGTATATTTTTAATATACAGGGAGTGCAGAATTATTAGGCAAGTTGTATTTTTGAGGATTAATTTTATTTGAGGATTTAATTTGAACAACAACCATGTTCTCAATGAACACAAAAAACTCATTAATATCAAAGCTGAATATTTTTGGAAGTAGTTTTTAGTTTTAGCTATTTTAGGGGGATATCTGTGTGTGCAGGTGACTATTACTGTGCATAATTATTAGGCAACTTAACAAAAAACAAATTTATACCCATTTCAATTATTTATTTTTACCAGTGAAACCAATATAACATCTCAACATTCACAAATATACATTTCTGACATTCAAAAACCAAACAAAAACAAATCAGTGACCAATATAGCCACCTTTCTTTGCAAGGACACTCAAAAGCCTGCCATCCATGGATTCTGTCGGTGTTTTGATCTGTTCACCATCAACATTGCGTGCAGCAGCAACCACAGCCTCCCAGACACTGTTCAGAGAGGTGTACTGTTTTCCCTCCTTGTAAATCGCACATTTGATGATGGACCACAGGTTCTCAATGGGGTTCAGATCAGGTGAACAAGGAGGCCATATCATTAGATTTTCTTCTTTTATACCCTTTCTTGCCAGCCACGCTGTGGAGTACTTGGATGTGTGTGATGGAGCATTGTCCTGCATGAAAATCATGTTTTTCTTGAAGGATGCAGACTTCTTCCTGTACCACTGCTTGAAGAAGGTGTCTTCCAGAAACTGGCAGTAGGACTGGGAGTTTAGCTTGACTCCATCCTCAACCCGAAAAGGCCCCACAAGCTCATCTTTGATGATACCAGCCCAAACCAGTACTCCACCTCCACCTTGCTGGCGTCTGAGTCGGACTGGAGCTCTCTGCCCTTTACCAATCCAGCCACGGGCCCATCCATCTGGCCCATCAAGACTCACTCTCATTTCATCAGTCCATAAAACCTTAGAAAAATCAGTCTTGAGATATTTCTTGGCCCAGTCTTGACGTTTCAGCTTGTGTGTCTTGTTCAGTGGTGGTCGACTTTCTGGCTTTCTTACCTTGGCCATGTCTCTGAGTATTGCACACCTTGTGCTTTTGGGCACTCCAGTGATGTTGCAGCTCTGAAATATGGCCAAACTGGTGGCAAGTGGCATCTTGGCAGCTGCACGCTTGACTTTTCTCAGTTCACGGGCAGTTATTTTGCGCCTTGGTTTTTCCACACGCTTCTTGCGACCCTGTTGATTATTTTGAATGAAACGCTTGATTGTTTGATGATCACGCTTCAGAAGCTTGGCTATTTTAAGACTGCTGCATCCCTCTGCAATATATCTCACTATTTTTGACTTTTCTGAGCCTGTCAAGTTCTTCTTTTGACCCATTTTGCCAAAGGAAAGGAAGTTGCCTAATAATTATGCACACCTGATATAGGGTGTTGATGTCATTAGACCACACCCCTTCTCATTACAGAGATGCACATCACCTAATATGCTTAATTGGTAGTAGGCTTTCCAGCCTATACAGCTTGGAGTAAGACAACATGCATAACGAGGATGATGTGGTCAAAATACTTATTTGCCTAATAATTCTGCACTCCCTGTAAACTAATTGACAAGAGTGTGCATTTTGGGAATAGGTATATTACTGAGTTATCATTTTGAGAAACTTTTACCATGTATAAATGTAAATGTTTCTGTAAATGCCTTTATTGCCCTTATGTCATACTAAAATGTCTATGTAATTACAAAGGCTTAGTAAATTATACTAATTGTATCTGTTTGCATGTCTTGCATATTCACATTTATTTAAACATATTTTACAAAACAATAGATGCTTTTTTATTTTTATATATTATAAATCAGCATGAATATGTTTTACCAGGCTTCAGGGTAAACAAATTTTGTTATTTGACATTAATAAAATTGTCATTATATTACAATTATCAAAATAATTAAAAGTAAGTGAAAAAAAGAATTATGTTGCCAAATTGCAGAAAGTATTGCCTCATAAAGAGAGGGAAAGAAGGGAAGACCTGCAGGGCACAGAGGCACGGTGCCAAAGAAACTTTCACTTTGAAGCCAGAACAACTATACCTGCAGCATTATGTGAAATAAATAGTTCACATGAAACAAAAAAGTGCAGAATGTGTGCCAATAACAACTTTCCAATGGCACAGTTTAGGTGTGTCATAAAAGGCAGCAACATTCTAATATTTGATCAATTTATATAAAAATATAAAAAAAAACATTATTGACCTTAATTAAATTCTATATAACATTTATTCATAAAAAAACATAATTTTTTTTAGATGTTTTATTGCTACATATTATGACACATTATCATTCAATCAATCCTCAGTAACCACTATAGCCATGTAGGGCTCCATGTAGGGGCATTTTAGAATCTACCTACCATGATGTTATTGTACTGTGGGAGGAAACCAGAGAACTCAGAGGAAGCCCTTGTCCACATTTTTGGGCATTGTAAGGTGAGTTTTAGGAATCATTAAACTGCCTGCCACCATGAAGTACGTTCAGAAATTAATGTCAAGGTCAAATTCTGTTGCTTAGTATTATGATATTCTTGTGCTACTTGCACATGATTGGGTGACTGGATCACTACAAAGGTGAGTCCACTGAAAACATTGAAACTATGACTAAATCATGCTGGAAGATTTTCTAAAGATCTTCTGGAACATACATATACTATATGGCTAAATGTTTGTGGACACGCAACTATCATATACTTATGTTCTTTTTGAAAATTCTATTCCACATTTAATCTTAATTAATAAGTGTGCATCTCAACTCTTATAGCACTCAATCTCTCTAGCACTCACTCTGAATATGTTAAATGTAATCCGGTGTTTTCTAAATATACTTGTGTCTAATTGTATGCTTGCTTTATAAAAACCACTGTCCTTTTAAGGTGTAACATCACCAAAAGATCAGATTAGAACTACGGTCATGAGAACCTGCCTGTAGATTTTTGAAATGATGCTGTAAAGAGGAAAAAACCTGGAGGTAAGTGAAACGTGGGCAAAACACTCTTAGCAGAACTGTGAAATCCATTTTAACAAAATGGAAAAGAAATATTGTACAACCTAGACACTACTGACTGCGACAGAGTTGCACAGCTCATTGTCTGAAATTGGAGAACCTTTACAGACCACAACAAAAAGATCAGTTTTTTACTCTTGGCTAGAAGACATATTACAAAATCTTAGAGCATTTGGAAAAAATTTCCAATTCTTGTCAAGGACACTGATTGTAGCATCAATCCATGACTGACCTGTTGACATCAAGAGCAAAATGGATGAATCCAAATACTATAACATTTTAAAGGAGAACCTGTTTCATAAACTGCGTCTAATGTGGAGATTTTTACATTGAAACAGAACAATGACCTAGTGTTCAGGGCAAAAAGGAAATGAACTGATCTGTAGCATGATATGAAAATTACTGTTCAACAAAATTCTCCATTGAATTTCAGAGTTTATTAAATGTTTATCAGTTAAGCAGTGTTTGGATTTTTTTATTAAAGAGAAAATAAGAGCAATAAGAGAAGTCATGACTATGGGGTGAAACTTTATATACAGTAGGCAACATTTTAATATAGCCTAACTGAATGTATGCTGTGAAAGGGAAATCTCTCTTATATTATTCTATGCTGTCACACACGGTCAGAATTGTGTGTGTGTGGTGTGTGTGTGTGTGTGTGTGTGTGGTTTTTTTTTTTTTTTTTTAGACAAATCGATAACTGGAGAGATGATCAAACTCATTTATAAAAACTTGTGTTACTATTTTTGCTAAGCAGCAGTATTTTCTAACACCCTGTAACTCATGTTTGGACAGAGAAGGAGAAGGCATCTCAGATTTCCATTCAACCAGAGAAAACATGATCTTTTTTACACAAGAGCCAAACCATTTGATAAATCTGGAAGAAGTTAGTGCATTGGGAAATAATTGGAACAGTTTTTTATCTATCGTTTCCAAAAATTGACGATCCAAATTCCTCTGAACCTGCTTGAAGTATTCAGCAGTGATATAAATTTAAATATTTGCCTGTGTCAAAATCAATGTATGTTATAAAGATGAATTTATCACAATGGATAGCAGGACAAATGCATTAAGTACTACCAAGTGATACTGACAAGTTGCTAAACTTGGATTCTTACTTTAATTTATTCGACATTGTGCGGGATTTGTGATAAGCAACTTCTGAAACAGATGACAGTATGCAACTAGAATAATAATAAGCAGAGGGAAAACTAATTCCCACTTCTGAGCCTTGACCCACATACATCTGTGTTTCTTTTGCCTCTTGGGCTGTGTTCCCTTTGCCCATCTCTAATCACATCCATATTCATATTAAATGAAAGGATGTTGGGGATGCTCTGGGTCTAAAAAGATCAGAAAAAGCATCCTATTTGAGAGCTTGGACAAAATTTAATATAGTGTCTTTGTAATTCAATGTATAACTATTTCAAGATGAACCTAAATACATACACACACACACACACACACACACACACACACACTAAAATACATTCAAACTGTTTCTGATAAAAGTATGATCAAATATGATTTTATACTTTAGATTTTGCTTGTGGGTGCTCCCGGAGTATGTCTACCATGCAGAAAGCATAATTTGAGCTGACTTACCATATGTAATGACATGTCATTTTTTATTTCACAAACAAAAAAAGGGGAAAATGGCAGGTGGTTACCTGAGATTAAACTGAGGAGTGTCACTTTTATAATCAATTTTATTAAGCAATTTATCAAACAGGCGGTAGGGTAAGATAGGAGGTAAGAAGAGAAGAATTCTACTGAGTTTGAACAGTGTGCATGAATGAGACACACACACGCACACACACACACACCATCTGCTTTAGACATTTTACAAATGACTGAATGAATGAAAAGTCACATTAAAGAACAATTAGTGTGAAAGCACAAACTAAATAAAATGTATGAAGCATGAAAACAGGCAGCACCTTGAATCGGAGTGAAATGCCGTACCACAAAATAACAAACATGCAACACTTTATGCATTTCTTGACCACTTTTTACACACTTTTGAATATATAGAAATATCACTTTAAAATGTCTTTTGGTAATTATGACCATCATTTCAGTCCTCTGTCAGTAAAGGGGGTGTGAACTGTTTCAATCAAAAGTTTATAATTTTTACTGCTAGAGACATATATATATATATATATATATATATATATATATATATAGAGAGAGAGAGAGAGAGAGAGAGAGAGAGAGAGAGAGAGAGAGAGAGAGAGAGAAAGAGAGAGAGAGAGAGAGAGAGAGAGAGAGAGAGAGAAACAATTAAGGCTCAACCTAAAGAAACAATGTCACTAAATATATAAGTTTCAGTCAATAAGTAGCATAATTTCCTATAACATCTTAATGTTAAAGCACCATCATTTGCATGTAAGTGTGTGTGTGTGTGCTTTCCAGCCAATTCATCTCCGCCGATGCCTCTGTGCTTGCCTTTTATTCTTGCCTCAGTTGAAACTAAACAAATAACTAAACAAATAAAATATAAATGTATCGGTGGCCTAAATGTAGCTGGTTGGAATAAGTAGACCATCTGGTGTCTTTTCATGCTCACTGATTGGGTTTGGAGGGATGTCTTGGAGGTCTTACTCCTCTCTTCATTCCTGCTGCTCAGCAAAATATAAATATATAATTAGTAAACACGATGTCATTATTTAACATGCAGTGATATCTTGTACATACTTTGTTGACCGTGGAATTCGCATTCAGATGAAGCCATGAAAAATTAGAAAAATCAAGCTGATCTTTATTTGGGAAGTTCAGAATTATCTCACTGAGGTCAAATGCATGTTAATTACCCTTAAACATAAGTTTGTAATTGATTAATTATACAGTGCATACAGAAAGTATTCAGACCCCTTAACTCCTTGTCTATTTTGTTATGCTGCAGCTTGACTAAAATCAGTCAGATTTATTCTTTTCTCATTACTTTACACTCCGTATCCTATGATAACGTGGAAACAGAATTTTTCAAATGTATGTAATCTTTTGAAAAAATTAAAAACCTGAAATAGCACATGTAAATTCACATTGAAATTTTTTTCCAGGTGCCTCCTGATTTTCTTGCTTATTGCTAAGATGTTTCTACATCTTAATTAGAGTCCAACTGTGGAAATGTTTATTGATTGGACTTGATTTAGAAAGGCACACCCCACTCTAGAAGGCATCACAGCTGTCAATGGATATCAAATCTGGATATATAAATCTGCTGCTGCCCTGAAGATTTCCAAAAGCACAGCTGTCTCCATATTTTTTAAATAAAATAAGTGTGGCACAACAAGGACTCTTCTAAGAGCTGGCTGCCAAACTGACCAATCATGGCAGAAGGGCCTTAGTAAAAGAGTGACCAAGAACCCGGGGGGGGGCCTTAATGCCAGAGTGGCTTGAGGGAAGCCTCTTCTCAGTGCAAAACAGATGGAAGCCTGCTTAGAGTTGTAAACCAAGATTAAACTTTTTGGCCTCAGTTGTAAATGTTATGGAAAAAATCAGACACCGATCATCATCTGCACAAAACCATCCAGAAATTGAACCATTATGGTGGTAGTGATGTCATGCTGTGAGGGTGTTCTGCATCAAGGAATGGGCAACTGGTGGAGAGAAAGCTGAATGAAGCAAAGTGCAGCGATATCCTCAATAAAAACCTGTTCCACAATGCCCAGGTTCATGCCGAAGGTTCACCTTCCTACAGGACAACAACCCTAAGCACTCAGTCAACACAGGAGTGGCTTATGGAGGACTCTTTAAATGTCCTTAACTGGCCCAGCCTGAACCCTGACTTGAACACTTTTGAACATCTCTGCACTGACCCGCAAGTGGCTGTCCACTGATGGTCTCAATTCAACCTGACCCTGCTTGAGAGGATTTGAAAACCACCCAATACAGATGTGCAAAGCTTGTTTCATCTTGCCAAAAAGATTCAAGATGTAATTGTTTCAGTATTTTTTAATAAAGAAAAAAATTACAGACATTTCTAGAATTCTGTTTTCACTTTGTTATTATGGGGTACTGAGTGTAGATTAATAATAAGAAAAAAAAATACTTTTGAACAAATGTATTAGAAGACTGCAACATAACAAGTGGAAGAGATAGAGATAATTTTCTTACCTGGTGGTCTCCGGATAGCTGCTCTTTTTTTAGAGCTACCCTCTGAAAAGAAAATAGGATTTAACTTACAGATTCTTAAAAAACATAGTAGCCTTCAGCTTTAACTCTAACCATCTTGAATTACAAATTAAAACTTCTAACTTTTTATAATTTTGGCGATTCTCTCAGTTTCCTCCTTCAGGAGCTCTGGGTTATCCTTAAAGGATGAAATCCTTGAAAAATCAGGTCCTGTGGCATAGAATAAAATAGAATTGAAATATCTCTAAACCCATCAAAATGCCAAGAACTACTTACAATAATGTTGATTTAATTTATTTATGTACATTTTAGAAATCATATTTCCTTACCTTCAATAATATGAGGCTCTGGCCTAATCACTTTGGTAACAGTGGTGATTTCTCCACCACCTTACAAACGAAAGAGAACAACATACATTAATTTTTTTTTAGTACTGACTGTGAACCACGAAAATAACGTGAGTGTGTCAATATTTAATGCATTGTGACAATGCTGCATTTTATATTTGAGGTTAATATTTAAAATATATAATTTGTTCTAATCATTTAATATTTTTACCTTGTTCTATTATTGGCCAAACACTGTACAATCATAAATTGATGAACAATTGAAAGATTGTAAATCTGATTTATTAAATGGACAAACTTTCACTTTCTAACCTCTCTCAATCATCTTTTTGACTTTCTCCTGTTGCATATGAAGCTCACTTTCCAGAACCTTCTTTATCTCGGTCAGATCTGTAATATACAACAAGTTATAATTTGTTTTACATGAGTCATTTAAAAATATTGTAAAATGATGAAAGTAACAAGCTGCATAAGACCTTTATATTGTATTTGCCTTTTTTGTTTGAGTGACACATCTCATTTCAAATCAAGATTTCTGATATTGTAGGGTCACAAACCTTCACTAAGAATCTTCTTAATCTCACTTTCAGCATTAGGATCCCTACCAGCTGAAACAAAAATGTATATTAAAAAAGTCAAATAATAATAAAACATAAACCAACAGTATATAAAACTGAAGTTCTACTACTTAGATTCCAGACCGCCAAGGACAAGAACATGAAAAGATTTCTATTAAAATACTTTCTATTGCTAAACCATGCTAAGCATAGTTTATTGCTAAGAGGGACTTTTTATAGGCTACCAGACAAGACTCGGCAAGAAAAAAACATTCTGGCAGTCATTGAACCATGGTTAAATATGTAACCTTTTTATATTGTAATTGTATGTTCCTAAAAACCAGTTGGTTATGATAAAGCAGTCATATTCAGAAAACTTACTTCCAATAATCCTGGTAACTGTGGTAATTTGTGGGTCTGTCTCAATCACCATTTCCTTCACCACTGGTTTGGACTCAATCTTCTTGGTAAGCTTAAATTCAGTGATCACATGATCTCCCTCCACAACCACTGTTTCCACTTTTGGGCCAGTTTCAATTACTTGACTGACTGTGTTAATAAAGGGCTTAGTTTCTATAGCCTCCCATTTAGGGCCTAGAACAAGAAGCCAAAGTTTTAAAAAGATTATTTATTATCTGGTCTCACAACTTGTATGACACACAAAAGAGTTACCTGACTGGGTGCATCAGTATGCTTTAACTAAAGACACATAATCTTCCAAACGCCCAAACCACATGCATCAACATTTTTATATGGAACTTTCTCAAGTTCTGCAATAGATCTACTTATTCAGGTGTAGAGTGAGAGCCCAGTTAATTATTTTTATAATCTGAGTTCTTTCTTTCACCAAGGCTGTTTACCTGTTATTCCCTCTGCACAACTCAATCCATTGCAGTGCAAAACTATTAGCTCTATGATATCCTCTTACCTCAGGCAATAAGGATCCTTAACAGCAGGTGTTTACTCATGCTAGCTTTCCCAATCTTATACTTCTGAAATATACGTGCTTGTACTTACAAAGTACCTACATAAATGTTATGTATTGCAGGAGTCTTTCCTTATATTTTAAAATTACATACAGTGCATTATTTATAATAATAGAGTAACCCTTTTACAATTTTTATCAGTTTTTTTTCATTGTAATAGAATGATAAAAATTAAATAACAACCTTAATAAGAAAATTCAATTATGTTCCTGAATCCCCTTTTTTTCTGGCTTGGCATAAGAGTTTACTTTTTTGACTAAAGTTGCTTTTCTTGTCCAGAACCCAGTTTCCGATCAAATCAGTTTTGGCAAAATCTCTTTAATATGGTTTTAATTGCTGATCTGAGACATGCTGCTCTCAAGAGTTATGACTAGTCCTCAAGAAGCAAGATTACTGCTGCATTCAGAGGAGCAAGTCCTCTCCTGTCCTTATTACTTCACAGTACCCTAAAGAGGTTTGGTTTACTTAGTGGTTTCCTGAGCACATGCCAAAGAAAATGGCTTTTTCCAGTCCAGCACCACACACTGTGTTGAGTTACAGGGTCTTTGTGTTTTATTAATCATTATCACCATCACAGTACTACAGTTAATAAATAAACAAATGCATAATATTGTATTTGTAACTCTATATGGAAATTTAAACCAAACTGAAGATGAAGCATTTACTTACTATTTGTTTTAGTATTCGTTTATGAATTTGGAACTATGTAAAAATGGTTGGACATATGTAGTGGTAAACAGATTTTTCAGATTACCTGTTTCAATAATTTGAGTGGTGATAAATCTCTCTGCAAAAAAGAAGAAATAAGTTAATACACATCAAACTATAAATTTGTAAATTATAATAATATAAAAGCATGAAGCTTAGATTAGCCATAAGTGGAGCCTGATTTGTTCTAGAACTATTAGGTGATGAAAATATACTCCAACTATATTAATAATGTAAAGTGATATATGCAGAGTTTCTTAATTATTCTCCACCAGATCAGTCATGTCATTATCCTGACATAAGAAAGAACTCACTAATGAAGGAGATTGGAATCTCCCTGTAGGTGAATCCATGAACAAACTAAAAGATTAACAGAGAGACAAGAAAAATAAGTATGTGGTTAAAATATAGAGCAATTAAGGGCAAAGAGATTATGTACTGTAACACATAAAAGCAGCATAGAGGTTTCTACTGTATTATTATTGGTATTATTGTATTATTGTACCTTTATCTGTATATATTTGATGAGCTTCCTCAGCAAAACAAGTATATCTTCACGGCCTACTGGTAGATCTGCCGATTTAAAAACACTCTTTCTCAGTTCAGTTAATTTCATTCTTACATTTGGCAGCAGTTAGAAGTGGGGTTGCAAAATACATGACAGTAATTGGCAAACATACTGTACTTGGCAGTAGACAGCTTGTACATTCACAAAAATCCAATTCCTGCCAACCATTGTTTTACATTACAAAATACAGAGAACACATGTATGGAACAGTTTGCTGGACAGATTCTTTGCAGGATAAGTATTCCAGTCTGTTGTATTATGTTAAAAAATAAAAATAAAATAGTGTACATAAAGGGGAGACTTGGTTTTAGTGAGATTGCAAAAAAAAAAAAGATTGAATTAGTAATTTGCGAATTAATCTTATCTGTGATTGCAGGTGAGATTGTGTTTATGCCTGTGTCTAACTAATACTCTCAAAATCTGTGTAAAGTGGCTGCTAGCTAGTGGGTCTTTCTTAAGCTGTTTGTGTACTTTGGATACTTTGGATAATAAAAAAGAAATGATTGGACATGTATACTGAACGCAGTTAAAGATGTGCCTTGATCTAATAAAGGATGCTTAATTTTTGTTATGATTATGGTTTGGGCTGTTTGGGCTGTCAAGTATATCCAGACAACTGAATGTGTTACATAATAGGAAGCTCATTTGAGCTTTGGCTGCAGGGTCAAACTTGGAGTTGGTACAAGAAAGAAAAAAATGGAAATACTCCTCTATCACTCTACTAGAATCTACTCAATCATAGATCCACAACTGAATAATTAACCTTCTGTTTCCATTCCTTCTTTTGAAGTGTCTCGTTTCGTAATGCATGTTTTTCTCTGACATACAAGTACACCATTTATCAAGACTCTACTTTTGCAACCATGTGCTGAACTGAGAGTGAAAGACTTAGTATAAAATACAGAATAAAGTAAAGGGAAAATACAAAGACTCCTGTGTGTGTGTGTGTGTGTGTGTGTGTGTGTGTGTGTGTGTGTGTGTGTGTGTGTGTGTTTTGTTAGTAAAAACCAATTGCACTCTGAAGTAACAGGGTTTACTGTGATAGTATTTGTATCCCCAGAATTATTTGTACTAGCTTTGGGGCATGCTTTTTTTTTTTTAGGCAAGAGCACCTGCAAACTGCTGTATATGTAATTATAAATGAGTATTTACTCACCTGCGGGATAGAGCAAGTTCTTCACCACGTGAACTACTCCATTGGAGGCCATGAGATCGTTATCTTTTACATTTAGTGAGTTCACATTAATGGAGTTATTGACCTGAAAAATAGGAAGGTATTCATTACATTTAATATACCGTAATTTCCAGACTATAAAACGCACCCATATATAAGCCACTGAATTTTAATATTTTTATTTTTAACATAAATAAGCCGCACCTGTCTATAAGCCTATAAACACTAATGTCTATAAGTCTATAAACACTAATGCACTTTACACAGGCTTAAACGAAAGACACGTTACACACGGTGTAATCGGTTAAATATGTTGCGCTTCCTTTTAGGGGCATATCAGTATTTTGCCTGCCACTGCATTTTTCCAGTATTACTGCGTGTGTTCAAGACGAGGATTATGTCCTTATTATTTTCTGATGCTGATTTCTAAGTTTCTTTGACTAACCCTTAACGCTGTTGCCAAGAAAAATAAAAAAGCACGAGATTTGGAAACCTGTCTGTGCTTATATGATTTCTGTTGCAACTGGAGTTAGTGAGCTCTCCCTTCACCCAGACTCAACACGTTACAACAGCTTGTATCTAAACAGTAGCCTACCAAGAAAGTCATTGTTCACTGTCTTCCTCCTTCCTTTTACAACAATTTCTCTCGGGAGTTTATCTTTTGGCATCATCGTGCGTTTAAAAATCACCAGGTGGAAGCTTTTCTACTGAAGCCGTGCAGCTCAGAACACAGGTGAGGTGCGTTTTTTCTTTTCCATTGAGAAATTTCATTGGTCTAATGTTATGTTGCTCAATTTTTGGCTTGAAGTTTGTAAAACAGGGAAAAACCCAGGAAAAATTCATAAATTAGCCGCTTCGTTGTTCAAGCCACGGGGTTCAAAGCGTGTGAAAAAAGTAGCGGATTATAGTCTGAAAAATACGGTAATAATTATATAAGTAGTATATAAGCAAATATCATATATATATATATA